>WBNH01010874.1:0-44562 GCA_013401255.1 Urocolius indicus | reverse complement strand
CAATGCTTAATAACCCCCTTGGTTAAAAATTTCTTCCTAATGTCAGATCTAGAACTCACCAGGCACAATTTGAACCCATTTCCTCGTGTCCTATCATTTATTACTGGACAGAAGAGATTGACCCTCACTTCGCTATAACTCCATTTCAATTAGTTGTAGAGAGTGATCGTGTCTTGTCAAACCCTCCTCTTCTCTAGGCT
Organism: Urocolius indicus; assembly: GCA_013401255.1. Taxonomy (NCBI): domain Eukaryota; kingdom Metazoa; phylum Chordata; class Aves; order Coliiformes; family Coliidae; genus Urocolius; species Urocolius indicus. The sequence goes on along the minus strand of WBNH01010874.1, from coordinate 44,362 downwards.
GAACATTCCCTAGCTGCTCCTCATCAGACCTTTTCTCTAGACCCTTTACCAGCTTCGTTGACTGTCTCTGGACATGCTCCAGCAACTCAATGTCCTTCTTGCAGTGAAGGGCGCAGAACTGGACTCAGTAAGGTGCAGCCTCACCAGTGTTGAGTACAAGGGGACAATCACTTCCTTTGCTGTCCTGGGGACACTAATTCTGATGCAAGCCAGGATGCCCTTGACTGCCTTTACCACCTGGGTACACTGATGGCTCATGTTTAGCCACTGTTGACTTAAACCCCTAGGCCCTTTTGTGCCAGACAGCTTTCCAGCCCCTCTACCACAGCCTGGAGCAATGCCTGGGGTTGGTGTGGCCCAAGGGCAGGACCTGGCACTTCGCCTTGTTAAACCTCATCCCATTGCCCTTGGCCCATCGCTCCAGCCTGGCCAGGCCCCTTCAAGAGCCTTCCTGCCCTTAAGCTGGTCTATGCTCCTCTCCAGCCTGGTGTCTTCAGCAAACTTACTGAGGGTGCACTCAGTCCCCTCATCCAGATCATAGATAAAGATGTTAAACCACACAAGCTCCAACACTGAGCTCTGGGGAAATAGCTGCCAGCTGGATTTAGCTCCATTCACTGTGATTCTATGGACTTGGCTATCAGCCAGTTTGTCACTCATCTGAGAGCACATCCAAATTCAGTGTTACAGAACTTTTCCTACTCTCCAGTGAGAAAATCAGTGATGTTAAAACCTTCTTACAGTGTGTGGTACTTGCACCAAAGCATACAGCAACTTGGTCTCCCTGTGACAAGAGCAAGTCAAGTCCAAGTTTTCAGTATGAATCAGGTCAAGCAGAAACTCGAAAATACGTTTCCTGTATTTTGGCAAAGGCGGCAGCTGCCAGGCTAACGCCTGTCCTCACTTCACACCTGGAACTTGTCAAAACTCATATGTTCCTGGAAAAGACTCTGGTTTTGGCAGTTACTATCCATAGAAAAAAAGATGCTTTTGAAAACTCCTGTTGAGTCCTATTTATAATCCAAACCTGCTTTCATGAACGTTGAGCTCCACAGATAATGCATGGATTCAAATGAAAAATCACCAGGTTAGCATTTAGGGCCGTAATTTTTTATCTCTCAAAGTGCTGCTTCTCAAATTCTACAGCTCAATTTTTGTCAGGTTCAAAGAGGAGAAGAGCTTTATCATTTAGAAAAGGCCAGAAAAATCTAGGCCTCTTTCTTCTTTGAATATTAATAACCATATACTTTCCCCTCTACCAATTACAACACAACTGATGTCAATTAGTGCACGTCCATTGACTAAAATCTGTCTCATTATTTGCTGTTTTCAACAAAAAGCATAAGGACATGCCAAAAAGCTCAGCAGCTGCTTGGCTTTTGCAGCAGCATGTGTTACAGAGTGAGTTAGCTACCAGCACCCCAGGAGACGAGGCTTGTGTCAGGAATTACATGAGTTACATTTTCTACCTTCAGAAGATCAAGGAGAGGGCAGGGCCAGTGCATCATTATTATCAGTGTTTTTGCATCTAGAAAATGAGTCAGCTTTGCAGTCCCAAACTGAAGATCCTGGGGAGATCCAGATGCACACCCAAGGACCTGCCTTGGCCAAGGACCAGAGCAACATGGTGAGGAGCAGCAACGTGTGTGACTGATCAGAGTTGCCCTCCTCCATCCAAAATGATGCTCTGGAGACGTAGATGAGCATGAAGGATGAAGAGGAGAGAGAGAATAGCTCTGCATGTTCTTCAAGCTAGAATATTTTAATTTGAGCTCATTATTTTGCCGATAAAACTCATGTTAAAGTGTTAAGTTGACTCTGCTAAATGATTTGAGACTTAAACCAAGAACTCAGGGCCTCTGCACTGTGAACAATCAAACCCAAACACAAATATTTCATTTTATAAGAAACATCATTTTTAATCTTGTACAGCTAATGTCAAGACTTTGGAGGAAGTTTTTTCAGTGACTGCAAACTAAGCAGTGCCAGGGCCAAAGAAGGTGGCTTTCCCAATCAGAGTCTGTCTGGTATCTCACTGGTTGTCTTGATTCCTTTCTCTTATTTTTTTTTCCCAGAAAATTGCCCTGCAGAGATCAGCACGTAGTTTTATGGTAGGTATAAGCAATCTATCAGGGAAAAACTCCAGGGTCAGCATTAGAAAGTTTTCTGTGGCTACCTACTTCCACAGGGCTGTGAAAGGGCGTGCTGAGATTGTGCTTCAATAGGAAAGAAACCACTATTGCCAGGACAAACTAACTCTCCCATAAAAAAAGAAGTCCAGTAGTCAAACAGTGACCTTCCTCTATGCTTGTTCCTATAGTAATACCCAATCCTTTCCTCCAATAAACCCAGTCCCCTCTTTTGAAATGAAAGATGACTTGCAGCATGGTCAGAGACAGAGTTTTATGTGAGTTGTCAAAGGGGAGTAGGATACCTCAGAAAGACTCACTTGGCCCATGAGTTGCAGAACAGACTTGAAGGCCTAAACTTTTTCATGACAAATGCATGGACAGTGTTGTGCAGAAAATCTCATTTCATGGAGGTCTTTGGAGTTCATGGTGCTGCAACGTTAATGAACTGCATGAACACGGCAATGAAGGAGTTCAGGGAGCTGATGTTTCACCATTTTTCCCATCCCTGCCTTGCATATCTGACCCATATCTGGGGACACACATTTTCTTTTATACCACTAAAGGGAATGTAAACATTTTGAAGCACGTATTTGAGCAGACAATATTTGCACAAGGCATTTTGCAAAAAGAAGATCCCAATCACCATCAGCAACATTATCTGCTTGTTTTCAGTTAGAATCTACTCTAATGCCTTCTGAGATAATATCATCTTTCCTCTTCTGAAACTTGTTTCACAAGAACTATAAAAGTCTTTCACTGCTAGGAGAACTGAGATGTAGAGAGACTCAGTGACCTTCATGTCCAGCAAAACGACAGAGGTACATCACACGTGCAGACTTTATAATATACAGCTTGGAAAGACTTGATTTATTGACCAAGAGCTGTTGGGTTCCTTTAGTGTTGTGGACAAAGCCAGAAGGTCTGAACTGCACATGATGTTGAACTCCCCTGGCACAAGTGTGTGATCAAGTACCTTGTGACATCTACTATGCTTCAGTATTTGTCTTCACAAAGTAATATACTTTGTGACCTGCCCTCTGATGTTTATATTTCTGAACACCTTGTAGATGCTTCTAGCTACAACAGTGAGTCCTCTAGTAAAAAATGTAGACAGAAATGAAAGAGGAAGAAGTATCAATTTGGTTTTCAGATGGCATTTAATCCAGTCCCTTTTTAACTGTGAGCCCTTCACGTGGGGCCTAATGCCTTACAAATGCATTTCTGTCCATATTTTTTCAATAGTTTTTCAAAAACATGAGTATTAACTTAAAATCAACACAGTCACAGGGATGAGGTGTCCAGAGCATGGCAAATGGGAATTAGATTTGTTCCTTGCTTTATGTGTTGATTTGATGCCTGGGTTTTTTTGGATAAAAAAGAAGATAGGTTTGGAAGTGGTTATTTTCTCTCCTTGAGGCTCCTCAAAAGCAGGACAGAACAAATGAGGCATATTGTACACAGATATAACTACAGACAAAAATCCCCTTATACTCCAGACAACAGAAATACAGTGAATATCCTTATTGCTTGCACTTTGGAGCAAACTTTTTGCTGTCCCGTGCATGTTGTGTTCACATATTCCCTGCCTCCTTGGCCCTCAGTCTTTGCCATGCTGATGGCAAGTCTCCTTCCCAAGAAGCAAGAGCTTCCACATCGCACCTCCGATACTCTCAACAAGAAGTGGCTATGAGCCTTAGAGCCAACAGATTAGTGCATTTGAGAGGTAAAAATCTTCTTGAAAAGCATGCTTGATATATTAAACACCACCCACTCCCTGTTTTGAATAACAATTTGATTATTCTTAGCTGCATTTGGAAGAGAAGAATGTTTCTAATCCTGTTTAACCCTCTTTGGTTTTTGAATTAGTTGCCTAAGCTTTTAGGTTAATGAAAAGGCATTACTGTCATCTGGCACCATTTCTTTCCTGCTACCTTTCAGCCTCACAGCCCTGGTGCTCTGTGATGTTGCTGGGCATCCCCTGTGATGCTGGAGACTCCAAGAACCTGCATGGTGGTAGGTGCTGCTTGCATAGGACAGAGACAATACCTTCCCCAACCACTGCACACTACAAGCTGTTATTTTCTGGAAGTCTGAGACTCTTTCTGGCTTACAGTTAAATTCAATTAATAAAAAGTAACAAACAAAACCCCAACACTGGAGTTTGGCAGATTCCCCCATCCCAGTTTTTCCTAATATTTTACATTCACAGTTCCCTGGCCCTTGCAAACTGCTTTCCTGTGTTTGCTTCACTTGTGCAGGGTGGGAAAAGAAGCATGTGTCTGTCTAACTGGGCAGGCTTCTCTGGGAGTATTTTAATGGAGAAATAACCTGGTCTTCTCTCTTTACTGGGAACATCTGTGCTTGGCTTGTCAACAGTCATAGCTTCCCAACCTGAATGGGTGTCCCAGGAGTGCTTTGCCAAAGCACAGGGGTTCAAGCTGAGCTCTTGGTTATTTCTTTTTTATTTGCCAGAAAGGTGAGGCTCATCAGTGGGATCTGCCATTACACTATTTCCTTCTCCCTGTGACTGTCTGGTGGCATTGTGCTCTTCCCCTCCCCCAAGGAAAATGAAAAACCATTTGAAATCGAACAGGTTGCAAGAGCTTTCTTCTAGCCGCCATGGTTGAGTAAATAATTTACTTTGGCAGCAGGAGACACCATTGTGCCCCCATCAATAAGACTGACGTAGGCTAGAGGCTCCTTCTTATTAAATGCTCCTCATCTGCTGAATTTGAGGCACAACTCTATTTTATAAACACACATCATGTACACGGATACATTAACAGTCAATACCTTTCCCCTGTTGTTTGTTAGGTAGATTGAGAGGCACTGGGGAGTTCTAAATTTTATTCCCAGCCAGGGAGGGATTTTAATGTCATTACTCACACTGAGATCTTCTCTGCTCTACAAATAGGCCATTGATTTTAATGGGGCAACTTGTAGCGCGAGGCATTATTTAGTGTGATTAAGAGTATTATAATTTGATGACTTCTGTTCGTTACTGTAATGGGATGTGCAGATAGTGACAGGATAACTGGTCATTGGCTTCCTACTGAAATGGGAAGAGTGTGTGTGATATGGGGAATGTAATCTGCTCTCCAGCTCTGGGAGGTATAATTGAAATCAAGGGGAAGATGGTGAGGATGGCATTTGCCTGTCTTTTATGGCTGTTTCTGACTGTGGGTCAGCATTTGCAGTTTCCAGACTTCTGGAAATTTTTGAACTTTTCCCATATTTCTCTCTCCTGTGGGAAGCTTCAAACAAAGTGGACTGAGTTTGCTTACTGCCAGTTCAGCCATAAGTCCCCAGGGCTTTGAGGTCCTGGGACACAATAAATCTCTCCCAGCTTTAAATGACTAAAATGAGCAGGTCCCCAGGGGTCCTTTGATAGAGACTTCTCACATAGATATGCCCATCAGCGAGAGGCTGCAAAGAACCCTATCACCCTAGAAATCCCTTCCTACTCCAGATACCATGAAATGGAGGGGAACTGATATCTCCTGTCCTAGATGGCAATCAGTCTCTTCCCCAGGGATGCCACGTCACATGTTTGGGTTCTTCAAAGTTTCCTGAGCTCAGAAGACTGACAGAGACACTTGGACCTCTCCTTTCATCCCTATGGCTCCCACCACCATGGTGCCTCCAGTACATCTGAGGACATCAGAAAACACTTTGATAGGATAGAAATAATTTTTTGTTCAGGTATATTTTAGCCCCAGCTTTGTCATTCCCTGCCCTGAGGAAAATCAGCAGCATGGGTGAGCAGGGAAAGGTACAAATAGAATTTTCAATGGCAGTTTTTGATGCATTTGCCCTGTACTCATGGGTCAAAACCCATGGAGAGGATTAGTATTGTGGCAGCAGGTGGCCTATTTCATTAGAAGAAGCTTTTCTCCTAATAAGGAGAATGGACAAATCTATCTTTCTACATAAATCTAAGAGATTTATGCAGTAGCTCAACAAGTTAAATTCATTTGTCTATCTCTTAATCAAATGTTCAAAATACAGGAATTGAGGCTAATATCTATGGGCAAATTCATGTTTTTTCTCAAAGTGAGAACGTTTTCACCACTCCTCCTGCCTTTTATTACCTTAGTACTGGCTAAGGTTTCTGATTTTGGGGACAACACCCACAGTGAATATTTTTACAGAAAGAGCTAAGATGAGTCATTTACTCCATCCAAAAAAAGAGGAACTTTCAGGGATTAATTACATAGACATTTTTAAATCAAGGCTTCCAAATACTGTATAATAACTCATACACTTGCTAATATGACAAAAAAAATCTGCTAGATAAAGATCAAAATAGAAAGACTGGGAATATTTAGGGTAGCTTAATGATGAATTAAGGAATTATAATTACTCTTCCTGGGGATTTTAATTTGAAGTGAAGAACATTAAATGCCCCTGTTTCTTGCCTCATTTAATGCTACCAGGAGTAGTCTGCTCACTTGTTTTCTGAATGTGTTCCCTGCAGTCCAACCTATCATGTTAATTGTATTCTCACATTTTTATTACATTCCTTCCCCCAGGACAAAAAAAAAAAAAAAAAGTGTCCTCTGGAGAGTTGAGATGCTCTTCCCTTAGACATGTTCTCCCTAGCAGAGCTGTTATTGGAGAATGGCCCTCACCTGTCTGTTGGACTCCCCCAGGGCAGCTTCCCCAAAGAAGATACAGAGTGAAAAAAAATCACCAGTGAAAACTATTTCCCTGAAATTAAAATGTCAGCAGCCAATGTAACCTTGCTATGTGTGTATGGAGGCATATGTGTGATAACTTGGTTTATTGTCCATAGTTAAAGCAACAGAGGACCAGTCTAGCACATTCTCTCTGTATAGCAGGATTTCAGCATTGCAGGTGCCTGGTTTCATCTCATCCCTGTTGCCAGACCAGCATGTCTACCCTGGTGTCAGACTGATGGGACAGCATTTTGGCACCTGTGGGAGAGAGTCCTTGCATGCTGGCACATCTTCTTCACCTAGTACCCAGGCAGCATCTGAAGGACTTTGAGACAATGGGGTCATTTCCATGCAGTCACTAATAAGCAGTAAAATCCGATGTCCTTCATGCTTCCTCAGGTTTGCTATCAGATTTGGAAGGTGTTACTAATTTTACTGCTAGCCTATACATCAGCTTGTGTTCTTTCAAACACTTCTTGATGGGCTTGGCTTGAATTTCTAATCCATAATGAAGTCTGGAGCTGAGCTAATTAAACATGAGCTGTGGTTTCATTTCAAATCTGTGCACAGGTTGTCCTCAGATGAACCACAGTGAAGGCCCAGATTTAACACAACACTCAGACACTTGCCTTGAAGGATCAAACATTGTGTGCACAAACGTACCCTTGCAGAGGCTGTAGCTTTACAGGTCAGAAGGACCGATCATTGTGAGCATCAGTTATTTATGCAACAGCATTTTTGATGGGCCAACATTATTTGGTCTGATACTACATGATTTTCAAGGTTTCTCCTTGAATGAAGGGCAGCAAAAACAAAAGAGCACCTTCAAAGCTTTCCTACATCCTGATGGTTTCTTGCAAGTAAAGAGAGAGATTTCACTCGCTAATTAGGGAGATAAGAGTATGCCCTTTCTCTCCTCTGAGGAAGCAATCTGTGTACAGGCTCCTAGAGGTTCAGCAGTTTGCTGAAGAATACATCGTGAGTAAGGAGCAGTGCACAGAATTCTTGCATGATGATCCTTTGCTCACAGCCCTTCTCTCTGGGTGGAAGAGACTATTGCAGTTGGATGTTTCACCTTCTGGGACCCTTAACCAATGGATGTGGCTGCTGGTGCCAGCATAACTGTGGACGCTCTCCCTAGAACTACTCTTTGTGCAGATAGAGCTGTTGAAAAGCTCTTGCCACAAACCCAATCCACACAGGCAGCCACATCTCAATGTCATTATGAAAGAAACACAGTGCTTTCAGGCTTAGAGAGATGTGTTGCAGACATTAGCAGTCCAAAGTGAAAAGTGCTGTTCTCTTACTTGCTCTTCTCATTTCTGAAGCTTCAATCTGCCTTGATTTATTCTGGCTATCTTGTGGCTATTCTGCATTTAGGGAAACAGACTCCTTTTGGAAGTACTCTTTTAAAAGATGTGTTCATTTTTCCTGTCTAGATTGAATTGATATCACAGCTTGTTTGTCCCTGACATTGGTAAACAAACACATGCATTCTTCTGTTGTTAAATATTAAAAGAGTATCAAGTACAAAACAGATGATTAATGACTTGAATGCTTCCACCTGGCAAACCAAATTACTGAGAATATTGGACAGCACAAACTTCATAATAAATTGATTATTCCAACCCTGCTTAAACATAGGCTACAAGGAAAACAAAACCAGATGACTGGTGAATGAACCATTCATGCATGGACTCAGACCCCAAAAATTCCCATAGTTCATGTTATTAACCTGCTTTTAAAGCTCTGAATATTTCAGTAGTGCCGAACACCAGAGACAGGAATGGTCGGTATATTGTCAAACCTCCTATAACAGATTGGATGAGCCTCTTTCCTACATGAAGCCAGGACTGAAATGCTCTTTTATTAAAGCAAGACTAGTGCTTGATTTTGACTCTTTCTCTGCAAGCATCTAGTTTGACCCCTTGTCATGCACTAGCTTCTGTTGTGCACAGATAAATCCCTTATTTTAACTGATAACTCTACTTCTTGTGAAAGAGGAGGGATAGTCTTTTTACAAACTGTTTGTCTGAAGTGCTGATGAAACACCACCCGCACACTTTGCCAACTTCACTCACATTCAGTTTTATTTCACTATTCTGGAACAGAGATGAGACTTTTTTGAACCAAAGTGAACTGTGCCAGCCTCTGAGTGGGCACATGTTCAGCCTCATGTGCATTTGTTTTTGTATGGGCTGCTGTTATTTCAAAATACTGAACATTGTTATTGTGAGAATGGTTTTAAGATCATAAAGCTCCTCCATCACTGCCACAGCAACCACTGACCCATGGCTCTCAGCCCCACAACTCCACAGCTTTGGAATCCCTCTGGGGGTGGGGACTCTACACAGTCCTAGGCAGCCTATGCCAGGATTGGACAGCCCTTTTGGGAAATAAATTTTTCCTAATACTCAATCAGATCCTCCCCTGATGCATCTTGATGACATCTGCTGAGGGAATACCAGGGTTCCCACACACAGGTTTGATTTACAAAACCTCCAGAAACCTTTTTTTTTCCATTTCAAAATAAAATGAGTCAGAAAGAAAGTTTAGAATGACTCTTTCAAATTTACTGCTCAGTGTCCTGCCCACACAGATGAGCTCTTTACTGTTAAAAAAACAAACAAACAAACAAAAAGAACTTATTGTTCTTTGACTTCTATTCACCAGCTACAAAGAGGGCTAGAGATGACAAACTTCATCCCTGTCTATATCTGATGGTGGGACTGTGGGAGTGAGGCACTCTGACTACCACACACAATTTCAAGTATTTCAGGTATTTCAGGTGAGAAACAGTTGTGTTGCTTTTCTATTGTTGCTCCTAAGAGTAATTTCTCCAAATACTTGGTAACCTCACTGTCTGGTATGACCATTATATGATCAAGAGTTTTCCTTCAGAAACACAGCACCTCTGGGTGTTTTTTTCCTCTTCAAAAATGCAGCTTTGAAATAGTAAAAGATACAGAGAAGTGATGAATCCCCATTTAGAGGTTATTTTTTAATTAAGCAGGTGAGTAATTTATAGATTTTGGTAATTAATTCATCCCCATCAACAGCAGGCTTAACTGCCTGTAACTAGCCTACCCCTAGCAAGGGAGATCTAATGAAGTTAGAAGACACTTAAAGATGAAGCTCTGAATGAGAGGAGAAAACAAACATCAGTTTTCTGTTCTGTTTAAAGGAAAGATTATTCAGAAAAAGAAAAAAAAACCCAACAACTGTGAAAGGCTTTTAAAAAAATAATATTTCTCTTTTCCTCCTCTCAAAAATGAAGTTTTTATTGCTTTTTGTGGTCAGCCCTAAGGTAGGTTTTGCTATTTGAAAAGAAACTATCACCAGCCTCCAGCAAATACAACTTACAATCTTGGTTTCTTCAAACCAACTGTGATTTTTTTTTTTTAGCTTTGTAAATATTTATTTACCCTACCCAAGCAAGAAATCCAGTAGAATTCATTTGATTACCCACATATTTCTGTACAGCCCACTGCAGAATGTCAAGGAGAATTTGTAACCAGACTCATGACCGAAGAGGGGCTCAGATCACTCAGAGTGAGGCTGGTGGGATTCACCTTGTGTCTTACCTTGTGTTGTCTTGTGTGAGTATCTTTTAAAAACCTTAGTGGAGGGAAGGTTCTATCCCTTTGGGACTGTAAGTGACATTTCCTATTCATCGTATGTGCAAGAGGTTGCTTTGTCTTTCCAAAATCCTTTCTCCACACAGGGACTGAGTTTTGACTTGACTGTGACAATAAATGTTTGCCAGCTCCCCAGTGCTGAGAAGCACAACCAGGCAAGTCTCCTGGAGAGCATTAAGGTACCAGACAATAAGTAGCAAATGGAGGATGCAGTCAGGACAGTGAGAAAGGATGTGCTGATAAATGTGGTTTATTAAATGCAGCACTCCAAAGCAACACTAAAGGTGGTATTTCAGTGGGGTAGATGAGACTGTAGGCTTACTCCATGCAATTTTTTAGGGTTTGGGTTAATTTCTCTACATGGGCACCAGGATAGCACCCAGACATGTCCAGACTGGCAAACACATGTCTGAGGGCTCCCAGCAGTCACAGATTTCGATCTTTCTCTCCATGTGCAGCTCTGCAGGCTGTACACACAAATTGTGTTCAGAGACACTCTGATTTCCACCAGCAGTGTATCAGGCCCCAATTCAATGCCAGGGAAACCTGCAAGCAGCAGCCAATCCTTCCCACTGCGAAAGAAGAGAAGGGGCAAGTGGTCCCAGTGTGCCAGGAGTCAGCAGTGGAGAGTAATCTCCAACAGTTAGAGAGTCGGGTTGTTCTTTGCAGATTAATAGGAGTTTTTGCTTGTAAAACCTGGTTATTGTGAAAAGCCAGCTAAGTGGTGTGTCAGCCGCAACCACACAGTCCTGCCAGGCATGTTAACTTGACCAGTGACCTTGTCCACATTTGAGCCCAACAGTTCACTGTCCATTCAGGCCTGATATCCATACACTGCACTTGAGTCAAGACTGCTCATATATCCTGCTGCTACTGTAGACCAAAACTGCCTTTTCCTTCGTGCATACCAAGGAGCAACTCTGGACAGAGGGAAAAGGCACAACTCACTTCCTTGAACACTTGAGCCAGTTTGGAAATGGTTTGCAAATAATTAAAAATCCACGAGTAATCTTATTGTCTTACTTCTTTTTGTCTCTGATTCCTGGGACCCCATCTAGTGCTACAGAGATGCCCAAGCTGGTGTAGACCCAAGTCAGTAAAGTGTGCATGGCTCCAGACACCTGAACTCACGTTGAACTCCATGCATCAAAGAGTATCTCACATCATACTCTGCTAGTTTGACATCTAAGATCATCCTGGCCAGATGGTGTCAAAGGCAAATCAGCTGAAGCTTACCAAAACCAGTTTTTGGTTTCCCAGTTCATGGCAATTACTTTGCCACTTGGGCAAAACAATGCCCCAGTTTTGTGAGGCAATGAAACACCTCCTTAGGTAGGCTTGGTTCCACCAAAATGAAATCTTCTTCAAAGAAGGTAGACCCTATGGAAAATCTAAAAATTTGGGGTTTTTAAGATTTTCAGACTCCTGTGAAAGCTCAAAACCAAAGCAGGAAATATTAAGGACAAGAAATGTGCAGGAAGCTGTGTAAGTTAACAAGACTGTTGCAAGTTAGCACTTTTGCACAGCAGGTCTTGCTCATCTACTCTATTCCTTCCCCAAAGACATACTTTGCACTTTGCACATCCTCCATCAGCTGAGCAAGCACAATCTTTGTTATAGGACCTCTGACACCCTCTGTTCTGCTTCAGCTATTCCTGGTGCTACATTTGTTCCACCACTTGCTTCATTAATGATTTTATTCCAATTACAATGGCATACTGTACTCCTGGCAGCGGTTTCTCATAGCTTTATATTTGCAGTCATTGGAGGTTCATAAAACAGGGTGGCTGGACCTGCTGGAGGTGAAGCAAAGCAAAGGGGGAGCAGAGTGCTGAAGCAGACCATTTCACCCTGTACATCAAAACCTAATAAAAATGGACAAAATCTCTGATTGCATTTTGCACAAGCTCTTTGCGCATGACCAAAGTCAATAATTGATCCCAGAATAAACCTGGATTATCACATATGTATGTTTTGTTTGACAAATGAATTATCAACCCCTTGGTAATCCCAGCACTACATTTAGATTTGTGCAGTACTGCAAACAAAATGGAAAGTTCAATGTTTATTTGGATAAATGCCCACTTTTTTCTTTTCTCCTCCTTCAAAGACTTTTCCAGACAGCTAAGAAAATTAAAGCACCTTTTTATTTTTTCCCTTCATACACAGTTCAATGCATTCGCTAATATATGGCTGCTAGAGCTGAGTTAATTTTTAACAGAAAGCACTATAATGATATAGGTCATTTGGTCACCCACAAAGATCATCTCCACTGCCTCAGCTACATCTTGCACATGCTGATGAGAGCTCCAGAGCACGTACTGGCTGAGATCCTCTGGCACCACACAGCTCTGAGACAGAAAAAGGGTCCCACTCTCTGGCTTCCTCAGTAGTTAAAAGCAGTGTATATGTTTGAGGTTAGGAGCAAGGCTTACTACAAGAAGGACATTAAGGGGCTGGATCATGTCCAGAGCCAGGCACCAGAGCCAGGGAAGGGGCTGGAGCACAAGTCTGATGGGGAACAGCTGAGGGAGCTGGGGATGTTCAGCCTGGAGGAGACTGAGGGGAGACATGAGCCCTCTCTGCAACTCCCCGACAGGAGACTGTAGCAAGGTGGAAGTCAGTCTCTGCTCCCAAGCAATGAGTGGCAAGACAAGAGGAATTGGGCTCAAATTACCCCAGAGGAGGTTTAGATTAGAGCTGAGGAAGAACTTTTTCTCTGAGAGGGTTTTCAGCCTTTGTCCCAGACTGCCCAGGGAGATAGGGGAGTCCCCATCCCTGGAGCTATTGCAAAGTGGAGCTGAGGTGCTGAGGACCATGGGTTAGTGGTGGACTGTGCAGGGTGAGTGAAGGGCTTGGACTCCATGAGCTTAAAGATATTTTCCAACCAAAATGGTTCTATATATTGATTCTGTGGAGGCAACCCAGCCTGGAGCAAGCCACCATTATTATCATCCAAAAGGCACCTGACCTAGTGCAAAGGCATCCTCATCTTTTGGGGTGGGAATGGAGGTGCAGGGAGGCTCTGGCACAGTGGCCAAATGGGAATCAGGAGAGAATTGCCATTGCCAGTGCTGCAGGCATCAAAGTGGTACGTAAAGCTTTGCTTAATCTCTGCAAGGGAAACCAGGACAGCCACATTTGAGACTGATCCTGCTGCCTCATTTCTGAAGCAGAAGCTGAGCCATTGCTCTGCTTATTGCTGCTAAATCAAATGTAGCTAATTCTCCTGCAGCAGCAATACTCAGAGAGCTAAAAAAAAAACCAATAGGCTCATTTGTGGTTGCAACCAGATTGCAAAGACTGAGGGAGACTTTTGGGTCTCTGGATGCTCTGTTCCCCCTCATCATACACAGGGAGGTAGCCTTGCAACAAACACTATCTGCCTGAAACAGAAACACAGATGATTGCTGTGAGATTCTTTGAAGGGAACAAGAGTTGAGATAATTATATTTTTTTCACAGCCTTTCAACAGTTCCTCTGTAATCATGGGAATTGCTTAACCACACATCGACTTGCTTTGCAAGCGTATCACTGCTATCTGACACCCCCGAAAGCTGTGATGCCAGTGTTCAAGGGGGCAGGCAAAACATTTCAAGCCGGTGGCTGAGTGTGGCTCCCTGATGTGGGGATGCTGAGCCACACAACGCTGGAGCCAGCAGGAGGGACACAGAGAGAGAGAGAGCCTGGTCCAGCTGTGCTTGCTGGTCCTGCACAGATCTCCCCGCAGGCCCCAAGGCAGTGCTGTGTACCTGCTGTGATAGGAGGGTGTGCAGACCAAAGATATGTCCCTCACATCATCTGTCATCCTGTGGGTCAAGAGCCAGGAGTTGCTCCTGCCATGCATCACCGCTGCACTGTGATGGCTCCTGTGAGGAAAGGACTAAATAGCCTCAGGGAGGTAAAGGTCTAATGGACCCACTGTACTAATGTCTCTACTGAGGAGCACAAGTGTTTCTTAGTAGCTTAAAAGCTTAGTTGCAGTAGTTTCTGAAATATCTTCTGCAGGAGCCCCAATAGTTTGTGCAATAGTGGCAGCAGCACAGCAGAGCAGGGGAGCAGATGAGAGAGGCATGTGCCTTGGGCTAATGTCCTGACCACAGGTTTGCTACCTACTCACCCCACTCAAGCAAATCCCTTTATTTGATGCCACGGAGACTCCTTGGTCCCATAATGACCTCAGAGCACCAGCTTCAGTTTGAATGAGCTTTGCATTCCTGCCTCTAAAGGCTCAGCTGGTCTCAGTGCCTCAGTACTGCCTTTGCACTGGCACCTGCCTTACTCTGCAGATGATCCCTTGGAAGTGAGTAGAATGAGCTGGATTTCCAGGGGAAGTTCAACTGTTGTCTCGTGTCCCATGTTACATGACATACTCGTGTGTGGCTAGAGGACCTCGTATGTGTCTGGAGGAAGACTGACTGCATCATCGTGACAGAGAGCTGTTCTGCCATCAGATGACTCCTATGAGGGAGAAACCATTTCCACCTTTTTATTTTGTTTCTTAAACAATCCTCCATTTGAAGGTGAATATTTCAGTCTGTGTCTTTTCATAATGGAATCGAATTTGCAGTTTGGTGGTGGCTATAGATCAATACATACTTTCCTTGAAAGCAGCAAGATTGCTTGCGAAAGGTAACGAGATTAGTTAAGAAGTTAAGTACCATTACATCTGGAATTGTGGCAAATCGTTTGTGTCATGGTCTCTTGATTAGCCTTATTACTCAAACTGCCACAATCCATAGCTGAGTTCTTTTGGATTGTCTGTTAGGGCAGGTCTTCCTCTGCTGGCACAGCAAGACTGTCCTCCCTTTTAACTCTGTCCTGAGGAAAATCTGCCAAGAAGTTGTGGTGTCACAAAGCTCCTCTTTTCAAGCAGAGGAAACATGGTGTCCAGGGCCAAGCTCCTGCCCTGCTGCCACACAATGCTCTTCTAAATGGGTTCAGACCAGTT
Organism: Urocolius indicus; assembly: GCA_013401255.1. Classification (NCBI taxonomy): domain Eukaryota; kingdom Metazoa; phylum Chordata; class Aves; order Coliiformes; family Coliidae; genus Urocolius; species Urocolius indicus. The sequence continues at coordinate 28,962 of WBNH01010874.1, read as the reverse complement.
TGTGGTCCATGTAGAGTTTCTTCTGTCAGTCGCAGTAAAGATCTCTTTACTAGCACTAAGACCAGATGTTGTTTGAACTGAGCTTGCTTTTTTCAAAAGTTCCTCCTAATATTAAGAAATAAATCGTACAAAAAGAGTAAAGGGGATGCCATGCTGACCCCATAACTCCTCAAGTCTACACAAGCAATTCCATCAGCTTCCCTGGGCTCTCCATGTTTCCCGAAAGTTAGGTTAAAATATATTTTCAGTGATTTAGGAACCAAAATCTTTCTGTTCAGTAGCAGACAGTGAGTCACTTGCATCTCACTGGGTTTGGTGATACTTTACTGATATCTGTAGTCCCTTTGGAAAATTTCATATGGACTTTGCTTAAATATATTCCCATATGTGACAACTTGTCCCTGGCTCTTTCCTTGCTGTCTCTGTTTTCTCTTCTGTTTCCTAATAGAAATTGGTTTTTTTTTTTTTTTCAGCCAACAAAACAGTGTGCTGCACAGCAGACAGCTGGCACGGGGGCTGGTCGCCCTGCTGCAGCTCCCCAGCAGCCACCTCATCTTAGCTGTGATCCCCAGCTGCTCTGAGCCAGGGATTTTTTCCCTGCTATGGAAAGGTAGAGCCACTTCTGGCTTACAGCCCATGGTGAGCATCTTTCTCCATTATAAACCCATCCGGGGGCAGATGACTGAGCTGGCAGGGCAAGGAGACAGTGTGATGGATAACTGAGCAGCAGCGAGATCACACCATTAGTGATCTCAGGCTCTTTTGACACGGTGAGTTGACATCCCCATAAATATTGTTCAGGCTGATGCCCAGGGCTCTGTGTTCCTCTGAGCTGGCTAGCTGTTCAAGTATTCGTCTGCTTCTCTTCTCACACGTAGGAAACAGACCTGCAAGTGCTTTTAGGCTAAAGGCATGTATTTGGGATTGCTGGAGCCCTTCAGTTCTGCCTAGAACAGCATGGATCAATAAGTGGAAGCTCTAAGAGAAATCAAGATAAAATCAAACCAACCAACCAAAACTGACGCAAATTATTAAAGAACTCACAGATCTCAAAGAATCACAGAATCTTAAAGTTTGGAAGGGACCTTGAAAGATCATCTAGTCCAACCCCCGTACCAGAGCAGGACCATCTAGGTTGCACAGGAACTGGTCCAGCTGCTACTGTCTCATTGCTGTGGCATGCAACTAGTAAATGGGATGCTGGGTAGCAGAAATCCTTGTCTTGCAGAGGAGACACACCAAAAGGAGATGAGTTTGGAGACTGATGTTTCCAGGTGGCTCTGGAGCCTGGGGTGAGATCCTCGAGGTGAGATTCTCAGGTTGACTGTCAATTTCCTATTCCAGGCATTCAGGTGGATTTTCTGATGTCTCTGGTTCACTGGTTGAATTAGTAGGTTTAGGAAACAGCAAACAATCAGAAATCTGGCCCAGGAGGCAGTCTTAATTTAATTCTGTTCTGGAAAATGAAGTCTATGTTTTTTGCCCCAAACTGAGTATTTGAGTCTGGATTGCTCTAATGTATAAAATAATTGTAAAGCTGTTTCCTGTTACACTGATAGCATTGAAACAAAGTGCTTCTCTGCTGCTGAACTGAACATTAGCTTGCTGACAGAAAAGCCTTGCAGATGATGCAATCCCATGTTCAGTGTAGCTTTTGAAAGCTCAGAAGAGAATGGTCAGTGGGACTATGACTGTCTATGCTGAGCCAGATGGGGTAATAGCAGGTAAATCATGTCCATCAGAGCAAGGCCAGCTCCCAGTGACTCTTTACAAGCTTTCCAAAAGTTATAGAAACAAAACTCTTACCGAAGCATGTGACAAGTTACTGAAAATAACCTGAAAAAAAAAAACAAACCAAAACCCACACTGGACAATTCTCCAGCCACTCTTTAAATTCAATTTTTGGCAACTGTGCAAAAACCTACTTTTGATATGCAACATCAATGACGTTCCCCACCAAACTGGGCTGGAGCTGTTCAATGCCTTTAATACTCAAGTATTTAATGAGATGCCCAATTAAGCTGAACCATAGCCATTTGTGCTGCCATTTATTACACCAACCTAAAAGGACTGACTCATTAGAATTTCAATGCATAGACTATTGGTGTATTTAAAAAATCTTAAAAAAAAAAAAAAGAAGAAAAGTTAATTTCTTTACATTGTTCTGATGGAGAACAGAGGATTAAACAGGGTGGAACAGGAAGGTTGAGTGTAGCACAGAATGTCCTGCAGAGCAAAGGAGGTGAGGCAGGGACTGTTTCACAGGTGAGGACGTGTGAAAATTTTGGCTTCTGCAATTTGCATCTCCCCAGACAGAGCCAGATGCCATTTCAAGCTCCAAAGAAAAGTTAGCATGATCAAAACTCACTTTTCTCAGTCTCAGCTGGTTCAGAAATCTACTGTGAACTTGAGAACAGGCTGTTGTCACTGGGACTCATGTGGTACCATGAAACCTTTGCATAGCTGCAGCAAATGCAGTGTGGGGCTGGATATATGGTGGCTTTGCCCTTTATTTTTTTTTTATGGAGGGTAGTAACGAATGCTGAGCAGAGTGGTACTACACAGTCCTTTCTGACCAGTGCAATTGCATTTGAGTTAGCAAACAAAGTACAATTTGGCTGAGGAACAATATATATACAATATATTATGTATATATGTAATATATGTTATACATTATATAATAAATATTACGTGTTGTATATAGCTATATATTAATTATATGTTAATTATACATTATATAGTAATCGTTATAATCTATATATTACATATTATATATTAAGCATTATATATCTATCTGTATCTATATTCTGGTTACTGTCTAGTGCCAAATGTGTTAAACCTCATGAGGTTCAACAAGAGCAAGTGCAGAGTCCTGCACATTGGGAAGAACAACCCCATGTACCAGGACAGGCTGGGGATTGGCCTGCTGGAGAGCAGCTCCAGGAGAGGGGCTTGGGAGGTCTTGTGGACAGCAAACAAAACATGAACCAATAATGGGCTCTCGTGGGCAAGAAGGCTAATGGCATCCTGGGAGGCATCAAGAAGAGTGTGTCAAGCAGGCCAAGAGAGGTTCTACTCCTCCTCCTCTGCTCTGCCCTGTTGAAGCCTCATTTGGAGCCCTATGACCAGTTCTGGTTTGAGGGAAATGGAAGAGCTCTGTGAGGAAGAAAGGTTGCAGAACTCGGGGCTGTTCATCCTGGAGAAGGGAAGGCCAAGGGCAGGAACCTCATCAACACTTATAGGTACCTAAAAGGTGTATGTCAAGAGGATGAGGCGACACTGTTTTCTCTAGTGTCTAGTAACAGGACAAGGGGTAATGGGGAAAAGCTAGAAACAAAAAGTTCCACTTTAAGAAAAACTTGTTTGGTGTTGAGGTGAGGGAGCCCTGGCCCAGGCTGCCCAGGGAGGGTGTGGAGGCTCCTTCTCAGGAGGTTTCCAAACCTGCCTGGACACGTTCCTGTGTCCCCTGATCGAGTGGAACTTGCTTTAGCAGGGGATTGGGCTGGATAAGCCCTACAGGGCCCTTCCAGCCCGCATCATTCTATGGTTCTGTGAAAATGTGCCCTAAGTAGTAGGAGAGGAGGAAAATGTCTGGCTTTGCTTGCTCCCACAACATTCGGTACATTCAGGGTATGATGTGCTGTGCAGGTGAAGGCTCTCACCTGCATAAATCAAAGCTGCTACTTGGTGGTTGCTCCAAAATCACTCCACTGATAGGAGAAGGTGATTCAAACAATCTTGAGAAAGACCAGTAGCTGGATTGCCTTGGTGGATTGCTTTTGGGTGTGCAAGATACCAGACCTTACTATGCAATTTGCATCTCTTTTGTGTTTATCTAGTTATTTAGGATTTTATTTCACACGTTGATTTTTCCTTTATTCTGTTGCAGAGAACTGCTAGTGGTTTTGACTTTTTCAGGTTAAGTGATAAACATTTTCTATAAAACTACCTATCTGTGTTTAGAGAAAGCTGTTTCAAATGCAGCAGCAGCTAATGAAACAAAGCAGTGTTCCATGACACTTCTGCTGAAAGGAGACTGTATGGATGTGCCACATGTACCCTGCCAGGTTCACTACTGAGTCTATGAAAACAAATACTGATCAGGGCTCTGTGGTAGGAAGACCAACAAGAAATGTTGATTTGACTTCAGCCCTCTAACTAAAGCTAAACACCCTGCAAACTGTAAAAGTTAACTGTAAATTTTACTGTGCAGGTCTATATCACACCCTACATTCAACTGTGCTTTCATGGGAGTCATGTGAATACCACCAATTTCATGTATGATTGGTTTCTCGAAATGTGTTGAACAGAATCCATTTTCAGAGCTCATTTATTCATGATGAGGTTCATGTCACAAAATGCCAATAATCTGTTTTGAATGATAAAAGCTAAATCTCCCAGTACGCTTGTTACTCCAGGTAGAACAGACCTCAGTGAGAGCATCAACTTTTTTCCTCCCTTCTAACCCAGTAAATTATCTGTTGTGATCTTAAAGCACTTCTTGGGCTTAGAGTTATAATCTTTTATTGACTGAAGCACTACTAACTGTTCTTAGGACAGTAATAAATACGTGATCTCTGAATTGGCTCTAATTTATTGCAGAAAGTATAAACCTCAGGTCACTGACAAAATCTCCAATCTGTGTGCAGTTCATAGAATCATGGAATCACAGAATCATAGAATAGTAGGAATTAGAAGGGACCTTTAGAGATCATCCAGTCCGACCTCCCTGCAGAAGCAGGTCCACCTAGGTCAGGTCACACAGGAGTGCATCCAGATAAGTTTTGAAGACCTCTAGAGAAGGAGACTCCACACACTACAGATTTTGGGGGTTTTAGTGTTAATATTTCAAAATGTTAATGCGGGCAGGTTGTGGTTGTAAGGGCAGAAGTTGCTACTCTTCATTTACAAGTAAAAATATATTTTAAAGCTAGACAATATAATACAATTAAGTTATTGCTATTCAAATACAATTCAGTCTGTGCCCATTCAGGCTATGATGCTGCCAGTGCCCATAGCTGACTCCTCTGCAGGTGGTGGCTAAGAACAATGCAATCTATCTCCCTTTCCAACACTTGTATTGATACTATATCTTAAATAGCTTAAATGCTTAAATGGTCTAGGTCTAAATGAAATAATCAGTTAAAATAATCTAGATTTAAGTTCCCCAAAACACTATATTTGTCTCTGTGCGTGTGTGTGTGTATGCACAGCTTCAAAACTGTAACATCACCCCAGGATCTCTGGTCTCTGAGAAAAATAAATCTTTATGCACAAAAATTTCCAGAGGTCCCTAAGCAAGATCAGGTCTCTTCAAGCAGCAATGTGGGGACAATTTTATGAGACCAATGGGCTAGATGTTTCAGGAGAAGGAAGAAACCTCATGGAGATATTGATGGAATAAGTGCTTCACAGGTGTGTTTTCTATTTTTTTGTTTGTTTTCCAGATCTCTTCATTCCCTTCTGACTGTTTCATAAAGACACCATGCAGCCACACCTGCAAAGTGTTCATGACATGGATGACGTGGCTGCTGGAGAAGGTCTCCTGCTGCTCTGCTCTCCCGCTGCTGGCAGGACCTGAGTGATGTGGCATTATTTTCCCACCTTCTGAAAAAAAGAAATTTATATCTAGGTAGAAACACAGCTCTGAGTTCTGTCTTCCCAGGGCATTTCAGAAGGCATCAAACAATGTTGAACCTCAGGGCTATTTAAGCAAATAACAGAGAAATAATTGCTGGCAATTCCCTGACAGCTTGTAGCAAGCTTCCCATGAAGTTCTGCAGTAAAACAAATCTATGATGCACAGAAAACATTATAAAACCACTGTATTTATGGCATAAATACTTTTATCTTCCTTACTCTTCCTTATATTTAAATGTCATGAATAAATGGATTTAAATAAGATTTCCAGTATAACACAAGCACATCTCAGCTTATTTATTTTAGTGTGAACCTGCTGTACAGGTAGGATTGCCTGCTCCTGCCAGGAAAAAGGGAAAAAAAAAATACCTCAGACCTTTCCAAACCTTATCAACAAATAGTCTGAGATGTTTCCAGCTGGGAAGACGTCTGTGGATCAGAAAAGTATGCTGCTCATGAGACTGAAATCCAGCACAGGGTGAGACTTTCTGCAATCAGACAGAATCATGGAATTGTTTTTGTTGAAAAAGGCCTTTCAGCTCACAGAGAAACACGTTGTGTTGCATGGGAAAATGTGTTCATAAACCTAATAATAAGATGCTTTCAAGAGCACCCAAAAGGCAACCTTGTCTCCCCAAGTCCTCCCCCACAGCTGGGAGAGCAGCTGGGCTCTGGGCTCTGGCCACACCACTTGCTTGCTTCAGCTGCAGCAACATTAAAAGTAGCTCTGCAATAAATCCAGCTCCATCCAGGACTGTAAGGGTTGCTCCCCAAGTGCTCTGATCCTCATGCATGCCCAAGTTCTCTGTCTAGTGGGAAATGAGTTATTTAGGTAAAACTGGCTATATCCACCTGTATAGCCATATTTACTTGCAAATTTCACTAACATTTAGTTGAAAGTTTTTGGTTTTGTGTATAAGAAATGCCAACACCCTCTTCAAGTCTTTATTACACCACTCAAAAATAAGTCTACCAGCAACTGAAGCCAGTGGAATATGAAAACTTAGCAGAAAACAGTGATCTTTATCTGAAGCCCACAAAAGAATTGGCATTATCATCTGTACCAGGAGGAAACAAAATGGGTCCTGTAGATGAACTTCAGTCCACAAATCTTGCACATTCACACTCCAGTGTTCAAACAAGCAGCCTGGAATAAACAGGAGCTCTGGCAGGACAAGTTGCTCCTTGTTGTGCTGTTACACACAACCATACCTGTGGTCATCTTTAATTTTCTGCATAAAGAGATGCTTATGGAGATAGGAAAAGTAATTATGATATTATTATTATTCTCTAATTAGTGGGAAGGTGACTAACATTGCATTTGAAACGTGGGTCATGCCCCACGTTGTCCCAGACTGCCTCTTGCCTTGGCAGAACATCCCTTGCTTTGGACTCTGGCATGGACCCACCTGCAATCTGGGATTTGCATTTCTAGCCTGATATTTCTCACGCTAATGTTCACTGCTGCTTTAGACACTCTTAAGTGATCCTATAGCTGAGCTACACTTCATACTGACTGCTTTCAACTTATTGGAGTACCACAGACTGGGAGGGATCTGGAAAAATTATGTAAAGTAGGGCTAAGGCTCTGCCTGCCCCCATGCAATCCAAATATCAGCCTTTATCCATCCCATCTGTCCCTGACCACACTGCTATTGGGTACAACCCAAGCACTGGATGCCCAGTTAAAAGCCCTGCTTAGATTCAGATGTCTCTTTCCAGCCTTTCTAATTCCTTAAACCCTTTTTTGTTTTGTTTTGTTTTGTTTTGTTTTGTTTTGTTTTGTTTTTGTGAGCAGGGCTCCAATACCATTTTGTTCTAAAGCTCCTTTTTACATGTCAGGACATCTGAAAAAGGTCTTGAGTCCACACAAAAGAATATAGCACTGTTGGTGGTAATGTCAGGTGAACGCTTCAGTTTTCCAGGTGAAGTATTTTGGACTGATTGCAATCTGCTTACTTCACTGTACACCTTTGGGAAACAACACCACAGTAGCTGAGCAACTCTTCAACCTGGAAATCAGCTGAAATAGTCTTTTTTTCTGGCATGCTTGTACTTATCTTCTGTGAGAATTTGTCTAATCAGAGGAAAATAAGAAAGTTAGAAAGATGTGCAGGTTGCTCTGCTAGCATCATTCAACCATTTCCAGAACCTAGTAGTACCTGGATTCAGTGATGTATCCTGATCAGACTGAGCAGAGAGCATCACCCTCTAATCTCTCTCCATCTTTTTAGAGTGTGCCTTGCCTCCATGTATTTGGTCTGGCTGAGATGGAGTTAATTTTCCCCACAGCAGCCCTCACAGTGCTGTGCTGTGTGTTCATAGCTAGAAAGGTGCTGATAACCCACTGGTGTTTTGGCTACTGCTGAGCAGTGCCCCACAGCATCAGGGCTGTCTCTCCATTCCCCCTTGTCATTGTACTGGGAGTGGGCAGGATCTTGGGAGGGGATACAGCTGGGACAGCTGATCCAAACTGACTAGAGAGGTGTTCCATACCCTATGACATCTGATCAGCAATAAAAGCTAAGAGAAAGGAGGAGGAGAGGGAAGCATTTGTTATAATGATGTTTGTCTTCCAGAGCAGCCTCTATGGACACTGAAGCTCTGCTTCCCAAGCAGTAGTCGGACATTGCCTGTTGATGGGAAGTAGAGAACAAATTTGTTGTTTTACTTTGCTTCTGTGTGAAGCTTTTGCTTTTACTTTATTAATCTGCCCTTATCTTGACTCATGAGGGTCTTTTCCATCTTATTTTCTTCCCTCCCTGTCCCAATAAGGAGGGGAGCGACAGAGTGCCTTGGTGGGCACCTGCTGTCCAGCCAAGGTCAACCTACCACTCTTCATCCAGATTTCCTGGATCATGTCAACAGCACTGAGGTCTTGTTTCCCACAATCACTTATGCACATGGCAGTGATATTACTCTCTTTGGTTTTACTCTCAATGGATGTTTCAAATGCATTGAGTCATTTCCACAGTAAATGAGGAATCCCAAGCTAATGTCATCTCCATTGCCTTTCTTATGAAAGATGGTCTATTTGAGAGCCTTGGAAAATCTTTTCCATACTTTAAACATAATTCTTCCACTTCCATTTTTTACCTCCCAGCTCTTAAGTGAAGAACATTTTCATCCTCCTTCAGCTTTGCTCAGCTGAAATTGCCCCCTTTGGCACTTTGTCATGGTGGATCATTCATGTATAAAGAGTCAGGAGAACCCTGGAACTCTACAAAACCAGCTTCTTGATGCCCATTTGCAATGGCTTCATCCTGCAAAGATCAGTACTTGTTTGGTCCGTAGGCACAACTGTGCTAAGCCTGAGTGCGGCTCCAAATAACATATAAGGGTAAGGGTAGTCCTGCCTCAACAGAGTCACAGGTATCCTGATCTGTAAGCAGAATCATAGAATTATTTTGACTGGAAAAGACCTTTAAGATCATCAAGTCCAGGCACGGGAAATGGGGTTTCATTGGCATTTGTTATTTACTTTATATTTGTGCCCTGAGATTATTTTGGGCTTGGTAGTCTACAAGGAGATAATATTGGGAACTGTCTGTAGGGTTTCTCAGCCTATTTAAGATACAGCTAACAATTGGGATAATAAAGAGAAGAGATGCTTTACGTGCTGGCTGTCACCAGCTCTTGCAGCCAATAGTATAAACTCCTCTTCACATCCTGAATAGTGTGGGTTTAAAAAAAAAAGAAGAGTTGCTAATACTTTCCACGCTCATAAATATGTAAGTTGTAATAAAGTCATGAAAATCATAAGGGTGCAAGGCATGCTTTCTGGGAAGGATGAAATCAGATAAAATGGCAATTCAATTAACTCTCTGGATGAGGAATGAGTCTAGTGAGAAAAATCAACATATCACTGGACTGGTGCACTTCAAAAGGCAAGACAGGCGTAAACAGTCTAAAGCAATGTTTTATTTATATTCTCGCAAACCTCTGAAAGAAGCATTATGTTTCACTGAAATTAGTAAGTAAGGTGAAAAGAAAGTGAGAGCTCTAATTAATTTAATTAGTTCACTGGAATGAGTGCTGGGTCCCAAGTGCCGCTCTGAAAAACCTGTATGTATCCTTCTGGTATAAACCATGGGACAGGGAGGACTTGGAAAGTAGAGCTCTTCAGAAGGGCAACATCTGCGGTGAGATCTATTTCTGAACTGCTCATTTACCTACCGTGATTGCCCCAGGAGGACACTAAATGCCTTATAAAAGTTAGGCTCATGTCAGGAATAGTTTACATTTGCATTCACTCATTTTTTACACTTTCTCAGTGTAAATGCATTTCCAATTTCATAATCCAGGGTATTGCCCTTTTGCATCACAAAAACAACATGCACATCTCTCCTTTGAAATTGCATAGCTTTTAAAAGCTGTTCAGGTGAAGCTGGTAGGGAAAGAAGGAAGATACATTTTCTGAACTCAAGTAGCTAAACCTCCTTACAAATCTACTACCCTCAAGGTGTGGTCCTAGAGCAAATTTGGGCTGATATTGCTAAGTGACAAGAATAAAGAAAGAAATATTCTGTCAGCCTTTCAGCGCCTCTTTGGGTACAGACATGGATAGGAAAATTTTTTCCCAGCTGCAGGACTAAAATTCTGGGAAACAGGAGTAAATGGGATGAAATCAGAGGATTGTTGTCAGTTGGGACATCAGCAAGATGGCCTGTGAGTACATAGCAGTTCACCAACCTTGTCATAACACAAAACACACAGACCTGACTCAAGAACATATGTTCTATGCTGACAAAGGCAGCATTTTTTTAATCATTTCTTTTCTCCTAGAAACATGTTCTGACTTGTGTTGGGACTGGAGGAAGTGGATATGGTGACTATGTGTGGCTTCCCTCCTACCTTTTGAAATAGAACTCTTTTTTGAGGCAGGTCAGGGTTGCAGAACAGAATGAGTTCTTGTGTGTGCTCCTGGTGAGCTCGCTTCCTCACCTTCTTCTGCTCTCCTCCTCCTCTTCCAGCACCTGTTGCTGGGGTGGAGATCAACAGGCTCCTTTGTCATTTGAGATTTATCTGTTCTTCTGGAGAGAGGCATAAGCTTGAACAGAAAGGTAACAAGTGCTCATTATATTGATTACCATAGTGGGATTAAAATAATCCCTTGAGGGATCAGTTCACTATTGTTAACTTCCTAGTTCTTGACAATCTGAAAATGTCTGTTCCCAGATAAAGGGATAATCCAACCTGGGAGGTCTAGCTATTTCCCCTGAAAGCCTCTCACTTCTCCATTCTCATTTGCTCACTTTCACCTAAGGTTGACTGCAGTGTTCCCCTCCATGGGCTGAAGTCATTCAGAGATACAAAGCTAAACAAGAAAATGCTAATGTTGAACACAATGCCAGTCACAGAGCATGAGGAAAGAAACCTCTTTACTGAGGCCAGTAAAGAGATGTTTTAATTCAATACTGGTAAAAGAAGTTTTATTTAAACAAATGTGCTAATTCCAGAAAGTTCTGCAAGGAGGCTGTGTTTTTCTCTTCCTCGGTTCTGTAAATATAGACTCCTTTGGAATATTTATGTGCAATAACAGCTGCCCTTTAGATGGTGCCCCAGTGTGTGAACCCTCTGTGACGCTGATAACTCCAGCGCTGCACAGGCACAGGGAAACGTCACGGGACAAATGTTAAGTGCCAGGACCCAGGCACCAATTGTTGTGTTAACTGAAAGGGAGCTGATGAGTCCTATGGAAAACTATTTAAGACGTCTCTCTGAAAGGTAACAAACCTCCCATGACAGATGCAGAGTCAGAGCCAGATGCTCAGAGTTTTTCCCTGCCGCCTGTTCCCATCTGCCCGTTCCATCCCTAAGGGCCTTCTCTCCTGTTTTTGCTGCAGTTTTGTGAGTCAGTCACTCTGGATCCAAGTGTCATGAAGAAGCACATCCTGGAGCTGGCTGACAGGCACAAAGAAGTCTCATGGAATGCAGTAACCGGGCTGCAACCTCTCACAGAGAAAAGTTGCACAGTGCCACAGGCAGGATTAAACTCCCCTCAAGTAAGGCTACAGACCTGTTTTGGTCATCTTATCTCTGAGATGGCATCATCACAGTCTCTTACTGTTGTGCTTCCACCAGTAAAGTGGTGTCAAATACTTTTGGGGGTCAAAGGAGCACCTGATGGTGAGACACTCAAAACGGATTCACCAAGGGGAAATCCTTCTTGATCAACCTGTTGCCTTCTATGAGTGCATAACCACCTGGCTATATGAGGGGAGAGCAGCGGGTATCATCTACCTTGACTTCAGCAAGGCTTTTGACACTCCCATAACATCCTCATCAGAAAGCTCAAGCAGTGTGGCCTGGATGAGTGGACAGTGAGGTGGATCAAGAGCTAGCTGAATGACAGAGCCCAGAGGGTGGTGATCAATGGAACAGAATTGAGTTGGAGGCCTGTGGCCAGTGGAGTTCTGGGGCCAGTCTTGTCCAACATCAATCACCTAGATGAGGGGACAGACTGTACACTCAGCAAGTTCACCGATGGCACCAAACTGGGAGCACTGGCTGATTCCCCAGAGGCTGTGCTGCCATTCAGCGAGATCTTGACCAGCTTGAGAGTTGGGCAGAGAGGAACCTCATGAAGTTCAACAAGGACAAGTGCAGAGTCCTGCATCAGGGGCAGGAACAACCCCATGCACCAGGACAGGCTGGGGGTTGACCTGCTGGAGAGCAGCTCTGCAGAAAGAGATCTGGGAGTCCTGGTTTATAATAAACTAACCATGAGCCAGCAATGTGCCCTAGTGGGCAAGAAGGCCAATGCCATCCTGGGATGCATCAAGAAGAGTGTGGCCAGCAGGTAAAGGGAGGTTCTGTTTCCCCTCTACTCTGCCCTGGTGAGGCCTCATCTGGAGTCCTGTGTCCAGTTTTGAGGTCCTCAGATCAAGAGGGACAGAGAAGTTCTGGAGAGAGTCCAGCGCAGGGCCACAGAGAAGATCAGGGGACTGAAGCATCTTCCTTATGAGGAAAGGCTGCAGGAACTGGAGTGGTTCAGCCTGGAGAAAATGTGACTGAGGAGGGATCTCCTTAATACTTATAAATATCTAAATGGTGTATGTCAGGAGGTTCAGGCATCCTTTTTTTCTATGGTATCTAGCAATAGGACAAGGGGTAATGGACAAAAGCTGGAACTCAAAAAGTTGCCCTTAAAATTTAGAAAAAACTTATTTGCTGTTCAGGTGAGGGAGCCCTGGCCCAGGCTGCTCAGGGAGGGAGTGGAGTCTCCTTCTCGCAAGGTTTTTAAAACCTACCTGGACATATTCCTGTGCAACCTGACCTAGGTGGACCTGCTTGAGCAGGAGTATCAAACTAGAGGATCTTTAGAGGTCTCTTCCAACCCCTACCATTCTGTGATTCTGTGATTCTGTCCTCCCAATGCTCCTACTTGCTCATTTTAGTCATTTATTCTCCTGCCTCATGGGCCAGGTGGTCCTCTCTCAAAATCTTGTGATTTCTCACTAGTGTTTCACCTCTCCTGAGGTGAAACCCACTCCCCATCAGCGTGATCCAAGGGTTCAGAAGCAGGGACAGAGACCCCCTTAGTTTTAGCAGTGCTGTTTTTTCATAAGAAATAAAAGCAAAACTACTGTCAGGAAAGAGGAATTACAAAGTGCCCACCAAGGAAATTTCCCATATTCCAAATCCTTTCACTGGCTCTTAAAATGAGGAAGACATAAACCCTAGATAAAAATCCATCAGGGTCTTCTGGCAAATCTGAATTAATGGGATTAATTAATCTCGTTGTTCACTAAAGTAGGTTATTTAAAGTGATGATGAGAAGTAAAATGACAAAATTACTTGCTATAGATGGCATTACAAAAAACCACAGCAATACCAAGTGATTAAATAGGTCCTTCTACAACCTTCCTAATTCTATCTTTTTATTGTGTCTTCTGTTTGGGTTCATATGTTTTATTTCCCTGGAAATCTTTGCACTCTGAAAAGTTTGATTAGAGATTTGAGACAAGATATTGTGCCATGCCTCAGTGTGCAGTAACCAATTCATTTGGTCCCTTGGTGTTCCAGTGAGTGAGGGATCAGGCTACCCTAACAATAACTCTGTGACCTGCTGTATTCATGACAATGGCAAAGCTAATGAGCAGGTTCAAGTTAAGTCATTCTCTAAGGGCTAATTGGCTTTGCACTCAGATACAGATAAGACTAAGACTTCTCTGAGCCATTTATTGCCTTACTCTGGTGAGTAAAGACAGCTCACTCTCGTTTAAGACTGGTGATTTCTCAATCTGGCTGTGAAGAAGCTCCTTGTAAAGCCTACCAAGTGCATCGGAGATGGTGTTACCTTCACTATAGAGAAAAGCCATCTGCATCCTTCTATGAGCAGTGTCAGACTGAACATTCCTTCAGCATTCCCCTTCAGATGGGGAGTAGGAGTCTGAGAGGCTGGCCCCAAGTGCTAGGAAGGACAAACTTTTAATGTGGAATCCTGATGATTATGGTCTCCTGGAAATAAGCTGGCTATGAACCTCAGAGTTTTGTCCAGAGCAAGGGTAAAACTTTCTGGAGAGGTAGGGACAACTGAATTTTTCTGTTTCAAGGTGGTGGCCAAGAAAAGAGTGAAGTCTGGACAGAGAGCTGGAATGGAGATGAGTTTACTGCTGCTGGACAGGTCAGAGGTGGTGAAAGCAAGTGCAGACAAAAGTTATGGGTTGGTCAGTAAGCTCTGAACTCGGTTTGTTTAGTGCTCTGAGAAAGAGTATCTGGTGCCTTTGGACAGATAAATGCACCCAATCATGATGGAATTGAAGTGAGAAGATGAATTTCACTGGCATCACAGTTTTCTTTGAGAAAAGAGAGTGATCCAGATTGGCGTGTATAGTCATTGGAGACCTTGCTCAGCAGTGTAACTGACAGAGACAGAAACAGATAGATGTGATAAAAGTTTATCAAACTTAGCTGAACTGGAACATCCCACAGCCTTGTTCAGGAAGCTCATGAAATTCAAGCAACCAATTAGTATCACAGCTACGCAGCAGGAGCTGACGAGCCATTCAATAAACAAGTGTATCCTTGCAGTACATGAAGTCAAAGGCAAGAACACTTCACATGCAAGCAAAGCTAGGGCTTGAGGCAGTCCCACAGCAAGAGCAGAATTCTCAGGTTCTGTACTAATTGGATTTTTAATGGGTTTCAAAACTGACTTGATCTGTGAAATAGTCAATAATTACAGAAGATTAAGGTGACACTTTGAAAAATGGGTGGAACAAGAACATGAAGGAAGCAAACCTTGCTTTGGCCTAATTACACATAAACAACAGATAATGTGGACTCAATAATACTCCAGAATAAATAAACAGGAGAAACAGGCTCTACAGATAATTTTTCATGATGGAAAAGTGACCTTTTAATATCAGTATTTTCTAGCACTTATCTCAAAGTGATGGCAACAGCTGGAGACTGACCTGTGCAGCACAGTTGGATGATCAGGTCCAACACAACTCACTTCAGCCACACTATGCCTAAATAGAGACATAATTACTGGCCTTCCTTCCACAGAGGCAGGCTTTTGTATGGGGAAAGTGTACCACTTTGCTTCTTTGTGAAGGAGTTTATATGCAATAGCTGCCATCTGTGTGGTGGTGTCACCCAGGACACTTGCACCAGCAAAATTGGTTAAGCCAACGAAAACTTCAGTGTAAAATGTTTACACTACTGTCACAGCTGAATGTGCAAGCTATCAGATTGTATCCACACACATGCATAATTATCCATTACGCATGCAATTACATGATTTTAATGTGCTCTCATCATAATTACAGCAGCAAATTAAGGGGCATAATTACACATGCAAATGTGCATGCCTGGCTTTTTTTTTTTCCTATTTTTCTCTAAGATGTTAAGATCACCAAAAAAAACCATCCTAAAGGAAGATCAGGGTTAAATTTCATTGCTTGTTTTTTTAGGAACATTTAAAATAGTAATAAATAGCAACTCTTAAATACTGAGAAGGGTGGCTTCAGCTCTGGGTCTGGAACCAAGCATGGAGTAGAGCAGATGTCTGAAGATGATGCAAGTGTGGGTGTCAGGAGGTTGGGGCATCCCTTTTTTCTGTTGTAACTAGCAACAGGAGAAGGGGTAATGGGATGTAGCTGGAACACAAAAAGTTCCATTTAAATACAAGAAAAAACGCTTTTACCATGAGGGTGACAGAGCAGTGGCACAGGCTGCCCAGAGGGATTGTGGAGTCTTATTCCTTGGAGGTCTTCAAGACCCATCTGGACATGTTCCTATGTGACCTGATCTAGGTGAACCTGCTTCTGCAGGGGAGTTGGACTAGATGATCTCTAAAGGTCCCTTCCAACCCTAACATTCTATGATTCTATGAAGTTTCCACTGCTGAGGATGATTATCCCAAACCAACTATTCCATCTCTCTTTTTTTTTTTTAAATAACCTTTGTTTCTGTCTTTATTTTACCTGGTGCTCAGAATATGACTATTAAAAGTCTGTACACTCCAATGAGACTATTTCTCTCTATCCTTTTGGCAGCTGGATCCCAATCTGCAGTCCTGCTTTTAAAGCTGACCTTTTAAAGTCCTCCTGTCTAAAGGTTCCGGTGTTTTGCCTTAATTCTGTTTCAGATCCCAGAATAGTAATTTTCCAGATTAAACTTGGGTTACTGGGTGAATCATTTTGTTTATTTGTTTAAAATATACTTTTTTTTTTATGCTTTCCTAAATCTAGGGATGAAAAGTGAGGATGAGCAGATTATAATGCAGGGTATGTTTATTCTTAGAAGGAGATTTGAATAGACATTTCTGTTGTGCTGTGGCTGAGAGAGATTGGGCCACTGCAGCTGTACATTGCAAGCTGCAATTGAAAGCAGCAACCAGCTCTATACTGATGGAATTGCTTTCTGTCACTGAGTGGTTTTTGTACTGGGTGCTGTGACAGCACCTCTTCCTCACCTCACACGGTGTGATGAGCTTCTTTCCGATTCTGGCTGTTGGGAAGTTTTAGAAGTGCATATTCAAATTTCATTCTGTGGATTTTTTCCATCTCTGGGATCTGGAGCAATATAAAGAATTGAGTATGCTAGGGGTGGGGGGTAGGGTACATGAAACCAGAAACAATGCCTGCCTCCGAGCTTGCTGGGTCAAATACAAGGTGTATCTTTAACCCCTCCTGGGGAAGCTCAGTTAAATTGCTATCCTGGTGACTGAGAAGGAAACAAACAGTAACAAAAGCATCCCTCTGTTTTTCTCGGTTTGGAGGGCTTGGTGGGACACATCTCCTGTGCTCATTCACACCCTCTCAGCAACGCAGCTGTGAAGCTGGAGCTTTTATTTTCAGAATGAAAGTACAGAAGTGACTTTTTCCAATGTAAAGGCTCCTGGTGCACTCTCATACAATTCATAATGAAAGGAAATATATGTATTTCTTAAACCCTGAGACAGCCCCTTTGTCTTTCCTTCAGTGCTATTATGGCACCAATGATACTTTCATACTTTCATCTCCCTGGTGTAGCTTGAAAGCAGCAGATCATTGTTGTGCTTTGGAAATCAGTTGCTAGTCAAGTATTTTGGAGCCAAGCTAGGAAAAATAAAGAGAACATTTGATAAAACTTTTCCTACCCTGGTTACACCTTGGGACCAGCCAAAAATGTTGTCTGACAAGTCAGAAAGAATAAATAAGAGATTTAAAATTGCCAGCTCTCCTCAGGAGAAATCAATGAGCAATGTTTCCTTTCAGACATACTCTGATTAACCAAAAATGCATTACACTTGAGTCATGGGTTACATCACTGTGGCTTCAATAGCATCTACTTGTTCACGTACTGTGTGCTGGAAGATGGATGGACTTCACTGTTCTATGACTAATGTTGTCCTTTGCAGAGGAGTTTCATCAGATTCTACGATTGTGTGATCAGTGGGTTCCCATTACAACTGCCTGGGCAGTCTTGGAGCCATCTTCAATGTGGTTTCCAAATTAGGATGTGATGCAGTGAACCCTAAAATTGGCAGAGGAAAGGAAAAGTGTGCATGTCCTTGGTCTAAGCACCTGATGGCTCAGTCTTCCACCTGCACTGGTGAAGCACAACAGGATGCCTTTGCAGAAGACAGCGATATCTCACAAACCACAAGTCTCCTACTCTTCTGGTCCAGTGGGTGGTTGTGATGATATGAAACACAAGAAGCATGTTCAGACTGAAAAATAAATGTTGCAATATGAGCACTCTGTTAGTTAAAAGACAGAAGGGAATATGGCACCATTACTTTAAATGTAAAAAGATAATTTACTATCCCATCAGTATTTTTCCCCTTTCTTACACATAAATCTAACCCGGGAGCTGGCAGTCAGAGCACAGCCAGCCTCCCCGCTGTCTTATAAGATGTGACAGGAAGGAAAACCCCACGTGAAGATTGCATAGTAAATGTTGCTGCTGCATGCAAAGCCCCCAGGACTCAATCTCTAGCCCTTCGCCCTGCTCCAACATGGAGTCCCTCCTATCTGAGACAGTCCTTCATGAACTTTTCTGGTGTAACTTCTTCCCTGGGGCTGTAGCTCCTCAAAGACTCCCTTAGCACGAGTCTCCTCCATAGATGGCACAACTCCAGTCACATTCTACTCCATGGTCATCTCCCTACATAGTCTCTAGCTCCTTTGGGCACAGCCACTCCTCTACTGTGGGGTCCTCCATGAGCTGCTGGCACATTTCAGTCCCACCATTGCCCTCCATAGGTGGAGGGAACAGCCACCACCTCACTGTGGGCTGCAGATGGAAAGGGGTCTCCTTGCCTCCCCTTGCCTAATCACTTCAGGGTCTGTGTGGTCACCTCCATCTTGTCCCACTCCTTCCATCTCCCCTTCTTAAATACTGATGCCAGAGGCTCCAGATTGGTCCAGTGAGGCCCAGAGGTGGGTCCAACTCAGAGCCAGGGGAAGTTTCCAGAACTCCTTACAGGTGCCAGTGCTGCAGCCTCCTCCCCTTGTTACCAAAAACAAATAAATGGCTCCACACACACCAAACACAGTCAAGCTTAAGTTTCCAGTCACTGATGGGTGTCTTTTCCCCTACCGTTTTTTTTTCAGAATGTAAGGAGACTGTGTCAGAATCTCTGGACTATGTTCAACTCTAAATCTTTTTTGGTTAAGCTGAACAGGCTGAGCCACTGTGAGCTCTCACTGCAAGATTAGCTGCAATGAAGCATTAGGACATAATTATTTTGAGGCTTTTTGTAAATAAGTATCTCCTTTGGGACTAAGGAGTGGGCATGAGGCATGCAGAGGGTCTAAAGCTACACCATTCTGGCTCAGTCCTAATTTCTGCAGCGTGTGATTAGGAATACTGCCAACATTGAAAGCACCGTCTGTTTAAGGAAAATAACATTAATGAAGGAGGTGTTCACCACAGGAATGACATGATTACCTGACTGCTGTTAATGAGGACTGAGGAGCAACCTGCAGCCAGACAGTAGCTGAAAATCATTCTGCTCCCTGAAGTAGAGACAAGAAGCTCTGAGATCACGTTCAAACAGCTCATGGAGAGTATCTTCTCTGTGGCATGAAAACACCAGGGGTGGAAAGCTTTAAGTAATTTATATTACATATTGCCAGAAGATCATGGGCTTCAGCCCTACCTAAAGCACATCAAAGATTATGAATGCCTTTAGTTGACTTTCAGACATTCAGCCACACGATATGAGATATGCAATATCATAGAATCATAGAATGGTGGGGGTTGGAAGGGACCTTTAGAGATCATTTAGTCCAACCCTTCCCCCGCTCCCCCCCCCCCTCCCCCAACAAAGCAGGTCCACCTATATCAGGTCAAAGAGGAACGTGTCAAGGTGGATTTGGAAACCTGCAGAGAAGGAGCCTCCACACCCTCCCTAGGCAGCCTGGGCCAAGATTCCCTCACCGTTAGAGTAAAATCGTTTTTTCCTTATGTTTAAGTGGAACTTTTTTGTTCAAGCTTCATCCCATTGCCTCTTGTCCTGTTACTAGATACAACAGGAAAAAAAAGCGATGCCCCAACCTCCTGACATCCACATTTTAAATACTTGTAAATATTAATGAGATCCCACCCTTTGAGCTCTGTCATTCAGCCAGCTCTCAATCGACCTCACTGTCCACTCACCCAAGCCACACTACCTGAGCTTTCCGATGAGGATGTTATGGGAGACAGTGTCAAAAGCTTGGTTGAAGTCAAGGTAGATGACATCCACTGCTCTCCCCTCATCTAGCCAAGCCAGTTATGCCCCCTTAGAAGGCTATCTGGTTGGTTAAACAGGATTTCCCCATGGTGAATCCATATTGACTCCCCCTGATAACCATCTTTTCTTTCATACATTTATTAACAGTATCCGACTGGAAATCAGACTGTGCTTCCAATCTGCCTTTCTCATATTGGGATGGGAATAAAGCCATTGAGCACACAGAGGGACTGTCCTTCCACCCACTGCCCATGGCAAGGATGGATGGATCTGCCATCCGTGGAGAAACTCTAGGTTTTGCTCCAGAGGTTTGAAATATGCAGCACTTGGGCTAAAGCAAACATACCACTGGATAAATAAGGTGGCATGTGAAAGACAAATAGTTTGACACATTGCAGTTCCAGAGTTAATCTTGTAAAATGTCTTAGTACGAGGTTTTATGTGGAAGACAAACATTTTTAGAGAACCATTTTCAGTTACTATTACTTAATCTGAAATCAATACTTTGCTTACATGAAATAGAATTAAAGACTGCTGTACAGTTGCCTGATTTCCTTCCTCAATAGTAAAAATTGATCCGCTTTTCTTTCAAAGGGAAAAAAACCAGAACATCTTGACTGTTTTCAGCAACACTTGTGTAAAACCTTTACCTGAAATATCACAAAATAACTTGATAGTAATTAATTCTACAACAACACATCATCCCCTAAGAGACTGGGTCAGGCACTGTAATGCACATTCACAAGCAGCTCCTGCCTCAGTAATTTTAATTTTCAAACACAACGAATAAGAACATTAGATAAATATGAGGAACTTCTCTACTACCTCAGTTTCTCAGACTGAGGCATGAATTCAGTGCATAGCCATGCTCATTCAGGGCATGGGTTTTCATTCTACTAGAGTAAAACCCATTCGCATATCTGCAGCGATTTCCAGGAAAGTGATGACTACCTCAAGAGCTGCTACAGCTAGTGGCAAAACTATTCCTGAGGCTCGTTAAAACATCTCACTTTAGAAAATAGCAAATGAGTACCTGTCTCTTGGATAAGCCATTTGTTGGGTAAATGTCGTGAAAAAGATCTGAACTTTAGTTTGGAGTTTCAACATTAGTAAATATCTGAAGGCTGCTCTCCAGGTAAGTCAATGAGAAATGTAAACTGAATATAGTTAATATATGTAAATTGTGGGTACTCAGTGGCCTAAGTTCACTTCATAGCTTCATTTTACCTCCTCCAAGGGTCTATGGTGAATGACAGTCATCCTAATTCTGAATCAGAGAATCCACATGGTGAGATTGGCAATTGGGGTAGATAATCATTGTAAGGCATTTCTAACCTACCTGTTGAATTCCATCCCATTCTTCCTATCCTATCCTATCCTATCCATCAGTTTAATTAGCTTAGTCTTCATGCTTTGGGTTATTCTTCATGTTTTGAGTTTCTACATCTCTGATTTCTTGTGTGTTCTCTACAGGGGAGCTGACACTGAGCTTCGCTGCATGTCCCCAGCACTGAATGTCAGGATGAAGGATCTGAAATTTTGATTCTGTCTCATGACAGAATAAGAAAACACTGGCAACATCCACTTATAAAACATACTTTGAATAGGAAAAAGTGGCGATTTAGATTCTTGTTCTTTCTGCTCTTTGCAGGCTGTGCCTTAGAAGCAACCAAATGGTCAAGGCTGTGACCTGAAGTGGAGCAGTAGATCTGCATCCTGTTGCAGTTGATGGGTAAGAGCCAGACACATGCAGATCTAACTGCAAAGGGGCAGAACATGCTGTATGCAAAGTAGCATCAGAACTAACAGAAGCAGGCAGAAGAGTCCTATTGAATTAGAAGTGGTACCCGTACTGATTATGGAGAAGGCACTGGGAGGTACTGCTTTGCTGACAGCATGTAGAAAATGGCTGGAGTCAAGGGCAAGCTCAGAACTTAGGCAAAGTATGTAATGAAGCAGTGATGAACAGCGTGGCAGACCCAGGGGGAAAGGAAAATAACCATCCAATAGATGGGAGGAAACGTGACAATGAAAGGAATTCCTTACTGGGACCAGTGGTCCCAGAGAGCAAGGCCAAGAAAGGCATCAGAGCCCCAGAACAAAGCAGCACTCCCCACACAGAGCCATGGCCCCGATGTGCTGAGAGCAGCCCATACAGCTGTCTTAAAAGCTGTGTCTTCAGTCCTTGCTGTTGAGAACTTACAACCTCCACCAGAAAGTAACATAAATACATCAGATCGATTTCCTTGAACTAGCATAAATCTATGAAGTCAGCAAAGCCACACTGATTTACTTCCCATGAGGAAATGGCCAATAAAGGTGATGTTTAATCACTGTCTCTCCCCTTCTGCGTGACATGCAAAGCTTTCATGGTTGCCCTCATGCTGCAACCAACAGCTTGGGTTTGTCCACAGCCCCTTCCAGGAGCCCAGAGGTGAGAGACATATCAGCATGGCCCACATGGCTCTGAGCTGCTCCAGAGGACCATTTTGCTCAGGATCGAGCTCACTTTACATTGCAATTTGGCTTTAAGCTCCCTTTGTCCGTTGCCTGCATTGGGCTTGGGGCAGATGGAAAGGGAAGGGAAGGGAAGGGAAGGGAAGGGAAGGGAAGGGAAGGGAAGGGAAGGGAAGGGAAGGGAAGGGAAGGGAAGGGAAGTAGAGAAGAGGAGAGGAGAGGAGAGGAGAGGAGAGGAGAGGAGAGGAGAGGACAAGGAATCAGCATAGGACCCTGAGATTCCACAGAAATCTTATTCCATGTCTGTTCTCTTTTTTTTTTTTTTTTTCCCTATCCAACACAAAAGTAATCTTCCCTTTCACACAAAATCCTCTATTTTCTGGACTTTGGTGTCATGCTAGTTTCCTTAATTTCACCCGGTTTAACATGCTGTTATTAAACAGAGCTAATTAACCCAAAATAAAATCTTAGTGGAAACAACATTGTTCCCAGATTCCAGAGAAAGCTACCAAATCAAGGAGCACTGACTTAAACCTCTGGACAAGTTTTAAATAATTGTGTTTTTACAGACTGATGTCTTCAGCCAGCCAGTGGCGAGGGGCATGCCTGACCACCACTGAGCACTGACAACACAGCCTCCCCCAAAGGAGACCTGAAATTACTTTTACACTCTTTTGAGGCCCATACTTTCTTATACCACCAAATACAGTATGTTCAATCAGGAGTCCATAGTCTCAGTCCACTTTTTGTCCTGTCTTTGTGAAGTAAAGCACTTCTCTTAGTGTGATGTAATTTCACATGTACTCTATAGCCCTAGCTATAGCCTTGGCCAGCTACATGGCAGTAATGAATACAGAGTCATGTCTTACCTGTATTTGCCAACAGTAGAGCCTAGGCTCCTCAGTGCCTGATAGTGAAGGCTTGTCTCTTTTGGGCTATGTGAAAACACCTCTGGGAAGAGGTACAAAAGCTAAAAATTGCCTTGTCTTCACTAAAATCTTAGCTGGAGTAAAGTCAAGAGCACATCTATTATATCCATAGTAAAGACAAGTCCTTCATTATCTGCTTGTGGTGTGGTACTTACAACATCAAGAGGTAACAGCTTTGGAAATTGGTGCAATCAGTTCTGAGAACACAAGCTTTAACACAGTAAGGGAAATAACAATAACAGAAAAATAAATTGTTATAGTTACAGCTGTTTTATTTCTCATATTGGTAGAAATTTAATATCCCACTAGAGCTATTTAGTTGCTTGTTTTAAAGTTAACTTTGTCCTTTAGGGAAGAAATTGGGAAGAAACTGTGTAGATTTATCCAATATCAGAGAAACATAGATCTTCCCTACTTAAGCAGACAATCAATGGTCCCTGCTTCTCCTGCAGCCTTGGAGGGCTGTCCTGAAGAGTGTTACTCATGCTGTCTCCTATTATACTTAAATGAAACAAAAAAACACCCCCAACTTCTGTGGGAAAACTGTCCCAGGTGTAGTGCTGTTGTCCAGTGTACAAAGGAGACACTTGGATGCTGCTGCTTCTACTCAAGGGATGATGAGCCCTGATGTGTTGGGGAGCAGAGCGGTCCTATCTGAGCATCTCAAGCACCCCACATATGTGTCAGTGAGATACTCTGCAGGAGACACATCACCCTGGGAACAGCAGCTACATTCTCAGGCCAAAGGTCCAGTGTTCTGGATTTGGCCTTCATGGTGGCCAAAGGTAGATATGCATGGAAGACTATAAACACAAGGGAAATGTATGTTATCCTTGACTGGTTTAATACATCCTCCAGTCATTTGCAACCCAGGAACTGAAAAAGAGGGAGTATCTGTGTAGCTAGTGACTCTCAAGGAATTCCTGCTCCTTTAATTACTCCATTCTACCCCTGGAGCTGTATAGTCTCTCCTTCTGGAGCTGCAAACACTGGAAGAAATCCAGTTTTCTTGTTGAGAGGTTGAATTCCACTTCAGACAAGCATATTTAAGGGGAAAAAAGTCTTGTCAATGTTATCATATGAAGAAAACCAGTGTTACGGGGAAAATATCCAGTGGGAGACAGTCTGACTGATTCTCATACACAGGTGTCCTTTATTTTTACATGAGCTTGGGGTATTGTTCCATGTAATAAATTCTTGCAGCCATTTGGGACTGTGTTAAATAGTGCCCATCCAAATTGCACCTGTGGCTTCTAAAAGAAAGGTCTTGAGAGGTTGAGAGGCCTGATGAGAAAGCATTAGACTTGTGCTCCAATGTTGGTTGTGCTTGTGGGCAAGTTATTTCTCTTCTGAGCCTTTCTTTTCCTTCACTGCTGTTCTTCATCTTGCATGTCCTGAAAGTGAGCACTCACAGCAGAGAAGCCTCTTGCTAAGGACTTCTCTTTGGATCATCTCATATTTGGGAGTCTGTGCACCTCGAGGCCCTCTGTTTCCACTTTACCTCTACTTTGCTCATTCCCAAATACTGTGAGAAGAAAGTGATGCTGTACTGCAATACTGCTTCACAGATCCTAACACCATTTTGGGTCTTTCTTTAGCTTTGCAGAAGTATCTCCAACTAATAGCCAGAACCTCTACAGCTACAAATCAGTGCTTCAAGACACATTTATAGAATGAGAGGCCATGTTCTACAAAGCACTAACCTGAAAATATGTCCCCGAGCCCCCAGCATAGTGGTAGGTAACCTGGAGAGAACTGCAGCCACCAGGTAGCCAAGTAGGAGATCAGCACTACTAGGGATGTGGTGTCACATTTGCACTCACCTTTATGGCCCCATTCCCCCTGAAGAGATACAATATTTGTGTCTACATTGAAAGTCTGATGGGTGCCAGAAGCACTTGAGACCTGGAAAACCTGCTTGTAATGAGATTGGAAATGGGTCTGTTTAAAGGCATAGAGGTGACTTGCTCATCATTTACAAGTACCTACATATGACACTTTTTCTGATGAGAAAAGGTTCTTTCATCCAGCAGGAAAAGGATTAATTAAGGATGATATTTAGCACCCAGCCCTGGAAAAAATCAGACTTGAAATGAGGCAAAAATTGTAACAGTAAAAGTAGTTAGCCACTCAAACAATTTATTTAAGCCTATAGTGGATCTGACACCGCTCAAAGACCTTAGATCAAGGTTAAGTATGATTGTGGGAACTCTGGTTTTAGCAGAAGGTGCAGGCTTGACCTATGCATTTTTGGCAAGGAGTTGTGACAGAAGAGGGAGATAACCCAGCTCAGTTCAGGATGAAGGCTTTGAAACAGTGACTTCTCTGATTCCCCACATGTCCTGGTTTTAGCAGCTTTAAACAACAAGAAGTTTTGCACAATGAATAAAAATATTAAAACAAAGACCTACAATGCATCTATGGAGCTTGAGTTCTGAAGGATAAAAAAGAGCATTTTTCTGGGATTTCAGCTCTTCAACAGTAACCAAGATGAGAGCAACATTTTTGCTGAAAAGTTCAGCTTCTGGTTAAATGTCACTATATTGGCAAAGCTCCTAAAGGTCTTGGCCAGCTGGCTGTACTCAGGATTTGTGATCCTTCAACCCTTTGGGTTATTTCCACAATTTCTTTGTTAAAAATAACTGGCATTGATTTGCATCAGCTAAACACCTGCCTCTTGGTTTTGCCTTGCTTCCCTATGCAGTTGCACGAACTGTAATGTTACTTAGAATCAAAATTTTACACTCACTGATGTGTAGCAGGCACGTACCATTAAAGGACTTTTACCAGGGAAGATTATCCATCACTTTAAATAGGTCATGCATACACTTAGCATATGTTACATTAATTCTCTTACATGCAGCCAATCACATTGGCTAATTGAAAATTTCTGTAGTCACCACCAAAGAAAGTAATTTCTATGATGATTAATAAGCAGGCAGTCTGGGAAAAGAGGAGAAAAGAGAAGCAGGAGTATGAAAGAGGAATCAGACATGGTGGGAAGTTGGAGAAGAGTTGCATGCTACAACGGACCCTCCGCTTTCTGGTGTAATTTATATTTAAAAATAAAGGTGTCATCTCCATCTCCACCCTGCACCTATCAGCCTTGAGCATGGAGGGACCCTCAGCACCTTCTCCCAAGTCCTGCCACCTGCTTGGGAACGTGAGAGATGAGGGTCAGACCCATGTCAGAGTTTAACACCTCTAAGGAGTGGAGAGCAGCACTGAGATGTCACCTGTAGGGACGTGGTTAATGCATCACTTAGCATGAATTCAGCCAAGACATTTATTTGTCCTAATCACGCCCATGGCTTTCTTCATCTGGTTTGAACTTCTTTTTAATGCCAGGTATTTTTAACCACTGCCCTTTGCAAATGCTGCACCAATGTCCTTGTTTATCAAATTTCATGTCCAAGGAAGCTTTTGCTGAATTCTTAAAAATGACAGAGCAAATAGCTTCAGTGTTGCTTGCTGACACACCACCACATTACATGTCTGCTTCCCCTTTGAAACAGAGGAAGCATTCCCCAGTTGCATTGACAGAAATGCGGGATGAATCAATTCTTCTGCATTCATTCCCAGGTGCCCACAGTCAAATGTCAGGATTGGGCTCAGTCTTTCAAGAATTGCCTGAGTCCCTTCCTGGCAATCACGTTCATGTACACACTTCCAACGTCACTGTCCCAGGCTGTGTAGGCAACATCTAGTTTGGTGCCAGCAGATCTGCACCAGCTCTGAGCACTCCTCCACTCTGTTACCTTCCCTTCAGATTCTGAAGTGCTGTAATGATTTGCAGGGCAACTCGCTACGGGAATATTGTTTTTTTAAGACACACTGTAACACCAGTTAAGGACAGATGGTCTTGCAGGGAAGGGCTGAGTTTGTTATTGATGTCTGCAAACCTCCTGGGTAGTCAGTTGATTGTTGCTTGCTTCTGCAGTGGATTTAAAAGCAAGAAATCTCTGCACTTGGCTGCATGCACAGCCCTAGGAGTCTGCAGGAAGGTGGTAGACCCATGCCAGGGGCTGAGCTTGAGGATCTACCTTCCTCCACATCTGAGCAAAGTCCTGGCCTCTGGGGTTTTCTGTATTGTGAGGAGTGTGAGTTATCTCTTCACTGTCTGCAGAGGATGCTCAGTCAGGACAAAGCCAAACAGGAGCTGTCAAAGGAATCTGCTTCGAGTGTCCTTGTAGGCACACAGGCTAGCAGTCCCAGCAACCCAGAGATCAAATCACAGCTCCAAACCATAAGTTGCCCCTTAATAACTGCAAATCCAAACTGAACAAAGTTAATAAACACATTCCCTTCCCATCAGAGCCTCTCCCAGAAAAGTAAATCCCAGTTTGCATTTAAATCATGCTCATTTCATGCATATTCCCCCAGGAAGCACCTGGCAGTGAGGATCTGCTTCCACCCACGAGATCCGTCAGCATCGCATTGCTCCAGCGTCTCCCAGCACAAAGCACTTGTAGTAGACTGTCTGGTTTCCTCTGTAATGAGCACCAGGTCTAAATGAATCAAGCTTATTTTGAGATGCTTTTATGAGATGCTGCTTTGCATTTCCATTGCCCATCGCTCCCTGTGAAGCTTGCCTTGTTTCAGCAAGAATGTCATTCAGATATTAATTCACCCAGTGCTCACCTAGTGTCTCTCTTCCTGAGCTTAGTACATCATTCATGGCACGGCTTTAATTAATGAAGCCAGCATTGCCCTTTGCTACGTTATTTTCATTTCCTTAGTCCAAGTAAGGTAGCACCCAGCTTGTTTTGAGCTTGGAGATCTCTTCTGTTAACTTCAAGGAGAACTTTGTCTGTGTGTTGGCACAGGGCACTATTTGAGAGGGTTGAATCCAGGGTGGTATGTCTCAGCTGGAGTAGCTTCAAGAGGGGACTAGGGGTGTGTAGAGAGGTCCTGGGCCAAGGATGATCCTCATTTGTGGCAGCCATTATATATCTCCTCAAGCAAATCTACTAACCTGAATGAGTCTGTGACAGCCTCCCTAACAGGCCATCAAAGGACAGCTTTGTCGTGGCATTCATCCTTCTCCAATGTCAGCAGTCTCCTGTGCTCTCCTTTGGCATGCACACAGCTCCCAAAGCACCCCCCCAAAAAAGCAGTGTTTGCCTTTTTACATGACATGCAGATCAGTAGTTGGGATGAATGCTGCAGCCCACCCCCAGCTGCACATCTGCCTCTGCTCACCAGGACCAAGCTGCTGGAGGTCACTGTCTTCTCTGCAAGAGCTCAGCGTTCTTCACAGTAAAGCACAAGGCCTTGAATTGGCATCTCAAGTCAAATCCATGCCAGAGCCTCTTTCGGCTGTGTGGCATTTTCTTCTCCCACCAGCTCTGCCATGGCTCCAGCTCTTGCCTCTCTGCTGGGAACACAGAATTCCCAAAACTGCTGAAGACATGCAGCTGTAGGTACAAAGTATCACATGCCACCACTTCACAGCCTCCCTTGCTGAGTGAAGCCCATCAACAAGGCTGCCTGGAGCAGAGCCAGACCACCCTTGCTCTACTTGAAGCCTCTACCAGACGAAGATGCTGTAGACCCACAGACCACCTCACCTCCCTTCTCCACCAGCCTCATGTTCACTCCACTTCATGTTCCACCTGAAGCTCTGGAGCTTGTCCACGGAGCTCAGAGACTTCTGTAAAGTGGCTGGGGTGCCACATGGTCAAGAGTGATAGAGAACCGGAGAGAGGCCAGCACAGGGCTACCAAGATGACGGGGTGACTGGAACATCTCTGTGAGGAG
>WBNH01010873.1:0-34713 GCA_013401255.1 Urocolius indicus | reverse complement strand
TGTTCCAGTCCCCTGATCATCCAAAAGTTTTGTGGCCAAGTCCTATATAAGAACTCAAAATAGTCATTAAAAATCAGGTCCTACATAAGTGACAAGCCACCTGTTGGCACTGCCCAGCAATGTCTTTGACCTATAAATCTTCTCCTTTACCAGCTCTGCTATGGGCAATTCCCACGTTTGACCACTGCAACATCCTCTAAGAGACTCTGAAGAAAGCAAAAGTCCAAGACGATCTCTGTCCTTCAGAATTATATACTGCAGATGAAGAAAAGGGCAAGAATAAGGAAGTCGTAAAAAGTTCTGGGGAAGAAGATTCGTTTTGCAGCTCTTATCATATTTTAACATAATGAATGGGCTTCTGTCATACAGAAATTATACTATTCAAATTTATAACTATTTGAGTAAATGTTTAAATAGGAAACTCCTTCTAAAGACTACTCTCTTTCAGCTAAGCATGTATCCCTTAGTAATATAACCATATGAGATTCAGTGTCTGCAATTTAAATAACATCCAGTACAGTTTACTGAAAGAATTTTAGCTTTCATAAAGGCTGGGCAAAACAAGTACGAAATAGCACCAAAAAGTGATTTTCAGTTCTAGGAGTCACTCTCCACCTATGCAACCTGATCTAGGTGGACCTGCTTCTGCAGGGGGGTTGGACTAGATGATCTCTAAAGGTCCCTTCCAACCCCTACCATGCTATGATTCTATGACTATATTTTCTTCACCTTCAAAGGCAAATTTCTGAGCTAAGGGGAAGTGCAAGACAGGAGTGGCTCTAAGTATACACCAAAAGTGCTTACTTATGACAAAGAATGGCAATTATTAAGCAAAAATGCTTAGAACTTTTTTTTTGTTAGAATTCATTATAATTAATATATTATGTGATTCAGATTATTAGTGAAACTGGTTTATCCATTTCTCCTGCACTGAATGAATGCTTGGAGAGAAACTACAATATATTTTAACTTGTTCATAATTCCTCCTTAGGATACATTTATAAGAAAGGAAAGGCTGCAACTTTTGAGTATCAAATTAAATGTCATATTAGTGTCCTTCATATTGCCAACCATAATATCAGTATGCTGGGATGTGACACAAATAAATAGCTACACCTGTTAAGAATGACACTTGAAGTTTTTCCCACTTTCCTAATATATGTGGCTGATAGGAGGCTGAGAACGATATCCCTAAAAACAGTGAGAGCAACATTTCACCTGTCAGGTACTATCTACCACTCATTTCACAAGCAATGTATTGTTTGCTTACTTACTTACTAGACCCATCTGTACTTCAAGGATGCCTATGTTTTGGGATAATTTCTCTTTTCTTCATTTATGAAGACAAAAACAAAAAAGTTTTTAAATTCTTGGTTAGATGAAACTCAAAGTTTCATATAACTCTTTCCTTTTGCAATCATTATTTGTACACACAGTGTATCAGTGACCTCTAATAGGGCAACGGACATCAATTAACCATTATTTTTATTGCACAGCAGGCTGAACGATTTCAAGGATGCTGCAAAACCAAGTTATGAATGGTTTACATGAAACAGAATTAATCTAAAATGTAAAGCTCAAACCATAAAGTCTTGCCTAGCCACCTTCTTGGTCTCCTTGGTAGGAATTATTTGGCCTACTGTTCAGCTCTTACCTGTTATGTACTGATTTCTAGTTAAAACCACATATTATTGAAAGAGTGTAATTGCTGTGTTCCTGTCAGATATGACTCGCTGTTTAGTTTACAATTCCACTCTCAGTTTCATGAACTCACATCTGTTCCCAGACACAATCGAGTCAGCATCAAACACCTTCCTGAATCATACAGTGAAATAATTGCCAGATATTACCTAGCATTATTGCAAAGACACTATTTGTTCTTTGGGTTCACTTTCAATGTTGTGAATGCCAAAACCCAAATGAATAGTAAGTGTCCCAAGTGCAATCATGATAAAATAAAAATAATTTTGTGGCTAGGATCATTTGGTTACAGGATCAATGCAAAAATGTTACTGCATGCCAAAAGATCAAATTCTTTTGTCATAGCAAAACCGTGAACAGTGAAAAATTAAATAAATGTATTAATGGAACTATTTAGTGCAGCCAAAATCTGCTTTGCTGAAAACAATTTGCAGAAATCCCCAGTGTTCACAAATACTTGCTAATAAAAAGTTCACAAAATAGAGAAAGTGTCTTTTCTGTTTGTTTGTTTTTCCAAATCTCATTGAATACAATGTTTCCTCAGTTTTTCTGGCATTCTTCTATGGCTACCATCTGGAAAGAATAATCTTTATCAGAGACCTCTTTAAATTATATCACATGGAACAGTCACAATAGTTTATAGTAGTCACAGGTTTTCTTTCTTTGACCAGTCCTCAACATCTGCTTTCAAATCACATGTTAATTTTTGCCACTCTGCCTGGAACCTTTGTAATCTTTCATTGAGAGAACAGCTTATCATCTTAAAGCAAAGCTTTAAGGTTCTTGTCTCACCATGTTGATAAAACATAGGCTATTATACAATAATCCACTGTGAGATGAAGGAAAACCAGGGAATCATTCTGTAACTGGAACTTAACCTGGCTTCGTTTACAAAATGTTTCATTCTGCTACTCTAGTGTCTGCTTCTTTTTGCTGGAATTCTCACCTACGGCCTGGTTTTGCCCTTCGCTGTTCCTCTTGCAGCACAGCTCTTTCCAGCTGTTTGGTCACAGCTCTACAGGCGCTCAGGGAAGGAAGGCATGAAGCACTTAGCAGGCAGTGGTTTACAGGTAAAAGGGAGCAGTGCTGTAAAGCTCATGTGTCAGCGCATGAAAAGTCACACACAGTCTGAACATGTAATGAATGGCAGAAAAAGAAACGAAGCTTCTGGTGGGGGGAAAGAGAGTAATAAAATGTATCTCGTGTCATAACATCATCCTACTCACAATCAATGTTCCTCTTGATAAGAAGAGGAAAGTTGGGGTTTTTTAAAGTGGCAAAGATGTATTAAGCAGCTTGAGAGCACAGCGTTCCTTAGACATATTAAGAAAGAAAGAAAGAACATACACAGTTATATGCTGTCAGTCCAACATGACAGCTACACACACTCATCCTATCAAGTAGAGAGATCTGCATGTCACAGACAACACCAGCTAGCCTCACCTCAGGACACCCCGGCAGGCTCGTTGCCAACAGAGACCAGTGCTGCTTTTTTAAACAACCTCAGCGTGACCCCTAAAATCATCGCAATAAAAATTACTGGGTTTGTAGAGTATGTATCACAGAGTTCCAGTGTGTCACGGGTCACATTATCTTCTATTGCTTGGGCTACAATGAGTAGGAGATAGATAATGAATTAACTTCATTTCACTAAATGAATTTGCAGAAACCAATTCAACAAACTGAGGATGTTACAATTATACACAAAACCAATGAGAAGAAGCCTAACTTCCATTTTACAATGAATTTACAAACTTCGCTTCTTTCGTTCTTTCTTTGCCTAAACTAATACTTGAAAAATAGTTTTTAGGACCTAGCCCTCAAAGCTGGGGAAGTCCAGAATTGAGACTGCCCAAGCATGATTAATATCCCTCATCCACAAGGAGAGCAAACTGGTTTAAATTATAGATTGACATCCTGTTTTTTCTGATATGAGGACACAACTGACAGAAAGAATGGTAGCTACACACAGACCAGGGAAATTAATATTCTTGATTCTGTCGCTGCCTCATTTTCTACTGGGCTTCAAGCATGATAGCAGGCTGAAAAGGGGACTTAAAGGTGAGAGTAGATGCATAGATTAGAAAGCAGAAATTCAGATGAACTTGCATTCCTGACTCTTCTACAGATTTCCCAGAAATCTCCAGATTTCCCTCCCTACCTCCAAGGCTGAAATATTTTGCAGCACTTATTTTTGGTATGTCTTACTTGAGGTGCTAACTTTCTGATCTGACCACTGAGTTCCGTAGCAAGGTTGCTTCAAAGTGTGCATTTCCAGGCAGGCTCATGGCCAGCTCAGAAGACTGGAGCAGTGCAAGAAGGCTCCACACTGACAGACATTATCCTAATTGTCAGAAAAAGTCTGTTACATCATCTCATTTAAAAGTTTTTTCTCACATATTTTCTTTGCCCGTAAAATAAGGATGCCACATGTAAAGGATAAGGAAGAGATGTGGAAGATGTGTTATCCATCTCTGCATATAGTGAGATAGAATCCTATGTAAAAGAAAAAAAAAAGTATAATTATAAATTAAAGATATATCATACAAGTGAAGGAGGTATCAAAATTAGTGCTGCCCTGGCAACTACATCTCTGTTTTTCCTTTGAGATCTTCACTTTGCCACACTGATATTATTTCAGCAGGTTAGCTGTGTGCAGACTCATATATGAGGGGCAAACATTAAAAACAGACAAAGTTATTAGGTAAAGAAAGTATAACTAAATGAACAGCAGAAGTTTAGAGAAAAACAGAGACAGCTCTACTGAAGAAGAAAGATAAACAGGAATCACTAGCAGAACAAATCTACTTTCTTTCCCGTACAAAAATAACAGGGCAAGTAGTTTTGGAAGTCAAAAGAAATGAACCATAGAAGGGTTACAGAATGTAAAACATTACATTACATGTGGGAAGGTGGCTAGAAATCAAGTGCTTGCTGTTTCAAATACAAGAAGTAGGAGCCATTAATAAAAAGCTAGTAGGAGACAGATTCAAAGAAATAAAAGGAGACGATTCTTCACATAACAAGCAGAATTTGTCCAAATGCTTTTCTGTTATTGGCACCTAATTACTAGAGAAATGTAGACAATTTGGATTAAGTTCAAAGGAAAGCTATGAAAATAATTAGAGGACACTAAGCTAAAAGAAAATATGAAAAGAGAAATACCTGTATAGTGCTGACAGCTAAGTTACAATAACATCTACAGCAAACGTTTAAAATGTGCAAACTCTACAGTGGTTCATTAGCAGAATCGTTTCGAGAGATACAAGAGAGTATTACATAAATATCAAGGAAAAAAATTACATTATGAACATTGAAGTTCAATAGTAGGGAAAACTTTAATTTGTTTCTGAAATTGAATTAATTGGTATGATAATATATTAGATAAACACTAGCATCTACATTAATTTGGAAATGATCCTGCACTGCAAAAATAGGGTATATAATACAAGGAGGTTTCAAGATTTTTTGACCAGCAACTTTGAAAAAAAAAAAAATCCAAATAACAAAATAATCATTTTAAATCTTTATTCCTTTGTTGATATTTTAGATTGAATTGTTTTAAGAATATGTTTAAAGTTTTGGTAAAGTATATCAAGGTAAAGTATATGTTTATAAGGTATATAGAAAACCATAGAAAGTAAATAATTATTTCAGTCCTGACAAAAATTATCTTGGAAAATGAAAAATATTCCCTCACCTCTGCCC
This sequence comes from Urocolius indicus, assembly GCA_013401255.1. Lineage (NCBI taxonomy): Eukaryota > Metazoa > Chordata > Aves > Coliiformes > Coliidae > Urocolius > Urocolius indicus. The sequence goes on along the minus strand of WBNH01010873.1, from coordinate 29,304 downwards.
TGGCATGTTAAAATTCTAATTATCACTGTCATTTGCAGTTGTAATTTTATTGCTTGCACTTCTCCTTCCAGATGTGCACCTTCCCTGTCTCGTGCCTTTCTTCAGGCACTTACCTTTCTGTTGTTGCACATTCCCTCTCAGCAGCAGCTGAGGGATTTTTTTGTCTCTTCTACCAAAATCCACTGCAGCAATGTTTCACACAGGCACTCCACAAAGGAGAAGTCTCTGCAGTCAGAAAGGCCTCCTTGCCTCTCACTCCTCAGTATTCTGTCAGCAAGAGACAACAAAAGAGCTCTTCAGAGATAGGACCTCATCCACTACTTGGCATTTCTCCATGTTTATCCATCAAAATCACTGAGACTGTGCCATCTCAGTTTCAGGACTTAAGTCTTCGCAGCTTAATTATGCATTTTTGAAGGCAGATGGGGGAGTGGAGAACTCTCCAAGCCTTCAAAATCCAGTCACAAGTTGGAAAGGAAATCCTTCACATAAAAGGCAAAAAGAAAGTAAAGAGACCTGCTAAAGTTCCTTTGCCAGTCACATCCCAACTTCTTCAGGATTTAAAAAAGCTACTTCAAAGAAATTTTCAGCAGCTATGTCCCCACGCACTCTGACCTAAATAACACCTAGCATAATCTGAATCTGAATGGTATAAAAATGGAAAGAACTCAAAAAAAAAAATCACAAGCATTGCTAATTAGCATTACCACAGTTTTTAGCAATCTAATGAAATAAAAGGGATGCTTAAGATTTATCTATTAGAAAAAAATATACATATACTTAATAGATTGCAAACACTGAAGAAAAAAAAATGAAAGAGAAATTCAGGGGCAAGAAATCCAGCAGCCTTTTTCCCTCGGTGTAGATGGGAACAGCAAGATCTGGGCCAGAGGTTCACTTCTGCCATTGAACAGTGTCACTATCGATTGCCTGTTATCTTTATCTCCTCTTCTTTCAAATCTGTGACACAGCAATGATTCAATTTTTGTCATGTCTCCACACCAACCCAAATGGAACACATACTGTCTTATCCCTTCACATTTTCCAAGTTTTCTTCTTCTGTTTCATAGCAAAACCCAACAATCCTCTTTTTTACATCACCATCGTGAAGCTTTCCATGATAAAATGTTTAAATTAAACGTTTGTGAATGTAAATAAAGTGCTACACACCAATAATATCTCAAATCAGTGGGTCATTGTGATAATTTTGAAAAGAAGTCATTGTCTTCTTCATCTTTCCCTAATTTGGAGGGTTTCCATTTTAGCCTCCAAGCTTCAGAGAACTGCATCTTCCTATGTGGTTGTAGAAACAGTCCAACCCAGACATAGCACAGAGAGCACAGAATGGTATTGGGTTTGCACAGCAACATTTTGGTAGCTAAGGGAGTACAGGGGGGGTTTCTGTGAGAAGCTGCTAGAAGCTTTCTCTGTGTCTGACAGAGCTAGCACCAGATGGTTCCAAGATAGATTCAGGTGGACTTGGATGCTGGCCAAGGCTGAGCCCACCAATGACTGCAATAGCATCTCTGGGATAACATAGTTAAGAAGGAGGAGAAGACCTGTAGCCAGAGATAGGAGTGAGAATATGTCAGAGCAACAATCCTGCAGACATCAAGGTCAGTGAAGGAGGGAGAGGAAGTGCTGCAACACCAAAAGTTCCACTTAAAACACAAGGAAAAACTTCTTTCATGTGAGGGTGAGGGAGCCCTGGCACAGGCTGCTCAAGGAGGTGGTGGAATCTCTTTCTGTGGAGGTTTACAAAACTCACCTGAACACATTCCTGTGTGACCTGATCAAAGGGAACCTGCTTGATCAGGGTGCTGGATTAGGTGACATCTAGAGCTCCCTTCCAAGCCCTACCATTCTATGATTCTATGATTCTCCGGGTACTGGAGCAGAGATTCCCCTGCAGCCCATGGTGCAGCCCATGGAGGCCACAAGGCAGCAGAGACCCACCTGCAGGGGAGGACCTCACACTGAAGCAGGGGAAGAGTATGAGAAGTCTTCCCCCTGAGGAGGAAGGAGTGGCAAAAGCAACACGTGATAAACTGACTGTAATGGCCCCTCCCTATGCCCCTGTACCATGTAGAGGGAGAAAGCAGAGAAAATCAGGAGAGAAGTGAAGCCCTGGAAGAAGAGAGGGGTGTTGGGAAGGAGTTTTTAAGATTGGGTTTTATTTTTCATTATCTTGCTCTGATTTGATTGGTAATAAATAATTTTCCCAAGTCAAACTTGTTTTGCCCATAATGGCAATTGCTGAATGATCTCTCCCTATTCGTATTTCAATGTACAAGCCTTTTGTTATATTTTCTCTTCCCTGCCCAGCTGAGGAGGGGGACTGATAGACAGGCTTTGGCAGGCACATGGTGTCCAGTCAGAGCCAACCCACCAGAAACAGGAAAAAGAAATATGCTGGAGCAAGATGTGGTTAAAAATGGAAATACAGCTAAACATAGACAAACTAAGTAGAGAATGGCATGACTTCCCATTTTTAAACCTGAGGAGATTCCACAGGAAACTTTTGTTATATCTACAAAGATTTCTCCTGTTGTATTATCACAAGAATCATTATTATTATTATGTATTTCTGAAACATGGTAAGGATCCTTTGCAGACCGTACAGTCATTTAATTAATACATGAAGTACCAGCTTTTTCCAGACTGAGAACCAAAATTGAGTGATCAGACCATAATGGCAACAGTTTGTCCATAGTTCATCTTATCTGCATGGACTGCCTAATGTGTTTAGCTTCCGTGAAGAATTTGTTAACAGTAATCAGCATTGTCATTATTTAATAACATGGCTGTATTCTATCCTGCTGGGTTGATATAGTCAATTCTGACCTTCAAACATCTTAGTTTCAGAGGGAATTTTATTGGATGGGCAGTATTAAACAAAAAGCACCCAAATCAGAGCAAACATAAAAGTCTAAAGTGATTTAATTTGGCAAGAGAAAAACACACTGACATTTATTTTGTCATGCAAATGCATGGTGAACACACAGGCTGAGAGAAAGTTGTGTTGTATCACGTTTACTGTATACAAACGGATTCCTATGACAGGGCTTGGAGGCAGAGCCACCACTGTGGAAGGGTGGTCTCCTGAAGTGTGTGAGCTTCCCTGAAGAGGCATCCCAGTGGTGCAAGATAAATAGTGGCAAAAGGAAACAGAGGAAAACAGTGACAAAAGGGCCTGCCAGCACCACAGGACAGAAGCGAGGCCACAGCTAGGATGGGGGTGACACACTGCAATCTGACCTGGTCCAGACCTAAGCAAGGGCCACTTCTGAAACATCTCACATTTAAACTCCTATAATTTGTCCCATTAACACATGGGAGAAAGCATTAAATCTCTCCCCTCAAATGCAAATGAGACGATCCTGCACCCTACTTGTGTACTCAGGTCAGCATTTGACACAGGAAACAGGAAGCTGTATATGCCAAATATTCGGTTGTGCACACGATTACTCTTCACCACCTCACATGCAGAGCAAAGTGTTGAGAAAATACAGATGTTCCCTAGGCACCTAGGGTTGGCAGCAGAGGGGCTTTTTTCTTTTACCTGCCTCTTACTACAGAAATGGGTAGCATTTCTCTAGCAAAACCTCTCTAGTTCTAGCTAGTGATTCACTCATCATCTCGAAGGAAAGGACTCTGTTGCCACCTCGGCGTGCCAAGAAAAGGTGGAGAGGACACTACTGCTTAAGAGATGGAACATGGTTTCCTGGGAGCTGCTGGAGCACAGGCAGCTTCAGCATCTATGACAAGAGCTCAGCACTCACTTCTGACCCCAGTCAATCAGGGGCAACCTCTTCATTTCAGTCTCACCGCTCTCCCAAGCTTAATGGCATTATGCAGCTTTGCTGGATAGAGCTCAGATGCTCAAGCCTTTGCAGGATCAAATCCATAGTGACTTAAAATTGAAATCAGTTACCAGTAACTAAGTGGCAATAGTGTTGTTTCCCAGAACACAGCAGATCTTTCACAATGTACTGGGGTGCATGTTTTTCATCTCCACTGAGCTATGAACAATAGGCAACTCTCTGCTTTTATTAAAAACTTTGAGGGATTATTATTTTAGTTAAGCCTTTAAGAATTCATACCTATCTGGAAAGGGCAGCTTGTGTAATGAACTTCCTGTTTTCATCATAGCTGGATACTGCTTTTTGCTGTTGCCTGTTATTACACTGTTAATATGAACTGCCTGGAGTTTATTTTTAGCTCACTTGAGCCTATTGTAAGGTCTCTTCAAGAACTAAACTTTCCAACTAGAAAACGTAATTACTGCGTCTAGCTCTGAGTTTAGGAATATTCTCTTAAGGCCTTTCAAACAGTCAAGATATCAAGTGACAATAGATAATGAATAGTTATCCCACAGACTTGCCCCCAGTCTGTGTCCCTCAGAGGAGTCCCTCCTTCTCAGGAACAGGGTCTTGAATTTCTATTAACTTTGTAACAACAGATAATTCCATGAATGGCTCTTAAACAGAAGCTTAACATTTTTCTCCTTTCTGTTTTGCTCTACTATTGCAGACTCATTTCACTACAATTTAGCTTAAAGAGATGGATCGTATCATTCAGCATATGTTTTAAGTCTGATTAGATAAAAAAGAGAGATAAAGAAGCCTGTCCTGGTTTTCATGCTGGATTTCTTCTTCACTGTCTTCCACTTGCCGTATATATTTTTATATTTGCTGTTGTAACTACTTTGGCTTTGACAGACCCAGAAGCTCTATACTAAAAAAAAATCAACTTTTTGGCTCTTGAGCTAGTCTGATAAACCATGAGTCACAGTACTTTCTATGTGTATGTAATTTCAGTATTAAAACTTAGCTATGAAAATCTCTAAATTATTTACTTTAACCCAATTTGATATATAATAGTAAGGAGTACTCTGCAGGAACAGCAAATATTACTTGGAAATACGTATGTTGAGAAGGATGTATAGGAAAGTGAGAGATGCAAGATTGACCAGTTGGTTAATAGTAGCTTCATTAAGTTATGGTTAATTGCATATATCTGTGAATCTTAAGGATTTTTTTTTTGTTTGTTGTAAAAATAATTTATTTCTGGCCAACTACTGTCTGTAAAATTTCACAGAGAATATTGAAGTTTAAAAAAAAAAAAAAGCTAGAAGTTATAAAACTGAATACACAGTGTAAGCCCCAGAAGGATACGTTTCTCTGTCCTTTCAAGGAGACTGTGTGCAGTCCCAAGTGGACACATTAATACTTAGTTTAAACTTTTTTAAAAGGAAATGCAAAAGCTTCAGGATTTCAAAGCTAACTATTACAGGCTGTTGAACAAAGGAAACATTTTCATTTTTGAAGTTTTGAATTTTTTTTTTTGCTACATGCCACCAGCATTGTGATTTTTTTTAACTGTTTGTTGCCTTTTCCTTAAAAAAAAAATGACCCTCAAGATTAAAAAAAGTAATAAAACAAGAAATACTGTCATTACAAACCTCTCAAGACAATTTTCAGTGACAGCTACTTGTGCTTGATATTACATTTGAGTATATATTCAATATTAGGTCTGCTTTCTTTTCCTTCTCTTTACACTTCCCTCACAAACAATCTGATATCAAAGACTTCATCATCAGCAGTTATATAGCAGGTATTTAGTTGGATTAGAACACTCATAGTCTTCACATGTAACCAAATGCATTTGTGGTGGGTTGATCTTGGCCAGCTGCCAGATGCCCACCCAGCTGCTCTCTTACTTCCCTTCATCAGCAGGACAGGGAGAGTATAATATGATGAGAAACCTCACGGGTCAAGATAAGGACAGAGAGATCACTCATGAGTTTCTGTCGCAGGCAAAACAAACTCAACTTGGGGAAAATTAATTTATCACCAATTAAGAATAGAATAGGATGTTGAGAAACAAAGGCAAAAGTAAAAAGCCCATCGCCTCACCCCTCCTTTCTTCTCAGGCTCGCCTTCACTCCTTCATCACCAACTCCTCTACTTCCTCCTTCCTGAGCAATGCAGGGGATGGGGAATGGGGGCTGCAGTCAGTCCATAACAGTTCCTCTCTGCCACTCCTTCTTCCTCACGCGTTTCCCTGCTCCAGCCTGGGTCCTCTTCATGGGCTGCAGTCCTTCATGAACCGCTCCAGCTTGGGCCCTTTGGCTGGGCTGCAGTTGCTTCCCGGTACAGAATCCCTCAGAATGAACTCTGCAGTCACCACATGCTCTGTGTTGTCTCGAGTGGTCAGTTCCTGGTGGTTCAACATCGCAGGGACATTCAAAGATGTCTCTTTTTCCATTCTGGACTAGATTAGTCCACCCCTAGGTGGAAATCTAGAACCACAAAGACACTACTGGTTTTGATGTGCCTGTCCTCACCTGTTAACGGTCAAAAACGTTAAAACATCCTGTAGTTCTTCCACTGTCTCAGGTTCAAATACAGATTTCCACACATCTGCAGACACTTGCTTAGCTACAGGAGCTTTCCTGGGATTATACTCCTGTAAAGACAATTTAGGCACACGGAAAGTATACTGTTTAAGCTAGAATTTGTCTATTGTGCTGGTGCTAGCAAGCCTTTTTTAAACATCTTGCCACAGCACACTTAATGTCAAGAAGTAATACAAACTCTAAGTTCCTTCCTCATTGCTTATATTTGAGCCATGAATATTAATATTTAGGCCTGGATTGGTCTCAGATAAGTCTGTGAACATCCAGAAAACCTACATTGGCTTTATTTTAGGGCTTCTGAAGGAGCACTGCAGATTCACAAAAGTATACCTAGGTATAATAGTTTTTTGCAGTAACTATAATACTGTTTTCATGTCCCTTAAGCCATAGCACGCTGCAGGTCCAATCAAATTCTTACCAAGGAAAACATTTAAGAAAATGCTACTGTAATACAATACTCAAAAAATACAAGAAACACTTTAGCTACAAGCAATTGTCATAGGAAAATCTGAATTTTGCATTGTCAGCACTCAGTTGCAATAAATGCAATTAAAATGAGGAGCAAGGAAACATTTCAACTTAACCTTCTAAAGCAGTTTATCCCAGTGAGATAATCTAGGACAGAGGATAACCTGCTATAAGAGGTCATATCACTGAAGCGTTGTATTTACAAGATGAGGAGACAAGACCCTAAGGAGAAGTTCTCCTGCAGCAGTGCAGAGGGAATCCCAGGTCATTAAAAAATCATTCTGTTGATTTTCTGCTGTGTAAGGAGCTATGCCCAAATGTGATACACCACATTTCATTAGTTAAAGAAAACACATTCTACACTGGAACCAAATACAATAATTGAACAGCTTTAGATGTTCAGTAAATTAACAACTATACACCACAATTCTGGTACGTCAACCCCCAAACTCCATAAAATTGCAATATTTATCTCCAAAACCATAACTGTCTAAACATTTACATCAAGTTTGTTCCATAAAACACACACTGAAAGTTTAGAAATGTTGACTGAATCATTTCCTGTGACTCAGTGATTTGCTATTGCATCTGTGCAGAACACCAGGAGAGCTGTTTTTAGCTTGACAATTTTACAATTCAATGGAATGTTAATGGCTTCTTAAATTTCATATAAAACAGATTCTTATCATGTTTTTAATCTTCCATCAGATGTTATCTAGAGTAAAAAAAAAAAAAATCAAGGCCAGATTATAACCCTGGAGAGAAGTAGTAAGAAAATTCTCCCATGCAGTTGATCTCAGATTAAAGATTAGCGAGACTGTATGCTAGCTATTTCCTGTGATTGATCAGATATCTAGAGAATTATTACTCTGTTCCCCCATCATATGTTACCCAGCATACATGACGAGAAGGGAATGTGTGCTGTCAGAGTTAAAAGTTGTAAACCTACTCCTATCAGCCAAGAGTAGTTTGTCATGCCCTGGAGTCGCCCTTAGAGCAGTTCAGGCTGTTGCAGCCCACCTCTTCCTAGGGACTACATCAAGGGGCTGAAAACTAACCAATCTGAGGTTGGCTTGAAGTGGGATGAATCCCACATCTGTCCATATATTCCCGTGGACATTTTTTGTGGCTTTACAGTATGGATCCTCTACTTCTTTTCTTCCATGGGTTTCATGTCATCTACTAACATATGGAATAATCTTGTTTTGGTTTTTTTAAATGGGTGCATGTCTGTACAAAACTCTTACAAAATGAGTGAAACTGAATATTCACACTGTGCTGGCACATGGACAGAGTAAACAAGCTGGAAAGAGAGAAAGAAAGAGCGAAAGAGCCTTTTCTTCACCCTCCCTTTCTAATCTTCCCACTTACTTGAATTTTAAGTTTAAAATAAGTTTTAAAAGTAGGTTAGAAAATATCATCAACTTGATTTCTCTTCATTTGCACTTCTCCATTGCCACTTTTATAAAGATGCTCAGCTTTTAGAACACATCGTTTGTTTTAGGAGAAGCTCTTACTATGTGATTGCTTAAAGCAGATAGGAGAGAGCAAACTGCGTGGCTTTTGTTGAGCCTGCATTTTAGAGCAAATATCTTTGAAGCACAGCCTACTGAGAACAGCTTTTCACAGGAAACAGAAGAAACTACTGTGCGCCCGAGACAAATGGGATTTTCCCCCGGCAAGAAAGATGTAATAAACATCTCAATACTAAAGTAGTTAAGAAATATGAAAGGTTGTGGGATGATCTTTGCTTTTACAAAGACAAAGGAATAAAATGTCTATGCTGAAGGACCTACAAATTCCTCCAGAGCAGATTTCAGATATAAATAAAAAAATTTAAATGAGTGTTCTGATATATGACTGCAAAGCAGCCAATATTATGAGAATGTGTAAGAAACGGCAGAAATGTGGATCCCGCTCATTCCCTGTCATACCACACTGACAGATTAAAGCAGTGTAACTGTTGCAACACGCCACATTCCCAATCCCCACTTTTCCTCATGCTTCTCATTTTCCATGCGTACCTCATAGCAGCATTTCCCATTCTTCCTCTCTGGTTACTGTCCTGTGTGACCCCATCTTTGTCTCCTTGTTCCCTGGTATGGGAGTCTTTGACTCTGCAAGACTCACTTTCACTGCCCTCTAGTCACAGTGTTCTAGTCCCTTCCTGGCCAGTGGGTCTGTCTGCCCCTGTTCCCTTCTTACTGCCAGCTGTTTCACTGTGCAATGAAAATTTTCATTTACTGGTAATTCTAAGTCATTTACCAGTAATTATAAATAACAACACTTTAAAGACCAAAACCCCAGAGTCCAGTCCCATCCAAAAAGCAAGCATAGTTATGAGTTGGCATGTAGAGGGAAAAGGAACCCTGAAACAGCTGCAGCAAAATCGTATGCAAAAGTGGTGAGGGTACACAGCCAAAGGTCTGAGCTAGCTGCAAACATACATGATCATGAAAGATTTCTTTTTTTCAATCTCTCTTTTCTTACTCAGTGTCAGAATAGAAATAACTGCTCTCTGACAGATGTTGTAAAGTCTAAATGTAGAATTCCTGCATTGCTAATGCTTGTACCACTAAAAAAGGGGTTCAGTTGTTCTATTTTGTTATAATTTGAGGAATATGTTTTTTAAGAGAACAGAATACATAGGAAGTCTAATGCTCTAAAATTCAAAACTGCGTTTTCCCAAGGTGCTGTTACAGAGACAAGGACTTCAGCCTGAAGAAAAGTCTACAGTCTTAGGTGAAAGGGACAGGTTTTTGTTCTGGTCAACAGTGTGTTGAAGTTATTGGTCATTCGACTCAATTCGTTCACTGAAAACAAGAAATCAGACTTAAAAAATTATATGACAATGCTTTTCCTAGTGGACTCCAAATCACATTAAAATCTCCCTGGCCTTAGTTAATTTGCCTGAATTTAGGAGAATGCTCCTATATTTAGTTGTGTATAACCCTCATGGGACTGAGGCTAAAATTGTTGGTTGATATCTGACCTGCTTTTTCCTATTAGTCATTGCTTCTAAAGACTATTGTATTTACGGCCCATCGTGTTTTGCTCTAATCAGAATGTCCACAGGAACAACTGCACACAGTAAATCAGTGAAGTTTACTCCACTTTTTAAATCTGAGTACCCTATGGGTGATACTCATTATTTTGTTGCAGTTTGACTTCTACCAATCTTGTTTGTTTGTTTGTTTGTTTGTTTGTTGAAGATTTTGTTAGAGATTACATGATTCAAGTGAAACAAAAAATTATAGAAGTCATGGAACATACCTCATGAAACAAGATCAGCATCTAGGTCTCAAAATTCAGCAAAGTTTAGACAAATTCAGCCATGTGAAGAGCTAAAGATGCAGTTTATCTATCAGTTCCTTATGGTAGCAAGAAAAGGAAAAAAGTAATTTACAAAAATTAGTAAGGAAAACTCTCAAATTATAATTGGAAAGAAAAGTTTTAAGTGGCATAAAGCCAAATCATAAGTTTGATGGGAAGATAAGTCCAATAAATGGTTCCCTGCAGCTGAAAGTATGAAGTTTGTCTTCCCCTTTCTTCTAGTGCTTCTCTCTTTCTATGCCCCAGCTCCTATTTTCCTCCTCCCCTGCTCAAAGCTGCACGATCCACTGTCATGTTTTATGGCTGTCACATCAGTCTCTTCTATGACCTGATTTGATTGACTGAAATTTCAGAAAACCACCCACAACACAAATGGCATAAATTATCTGCCATTTAAGTGAATTAAATAAGTTGCTGGAGAGATACAAGTCAGAGAAAACACAACTATATGATGAGGAAAGAAAGGGAGAGAAGGGTAGAGGTACTCCTGTTTTCTGTAGTGGTGAGCTGGTATGTCTGTTCAGACTTTCCCATTTGACCAAGAATCAAGCTTAAGAGGATATGTCTCTATCTTTGTATCACACATTCTGCATGAAGTGTAGATCCACAACTGATCTCAGTGATGTAGCTATCCTGGAATTCCAGCAAATGTACCTTAATTACTCAGGAATCAGGCTTCCTCTTACTGCTTTAGAGCACTCCATTCTGCTTCTCTAATCGCTTTGGCTTTTACTACCCACGTCTTTACTATTCAGTAGAGCTGGTTTTAACAACGAGGATGGAAAACCTGTGTCTAGAGTGCAGAAGCTCTTTTTCTGGTTTTTCTGGAGCAGCAAGAATCACCTGGACTCAGATGGTACCAAAACATCACCCTTTAAAGAAGCCTCTGCCCAGTATTCATCCTGGCTTCACAGTAAAGCAGACACACAAAATTACGCAGCTCCCTCTTGGCTCAGAAGGAGTTCTACACTCAGCTCCATGTTTGCAAAAGAGATCTGGAAAAAATGTTCTTTGTCTGAACATTATTGTTCCTCAGGGGTGGCAGAGCATGCCCCTTCTGCAAGAGAGAATAGATTCCAAGGCCCCCCATGGCACACAGCAGCTCCCAGGGAATCTGTGATAGGCCAATACCCCCCATATGCCTCTAAACCATCCACAATCCCCGACAGCCACCATGTCAAATGACAATAGTGCAGAATCCCCAAAAGAGTTTCAGTCTTTTGACAATGAATTGAGAACTTTATTACAATAAGTAGACCAGAATCCCCCTTAAGAAGGCACTCCCAAAGTACGGTCCACCAGGCCAGGCTAAACGCTCTAAGGCTGGCCCGCAAAAGGCTATTAAAACACTGTTTTCAACAGCGTCTCTTTCAAAGGTTTGATACAACAGCTCAGTGGCAGTACCAGAGAAAGAATGAGGCTAACAGGCATCCATCAGTCAGACACTTCGGGAACTGCTACCTTGTAACTTACTGTATGTTCCCCTCTTCCTCCTAGCAGTTTTTCAGCCCCTTTCTGCCGGACGACCCCTTCCAGATTTAAAGCTACATCATATGTGCACTCTCACCAGGGTTCCACTTCTCTGTCGAGGCTCTGGTTCTTCTAAAGAGCCACAGGTTCCAGAGATGCAACAATTCTCAGCTTGCTGACCACCCTGCTGATGACATCTCCACCTAGAGAAAATTTCTGCCTTTTCAATTCTTTTGGGTATTGAATGCCATAGAGGTGGACCTCCTTCAAAAGACCTTTTGCTGGGGTTGCAGCACAACTAACCTTAACCTTCGCAGCACACCACAGCTCAGTGAAGTCTATATACTTCTGTTGATGGCAGTCACATACAATCTAAGCTTAGCAACAGCAATGTCAGACAGATGGCCTGGTTTTACCTTGCGTGAGATTTCTGTGGTTAAGAAAGAGAACGATGGATTTTTGATACCTACAAGTCTCCCATCATTTACACAAGGCCACTTTATGAAAGTGGTGGTGCTGACTATGCAGCATAGCTGACTAGAACATTGTCCTTTAAACAAGAGGAGCTCACCCTGGCTAATGTTGCTACAGACATCTGTTTCACTCTCTGATTAGTCTACTCTCTGTCATGGAGTGACTAGGACATTGTATGCTCAAAACCACACTGTGGTTTTTTAAGATCCATTGTGGTTTTAAGATGGAAGATGTATTTCTACAAATTCAGATCAGCTGGCAGTTACAACACAGGTAAGTCACAGGAACACAGGGCCATCCAGCAACTAGCAATGAAACTTGAGAGTGCATGTCTCAGGTTGTATTATTCCACCCTCTGTTCCCAATCTAGCCTTCACTTATGAATGTGTCCCAAAACTTTTCCTTCAAAGGTTATATTTCTTACTAACACATCCTGCTCTATCTTCTACTCGTTTCTTATATTGCAACTAATATGGGGACTTTACATTTTTTTATTCACTCATTAAATAGAAAAACGTGATTCCGTTATTATGAATGCTGCATGAGGTGACTGATGTGTAGGTTCTTTCACTGTTCATTTTGGGTATTTTTTGAGATGGAGATGCTACTGGTAATAACTTTTGTGCAACAGCTGGCATCAAATTTGGACGCACATTTGATGCCTGTCTCACGGTTTTACCAAATCTACAATACGTGTCATTAGTATCTTTTCAAAACCTAACTTTGTAAAATTCTCCTGGACATTCAGCTGAAGAATCTACCACCTTATAATGTTTCCTTGGTTGACAGAACACTTAAATCTGACCTCAGATGTATCTCTTGTTTACAACCAAGACAAAGCAAGGCCACTTCTGGAGTCGGTATTAGAATTAGTTTTGCTACTTCTCTGAGAATTACCATTGCTATCTACTACAGTTCCTCACTCGTTAGAAATTTTGCCCCAGCAATTTTAAAATATGAGACACTTCAGAAACTTGGGGGCAAATAATGTATTGAGAAGCTAAATCATTGACTGTGCTTTGAAATATCAAAAAGTCCTAGTTTTTCTTAACAGTTTCAGTTTCCTATCCTTTCCCATCCTTGGCACTACTATTTTCACTTTTCTGCGTTTTTCTGTACTCCCCAGGACGAATGACAGTTCTTTACAGAGACAGGAAAGAAAATTATCCACAAGAAAAAGGAATGTGAAGTACTAACCCTATATTCTGTGAATTGTCAGTACTTTCAAAGAATATGTTATTATTGAAGGCCCATTGTAGGCCCTGAACACCCTTAGAACAGTCTCTGCCTTGCACAGCATAAGAATCCTGTATTTTTAACTTACCTGACAAACACATAAAGGACATCTTTTATTGTTTGCTACTTTTAAAGACTTTTATTTATGCCCGAGTGATACAAAAAAAGCAATCATCTTCATCCTGCTAATACATTTCATGAAGGAATTTCCTTTGAAGCAAGAAGTTGTGATTTGAAACAGTCCCTTTATACTAAAATACTTCTGAAATGCCCTTCTGCCCTTGATGAGGTATACTCTTTTCAGTAAACGTTACACAACACATACAGCTCCCTCTGTAGTGACAGCTTTGCAATGTACTTTGAAAAGCCAAAAAAAACCCCATGTGTATTAATGAATTCAATAGCATATAGGAATAAAAAAAAAAAAAAGTAATCTACAGTCATTTTTAAGTACATCATTCTCCTAGTTATGAGTCTTGAGGTGCCAGGCCACTCCATTTACTGATGTTAAACTAGCAAACCTGCATTTAGACAAACGTAAAGGGGTTTTTTTTCAGAACAGTCATGTTCCCTCCAGGCTCCTGTACAGATGTTGCAACTAGTCTGTTAGATATTAAAACCTGTTCAAGTCGTAAAATAGTTTTCACTTCCTTTTCTGAGTCCCCCTTGCAGATTGCAGAGGGGAAACAAGACCAATACACAGGCACCAAAGGATTATGACACCTTTGAAATATTTGTACTCTGCAGCAATGGTAAAAGCAAATACCTGTCCTATTTATTCTGCTACATTTATTATGAGCAGTCTACAATACTCAAAAAAAAAGAGAGATGGTGTTCTGCCTTAACATTTTGAACTATTTACATATCCAGAGTAACACTAAAGAGAAACTATGCAAATACCTATGCAACTTTCAAGGCTTGGGTTTTTTTTATTAGATGCATAACAATTTCAGTAAAGGGTATGAAGTTTTCAGTAAAATTATCAGATGAATACAGACCTTCTAGCATAGAGGTACTGATCTGGATATTAAAATTCATTCTACTGGCACAGTTTATAGCTGAAATACAAAATTGTACTAGCAATAATTGTGTTTGAAAAAGGGGAAGTTGTACTCTTTTTCCCACACCAATATAAATTGAAGTAGTAGCTCTCTGAGTAAGAACAAGCTTTTCTGCGTATGTGTATCCTCTTCACAGCTCTAGCTGTGTAGGATGAAGTTGCTAACGCTCTTAGTTGCTTCTCAGTCACAGGTTACCACTTGTAGAACCCTGCTAACAAAAGAGACTGTATGAACCCTCCCTCATTCAGTCTGCAAGTTTATCAGCCATTTTAATCAGTCCGGTCTGCAAAGTTATCAGCCATTTTAATCAAACCTTCTAGAAGGGCCTGTAGTAGATGAAGTAAGCACATTTATTTGCATTACAAGATTGACTAAGGTGATACTCTTCAGCAGCAAGATTGGTAATGAAGAGATAATATTCTGACACTCCCAAACAGCCCAGCTATTTGCAAAGTCGGCACCTATCATTGAAGCCCCAAGAAATTATACCCAGAAGTAAACAATGCCTGTTGGTATCCAGTATTTAGCCCTGCTCTGTCTGCAGGGCATTCACACCAGAGTGAATTATTAATGTCTGAAAATACTGATTGATAACTTCATACCTGCATACTGCATCAAGGATGGGGACTTCCTTGTCATTAATATATACAAATACATATGAATCACTGTTCGCACTACTGACAGAAATCTGGCTCCTGACTCCAACAGGAGCATGCTGTTATTCTGTTATTCTTCAGACTGAAGTACACATTCACATTCTGTGGTAATGATCTGAAAAATCAGAGGGCATCAATGAAAGCTTGAATATCTTGGTCTATTATTCTGCAAGCACATTATGGTACCCTAGGATGAAAACTACATCAAATGCAAACAGGTAAGAAATCATTCAGTAACATCAGCGATGAACCTAAAGGAAGTGTTCAAGGCTAGGCTGGATGGGGCTTTGAGCAGCTTGGTCTACTGCAAGGTGTCCCTTCCTATGGCTGCAGATCGAACTAGATGGTCTTTAAATGTCCCTTCCAACTCAAACTACTTTATGGTTCTATGATTCCATGAATAGTAGTACACTTCCATTGACATCTTCTGGTGACTATGTTCAGAATATGAAGGTCTTCTTGTGTATCTCTGTTGAGGAACAAGTATTTTCTTTATTCAAGTGGTAATCCTGATGGTGATCATACCATTGCAACCAAAACTTTTTCTGTAGTACTAGCAGAGGTCACCAATATAGGTTGATTACCAGTCAGTGGTACTCAATGAACCTCAGGTCATCCTCAGCTAAGAATCATCAGCTAGAAAGGTGTACTTCAGATTGCAGAGAAGACTGCATCTGTTCCTTGAGACTGTGGCCCCAAATCCCTGTCTTACTCCAAAATACGGATGTGTTCATAAGAAACAAGAAAAAAGTCATCATAAGGTCTACAGTATCATGGAAATGCACAGAATACTTGCTATAGTCACTCTACACACTATGCTAAAAAAAAATCTTCAGTTAAAATTGATTTAGTTTAATGATAAAACAATTCCATATTTATAAAATTAAATTGGTATTACACAAAAATATGCTGCTATCCACAACATCATCAATGTAGTTACCACTCCAGTCAGGCTAGTGAAAATTACTTTCTGACAATTCCTCCTTCAGGTGTTTTGTCTTCAATGTTTTACAAATGTTGTGATAAAAATGTCTATATATGCCACCATTAGTTATTAAAATACCAGACATCAACTGATAGAAGGTTGCTACTCCACAGAGCACCACTTTTCAGAAATCAGTCAGCAGGTATCTCAGATATTGCCTTCACCTAAATTAAAGGGATTCTTCAAGTTCTTGCAACAGTTAGGGATGGAATTAAACACATTTTACCACTAGACTAATGCATGCATATCCTCAAAAAAAAAAAACCAAACCCAAAGGGACTTGCCTTAATCTAAGACTCTTCTACTGCCATTATTAGTACTACAGTATTAATATGTATGTTACTGAATTTCTCCTTTTAATTGGTTATTTGGTGAATTGAAACAATGATTGTTAGTGGTTGAATATATTCTATACATGATCATACAGAAGTCTACAGATTAGTGTCATATTATACATAAATTGCATACATTACATGAGTGTCACATATACATAAATTTCTGTTGCAGAAGTATGGTTTCAAACAAATGTCTAATTTTTGTCATAGCTATTTGCTCATTATTTCCTTTTCCTTTTTCATTTTTTCCCAAAAGCTTTACGTTGTATTTCAGTATGGTCCTTAAAAAGTTCACTTTTACTTTGAAAAGTAGCTCTGTAGGAAAAAAAAATAGCTTCTTACTAGCTCAGTTTTATTACATTTCAAATCCAGAACCATAAATTTTTACTCCAGCATATGTGTATCACAGAAAACAATAAACACATTACTGTAGCATAATGAATTACTGTTCAGCAGCTGAGCAATAGTAACCAATCCCATGCGTGCTTTTAGCAAAATCATACTCCTTATTTTAAACACTGATGAAGACATACATTAGGCTCTCCTCACAGCCACAAGAAAGCAGTTGTGCATTTCCAAAACACAGACTCCCTGTAAGACAACAATCTGGGTTCTGTGTTTCTTCCTGAACACAAAACCATGTACTATGATTGGTTTCATGTATTTTCTGAACACTACTGAAGACTGTCTTCAGCATCACTAAAGGCCCATTAGAAAAATGATGTGATTGCATCAATGTCTAAAATGTCCTGCAAATTCTTAACTGTGGAGACAGCATAAAAACGCATGATGAATCTCATCCAATCCTCACATCTCAAGCTGCAATGGGAAGGCGCATCCGTGCCACACATAGACTGAAACCACTTGATATGGTGCTCTCTAGACATCCAGCAAGTATGGAAACAAAGGATGCCAAGCATAGAGAATGACTCCTTGAGGGACAGGCACAGAATAAGTTTTGCTGTGAACAGGTGTTTATAACAGCTAAGTGGAAGTTTATCTTACAGTAACTCATGGTCTACATTAGAGTCATCATGAGGTATTTTTAAAATTCTACTATCCAGGGAGAAAACTACTTAAAGCATTGCCAGCACTTCCAGGATTGCACTGAATGAAAACACCACAGAGAGATGTAGCCTCAATATCAGTATGGATCCATACAGCTCCATCTTACCATGTGTTCTCCTCTGCCTGTGGCAAAGGCCACGGAGGAGAAAGCTTCTGCTACATTCTGACTGCTGTTTCCTTTGTGAACTGGCCATCTATTAAATGCACTTGCAGTTTCAGTGACAACTAAGGCCACAAAAAAGAAAAAAAAAATCAAGACGAGAATAAACTTAGCAGGGGAGCTCCACCTAGCTGGCACAATTTCTAGATTTGGCCCAGTTTAGTTTAATATGTGGTGAGAGAATCTGCTGGGCGATTGATCCTCATACAAAAGGTCTCTTGCAGAAACCAGAGTGCCAAACGTGTATCCTCCAAACACACTATTCATGCCTCAGAGATCTGAAACAGAAGGTTCCTCTTCCAGAAGTCCTGTCCAGGAGAGTATCGGCGCAAAGCAATTTTGCCACGTACACTCCTCCTTCCTGTTCCTGCCCTTCAAAAACCTTTCTTATAAGGAAAAGTTGTGACACCTGGGGCTATTCGTCCTAGAGAAGACTGAAGGGGAACATCATCAACACTTTTAAGCACCTAAAGGGTGGATGTCGGGAGGACACTTTTTTTCTGTAGCACCCAGTGACAGGACAAGGGGTAACAGACATAAGCCAGAACACAAAAAGTTCCACTTAAACACAAGGAAAAACTTTTCTGTGCAGGTGAGGGAGCCCGGGCCCAGGCTGCCCAGGGAGGGTGTGGAGTCTCCTCTAGAGGTTTTCAAATCCGCCCAGATATGTTCCTGTGTGACCTGATCAAGAGGAACCTGCTTTAGCTGGGGAGTTGGACTAGATGATCTCTAAAGATCCCTCTCATTTCGTATCATTCTGTGATTCTTGATTCCCACTCAAAAATTAAAAAGAAAAAAAAAAACCAAACCACACATAAAGGAGCAAGCAGATAAAAGAGAAAGCATTAGGAATATGGATGCTAAGAGGGCATCACATCATCAGTCCTTTGCCCCTGTGGAAATTGATCAGCCCTGTATGCTTCAGATTTAAAAAAAAAAATAAAAGGAGTGGAAGTTGCATGTGAAGGGTCAGCAAAGACAATTTTAATTAAAATCCATTTTACAGATAAATTCAGAATGCCATGAGGTTAACAGGCTTTCTCCTTCCTCAACAGGCTGACTACCAGAATAAGTTCTAAGGAGAAGGGACCTGTGTGTTTTCTCACGAGCTCTCTGCCTCTCTGATTTGTTTGTTGGGTTGTGGGGTTGGGTTATTTTTACACTATTTTAGTTACAATGTAATACAGCTACTGTCAGAAGTCATTGCTATCACCTATGAAGCCATTCAGAATTCCAGTGAAATCTGAATGCCTGGATAGAAACCCAAAGTCAGACGAATCCTGTATTACAACAGGTCAGGATAAAACCAAAAATATAAAGGAACTTCGGCAAAAATCGCAAAACTATCACGTCTGTCATTTAACCTATAATTTCAGTCTGTATCAGCTTCCAGAAATGTTAGATATCAAATAAAGGGGGGAAAGGGGAAAGGGAAAGAGGAGAAGAGAAACATAATTCATCTGATTTAATAACGAATTGCTGACTCATGGAATAATAGCCAAACAAAACACCAACTTTTTTACCAGCTCAGAACTCCTTTAGTATTGCAGGAAGGATTTAAATGGATTCTATTGGTCCAGCATAAACAAAATTGATCAATATATCCTAGCCAGTTCCTTGAAAGAAAAACTCTCATTGATGCACGAGTAAACACGCAGAGCAAGTTACTGGCAAAGCTAGCAACACACTTGGGATTAACTGTTAGCTTCCATGTAAAGAATAGGTTGGGGCGGCGGGGGGAGGAGTTTATATACCTAATTTAAAGAGTCTAAATAAGTTGTTTCAAATTCTGGAATATCTCCCCCCCACACACACATCTCCCAAAGCACTGGTAGATTGAGGGACCACAAAACTACAAAGACAACCCTCACAGCCTTAAACTTGCTCTACCTTCCACTACTGCACATTTTTCTGGGCTTTTAAACTGGAAGGTTGAAAACCAATTGTCTAACTGTAAAATGAACACTTAAAGCCCCCAGCAAAGACACAGCTACAGGAGATGAGTAACACTATGTGTACAGCAAAAATAAATTCAGTTTAGTAATGTGAAAAAAGAAATTTCTGAAAATAGCACACATAGATCAGATCTTTTTTGTATTTTTAAGAAATATTTTGCATCGCTCATTAATTATACAAGTGGTATACCTGCACAGAGCATCTTTGTTCCTTGTGTAGACAACTCCCCTAGTGATCTAATTATTTTGCTTTTTTTGAAGATGGGAGCTGGAACACCAATATTCAGAACTTTGTTACAGGCAGAAGTTTTAACCACAGACTCTTTAGCACTGCCTTCAGCCTGATTTGGGAGCCACTTTCCATGGGGACATCTTCTTGATATTTTCTAACAAATGCTGAGCAGACTGGTGCTAGAAAACATGTATTTCAGCATTATCTCGCTTTGCATAGTGTTATTTAAAAACAAACACACAAATCCCAAACAAACAAACACTGGAAAGAGTAGAGTTTTCTTTCACTTCCAGTGTGAGCAATTGAGTCTTCATGATGGAATAAACAACAACTTTGTAAGCTTTTCTCTTTTTATTATTACATCATGGTGAAACGAACGCATGTCACACACTGTACATATCTGTATTCGCAAGACTTAATTGTTATGGTTTACCCACACGCCCCCCCCGCCTCCAAGTTCCTAAGGTAAAATACAAAAGTTTCTATTAAAAACAAAACCAAACCAAACCTTAATTCCTGTCTTGCTTTGTAAAGGTTTCGGAGTTGAAAACAAGTACTATCCCCTCTAGAACGCACTCCCATAACTGTTATGTCCAGCTGCTCTTCCACTGACAGTAGTGGCTTCTGTAAACTGAGAGAACTTGGTAGAGAGCTTTGGTTGCAGTACTGCCAAAACAGAGGCAATATCCAACTCCTGATCTTTCCTATCTTGGATTTAGACAGCATTATCTCACGTGTCTTTAAATCTCTTGAAGAAATTGATGCCTGGCTGAAAAATACATCACTAAGACAAACACTGCGGGGGACGGTTAGGGGCAGGCAGGAGAAAAGGCTTTGCAATGAGCAATGAGAAAGTGAAAAATATTCCTTGACATTACAAAGATGCACCTGAGACTATGTGCCTCCAGACTGCCCCACAGATCATCTTCCACAGTCTACTGAAAGCTTAGAAACACTTTATTATAATCATGCAGCAAATCAATGTGGGGCACGCAACAGCCCAGGCACCGGTCTTCTGTCTTTAACATTGGATTTCAATTATTTCCATCTTTTCACGCTTGGGAACAAAGCCCTCCTTCCCTCAACTGCTACATACACAGATCACATCCTGTGGAGACATTTTACCTGCTACAAGCTAAGCTGCAGAGCATCATAACCACTGCTCCTGACATCAGAGCTGAGGACAAGTCACAGTCTCTGCACCGTGACAAGTCACAGTCATTCACCGTGACCACAATTCCACCAAATCTGCCATCACTGGCAGCAGCCAACCCTGATGCCTTTGGGACAAGCGCAGCATCACCCTTCTTCAGCTGCAGGTAGCTTAAGGTCTTTCTGAACCAGAGGCAGCTGCACTACCTTTGTGTTTAGGAATCCTTGGTGGACCTCTGTCCCCCAATTTGTCAGTCAGTGCTTTAACCTATTTATTCAAACACCCTGCAATAACAAATGCCACAACGTCAATATTTGCTTGGGTTCTTTTTCCTTTAAAGGTACCTTCTCTTGCCTGTTTTTAAGCTTGAATCCTGAAGAGTTCACTTTCCTTTATGGTTTATTACTGAGAAAGGAATTATTTGCGCTGTCTCCCTCCATCCACCATTTATCCCTCTGCAGAATGTTACGATATCCAACCCCTCTCCTCTGAAATCCATAAAGGTGAAAATCTTCTCTGTCCATATATGCCAACTATTCCAACAATTCTTGTTCCTTTGCTAAGATTTTTTTCTAAATTCTACTCTACCTTCCTTTTGATAAGACAGTCAAAAATGCATGTAGTTTTCAAGGTCCCCGTGGATGTGTGTAACAGCCTGATGTTTCGCTTTTTTAGGGGTTTTTTTTGTTCTTCTTTGCTCTTTCTATCCCTTCCTAACACTATTCTGTTTGCCTTTTTGACCTCCACTGAGTATCAAGCTGACATTTTCATAGAATTATTCACAATGAGTCCAGGATCCTTCCTTGAGTGATAATAGGTAATTTGGAGCCCATCACTGTGTATGTGTAATTAGTTGTTTTTCTCCATGTGCATTATTTTGCATTTATCAATTCTGAATTTCATCTGCCACTTTCAGTCACGCAGAACTGCAAGATGATCTGCGCTGCTTTGCAGACAGCTTTAGTTTTGTTTTCTCTGCAAGTTTCACCATTCATTCCCTCCTTTGTCCTCAGACTAATTTTTAAACACAAAAATACAGAGACAACAGCACCGTGTCAGATCAGCAATCCCCCTAACCAAGCATTCTGTGTAACAGTGACTAAAGAAAGAAAGAAAGAAAAAAAGATGCTCAGGCAACAGCATCAGAACACATCCCTGGAAGACCTTTCATTCCCAACCACTCCTGAGCTTGCAGGCTCTATCTTTATAGCTACTAAAACTCTCTATGGCTTGCTTTCCCATGGGGCTGTCTCCTTGGACTCTGACAAACCTCTAGTATTTGTCATGTCCTCAAGTTAGGAATTTCAGAGCTTAGCGACACACCGTGCAAAGAACCACCTCCTCTTGTTCTGAACCTGACACCCACCAGCTTCCTTTGGCACCTCAGACACTTGATCTCTAGTTCACCCTCTAATGACAGCCATGATCCAGTGGACTTCTGTTTTTGAAGACTGAGACATTTGCTAGCTATTTCAGAACAGATTTACAGTTTCTTTAGGCTCAGGCCCAAAATTTAACTATCAGGCAAAAGGATTACAGCAGCCAGATGGGACATCAACATTGCCCAATGAATTTCTGGAAAAGAAAAAAAAAATGTTGTGGATATTTTTCTTCCTCCTATTCAATCTCCCTACTTTCACTCAAATGAAAGCTACAACAGATCAGTGAGGTTCTTGTCTCAGGAATATTTGTAACAATCTGCAAAGGTTAGTAATTTTTAGTGCTGTATTAGAACAGCCAATAACATCTGTAAATAAGAAGTATATTAAGAATAGATGTGCAGAGGAAAGAGGGAAGCAGAGAAAAAAAATGAGGCTAAAATTTTTAGAAGCATTCCTCTGTGCTGCTTTTCCGCTTGTCTTCCTATTGTCTCCTCTTCGATTAAGATTTTTCCTTACCCAAAAACCAAGTCTAAGTAGCATTTTTACTGCTGGCCAGCAGAGTGAAAGTTCTGAGGACTGGAGTCATGATAAAGACTACCAAAAAAATGTAAAGGAAGAGTGGACATTGCAGAAAGCTGAGATTGAAGCAAGTGAATTTTACGCCTAATTCTGAGGACAGCGAGGTTTATAGCCACTACGATGTGTTCCAGGAACGAAGCTCTCAGTTGTGGGTTAGCTGCAGAAGCAGTTTGTCTCTCCCATTCATCCCCTATTTCACCAACAATGCCATTGTTCCAGTGGAATGCAGCTGTCATGAGTGGCCGTGACTGCAGAAGGTGTTCCCTCAGGCGGCTTGGGCCATCGCCATGGAGCATTGTAAAGTCTAAGACCAAAACCAAAAGCTTGAACTTGTCTTGGTCCTCAGCAGGGTTACAGTGCAATGAGCAGAGCTTCAGGGTGATATGCTTTCAGCAGCCTGTAGTACAGAGGAGATGAATTGCTCCATTTTGCGTCAGCTTTGCAAATCTATACCATATGACTGGCTACTAAAAGTCAGTAGCCAACTAGAGCACAAGGATTTGTAGCTTCTAAAGTTATGTGAAATTTGGGGGAGGAGGGAATGTTTCAGTATTTATACAGACGAGAGGCACAATCTGAATTCAGGAAACTGTTTAAATATAAATAAATCTGTACAATTATGCATCCATGACTCTACTGAAGCCCACACACTGTTCAGCCAAGAATTTATTTTAGTTAACAACGTAACTCCTTTCTTCAGTTGTAAGAAACAATTAGGACAGTTTTCAAAAATAAAACACTTCGTGTTCATATGGAAGTGCACATGCAAGCTCATATCTTTACAGCTACACAATTATTATACCCTGATGTACAACCAATTGTTCACAAGGGGAATTCAAGCATCACTCTGAAGCAGAGGTTAACAATCAGTTTTTGTCTACATCCTAGACTTTTGCAAAAAGAAATACAAGCTCTAAATCAAAGTATTTGAGTTGCAGAACTTCAGTATGACATTGCCCAGATTTTCTTCCGGTTCTTAAAAAGAAATTCCCAGCACACTTACTCCTGTAACACCTTTACATCATGTAAGAGATCTTATCCAGTATTACCGAGACTTCTTACCTTCCGTTTCTCCTATCAGTCCTACCAAGTTCTATTAACAATGATTTCCAAGTCATTTCTCTCCTTCAGACACCCTTCCCCTACTCAACCGTCTCCACCAATAACTGGCCCTATGTCCAAATGACCACAGAGAAGATTTGTTAAATCCTCAACCACTCATTTTCTATCTTTTCCCCACCATTGACTAAAGAGCTTCAAAAGAAGTAAAAATATACTCTGGATGGCTGCACTCATTATTTCTCCCTTCCATTATTTTTGTAGCACTTTTCCACAACTAAAACAGAAGCAACATCAATTAAGCTCACCCTGCAATAAACTTACCTCTTTCTGTAAATACATTAGGTAGAATGCATACAACATCAAATCGCTCTGACATAGTTACAAAGGCTAGAATGGTAGTAACCAGCGTCTCTCTCACACAGAAAGACCACGTTGCCTCTCCTTGCATCGAAGGGATTAATCTTTCTCCAAATACTTTCCATCACTTTGGGGGAAAGGGAAATGGAAAGCAGTCACCAGTCCTCCATGATCACTTGCTGCAGTATGGCTCTAGAGGCCTTAAGAATACTAAAGGCAGACTGATTCTCTTCCTCAGAGGAGAAACAGAGATTAAATCTCAGCCTTGTGTCTCCTTCCCAGTGCAAAAGTCTTGGCTTTGCTATGGAAGATGAGCAAGTTGCAGACCAATTAAACAGGGGAGTGAAGATCTACTCACTAGTAGAAGAGACCATCATAAGAAAAGGCATGTCATACAAACCTCACAGTACAGAAGTAGCTCTGTCTGTTATATGCCAGATCCCAGAGCAAAACTCCTTTCTCGTTTCTGTTCATGACTAAAGTCAGTTCTGAAACACAAAGTCAACAGCAGAAGAGTGCATAATGAAAACCAAATGTCAAAAAATGTTTAGAAAAAAGCCTGAATGTAGGACAAGAAAAAGCCACACGCTTTAGACATTAACAGGTTTCATTAGCACTTCATCCNCAGCAGAAGAGTGCATAATGAAAACCAAATGTCAAAAAATGTTTAGAAAAAAGCCTGAATGTAGGACAAGAAAAAGCCACACGCTTTAGACATTAACAGGTTTCATTAGCACTTCATCCACAAAGAGACTAGTGTGAAAAAAACAAAAAGTAAATGGAGGTTTTATTAAAACCCTAGAAAGCCAACAAGAAATCACTCCTTATTTTTAAGACATAAATGAACAAAACTAGTCAATTAGGGAAATGTGAAGCAGGAAAGTCCAGAATTGCCCTACTGTGGAAGGAAGGAGACCCACAACAGAGACTGGAAACTCTAGAGGTGTAAGGCAGAAGAGAGATTAGAGTGAAGAAGAACAGAAGACAGAGAAACCACAAAGAACATTTTAAAGCGTGACCACAGACGTAAGCTGAAGGCTGACATTAACAAACCACAGCATCTTGTGCTCTTCTGCTTACAGTATCCCACTCAAATCACCAAGTTAGCCTATTTTTGCTTCTCATGAAAAGAAAAACAAGGGAACATGCAAAACAATGCCAATTAAAACTTTGTTAGAATATGGAACCCCCGTACGCAGCATTGTTACAATCACATTCAAAAACTGTACCAAGCCACACTTTTGAGTAATTCAAATACCAAACTGGATTTTGATATAATCATGTTATATCCCATCCAAACATGCTTTTCTAACTTAATTTGCTTCAACAAATGAAACATTTCTGGAAAAGCAGCAACAAATCACCTCACTGGTAGAATCACTGCCCATGCATGTGAACAAAAAGGGCTACTACTTTTGCTTTGGGTAGAGTCTCATCAAGGTTGCCACTAACTTCCCACGTTTTTCCATTCTCCTTACTTCAAGGCCTTGACACAGAGCTAAAATCAGCTTTCCTTGGCCCACCGTCAAGTGTCCTGACTTTATGTGGGAACAGAGTTCACTGCAAATCAAAGTGCCTTTGCTATCAAAACTTTTTAATAGTCAATCAGTAAAACACTTGCACCCTTGCAAGAGACTTTTGGGCTTCAAAAGACACAAGGCTCAAATAAAAAGTTCAATATCAATCTAATGGAAGCTTGCTAACAGTGGTTTCTGTCAAAAACATCTAAAGCTTGCATTTTTCCCCACCAGTGGCACCATATGATGGCTCTCCTCAAAGTTCTCTTTGAAATACCACAAGGTAGAAATATTAAGACAACTTTCCCTGGAAAGACAGTGCTGTGATTCAACTCCACCACGTTCTGAGAAGTAGGTTAGTTGAGGGCCTGTTTATAACTAGCTCCTTTCATCCTTTCCACCTGCCTCTAGACAGCTACCAATGACTTGGTATTCATACTCTGGGGATGGACAGGTAGAGGCAAAGATACCTGCTGTACCCACTGACCCTGTCACAGGTAATCTATCGCACTGCAATGGTGGAAAACATCAGAGGGAGTCCGTCACAGACTCTCAAGCTGCTCCAGTTTGCAGCCAGGTGTGCTATCCAGGAAAGTTCTCCAGTAAACTACAAACCTCACAGAAAAAGCAACAGCAGAACCATAGAGGTTCTCTCCAATACCAGAATTACTGAAGCAGCAAACCATTCTCCTTGAGAACTGAAGCTGACAAGTCTATTAAATGTGAACTCCTGGAAGGCTGACAGTCTCTGTGCTGCAATGTTTCAACAGACATGGGTGTACCTCAAACAAACTTCAAGATTAAGAAATACTGCAGCATCTCTAAGAAACTACTACATGCAATATGCCCTAGAAAGCTGACTAGGTATTAGAAATTACAAGCAACGCTATTCGACCTGCTGCTAGTTGTAAAATTTTCATTTCATCTGCAGAAAGACAGAAATAAGTTTGTCTCTCTACCAGGGCTAGAAAACACACACAAAATTGCCCAAGTTCACACAACTCAGTGGAAACCCTGAATCACTGAAATGGCTAATTCTTCCAGTGGAAGAAGTTACTTTAAAAAAAATCCGTTGATATAAAAGCACAAGGCAAGTCTAACATCAAGCACTTTTTGCAACCTATAATTTAAGCAAGTCTATTGAGTCTTAGACGTTGAGCTAAAAAATGAACCTCAGAAACACCATGCACTAGAAAGCAATTAAGGTGGCTACAAGCGCTATGAGTTACAAGTGAATCCGCTACTTACATTTGTTACTGCTTGGCAAAGACTCTTGGTGGGAGAAAAAACACACGTTGGTGCAAGAGGCTAGTAATCATGATGCTCTCCTATCCGAAAAGCCTATAACCAAAGCTAGGTAATTATTTCATTTATCAGACTTATCAAACTCTAGCATTTGAACTGTTACTTTTTTTTTTTTTTTTCTGGTCAGAACTGCTTTTCAGCAGGTTATTCAGCCAGTAAAGCAGGCCTGACTTGGAATCTAGCCCTATACATTCAGGATGCAAGTGAAATGTCCAGACACGAGAGTCAAATACACTGCCCATGCTTTCAGGAGAAGCTATCCAGGCACCTAGCACTGCTGTGAACAGACCCACAGGTATTGCCATCTCACCTGAGATGGAGAGAAATGACTTAGAAATCATTGTTAATAGAACTTAGTAGGACTGATAGGAGAAACGGAGGGTAAGAAGTCTTGGTAATACTGGATAAGATCATTTGTCTAGCCACCGGAAATCCCCATCTACTCACAAGAAAGTTCTCCCTATGCCTAAAGCAACTGGCAGATACATCTCCTTTCAAACATCACTGTCTCATCACAGTGAGCTGAACGTATTATTGCCATACAATGGTGGTAATCTGTGGGACATAGATGACAAGTCCAAACCTCTGCCAGTAAGGGAGATGGTATGGATCCTCCCTAGCATTGCTTCAGGCAAAGTTAGCACAGTTCAGCCAGCTGCTCACTTACCCAGCTTTAACTCAAGAGCTGTGGGGGTGGTGACTGGCAGAGGAAAGGCAGCAAATCATCAGGGAAGAGTTGCATCTTCGGCCAGCACAGCTGCTTGCAAAATGAATTATCTTGCTACACCCCTAGCCCTAAGCGGCCTAATACATACTGACGACATCAAGACCAGCCATCACAGCCACTCTCACACAGTACACAGGTACTAAGAGACAAAGCTCCGAGATCACATCATTCTCTTCCCTCCTCCACCTAAAGGGATCCAAAAAAAGCACTGTCTCCTTCCTAGATAGCTGCCTACAAGACACCCATTGTGTATTGAGGAATACGTTACCTACATTTCTAACAACCAGCTAAAACACGTACGGATTCTCTGAAACTCTATTTGGATCTCCGAGTACAGCAGGGTTGTCACAAAAATCTATTAAAAGGAAAGCATTCTCCAAAAGTTTTTATCATTTAGGAAGCTGACATTATTTATTGCAGTGTTGGGTGCATGGCGGGGGGGGGGCCGGAAATCGCTCCTCCCCGCACTCTAATAAGTGAAGTAAGTACTCCTTAACACCTTACAGTGAAATTAAGTAATTCTCTCATTTTGGACACTGTGGCCTTGACAAACGCGTTCTGAAGCTGTGGTTTAGAAGGCTTCCTGCTCCTGGGTGCCTACGCAACAGGTAAGCAGGCACTGGCACCTTGCTTGCAATTCTCTCACTGCTCATCACTCAGCTCGAAGTCCAAACCAAGCTTGTGTGAAACAGTAAGTGAGAACAGCGATCAGGAGTCTCTCAGCGAGGAGGGGGGTCTAGAAATGAGAAGTCTCTGAAGTGCGGTTATCAGTATCACAGAAGTTAATTACTACATCTGCTACGCGGGCCGGCTGCAGAGCAACTGCTGAATTACTCACAATCAACACCTGAAGACAGTGATTTAAAACACGTGCCTGCAAACTGTCACAACTCGAGAACTGCGACGCAGCCGGGTGAGAGAAGACGAGGGGAGGCTGCACCACCTGCTCCTGGAGGGCTGGCCTTCGGCACGCCGCTAGCCCGCGGCACGGCGGCTGCCCTCTGTCCCTCCCCCTCCGCAGCAGAGGAGCCGCACGCAGCGCCGCGGGAACACCTTTCCACGGGGCCGCGACCTCCCCCCCCCAAAAAAAAAAACCAGCTCCTGCCTTCGGTAGCAGGGAACCCATTACGAGCACGTAACGAAGCGGAGCAGAGCGAGCCGTGCCGCGCTGCCGCCTCAGCAAGGGGCGGGCGCACACTCTACACACACACAGACACACACGAGCAAGGGCCGGCAGCGCTGAGCAGAGCGCGCCCGGCCCGCCCCCCCCCAGCCCCTCGCACCGGCAGGCACAGGGCCCTGCCGGCAGCCCCGCAACGGAGCGGACCCGGAGGCCGCGGTGGCCATGGCGACGGGTGCGGCGGGGCG
>WBNH01010871.1:0-33304 GCA_013401255.1 Urocolius indicus | reverse complement strand
AACCTCCTGATAGCCACCATTTAAAGTCCATGTGTAATGGGAAATGTGATCTGCAGCATCTGAGAGGCACAATATCTTTTTAACAAGGTACAAGTTCCCCACCTCTATAGGCTGATCCTCAGCCATAAAGGCCTTCAACCTCCAAGTCCCACAGCCAGTTGTTTAGAGTTTTCTTTTTCTCCAGTCCAAACTTTGGCCCATCTGTCCCACTGTCCTTATATTATCCTAAGTCATTGATGATACTGCTGAGATCATTTCCCCCCAAGGCTCCAGGCCTCTCTTTCTGATGTTCTAAAGATAATATAAAATGTTGCATGTTTTAACCCATTTCTAATTTCTGTAGAAGAATAAAATAAATAAATTGGCCCTTAAAAACATCTGCAACAAGCCATTTTGTAAACCACTCCCACACTCATCATATGCCCTCGCTCTGAGGAAATGGGCAGCAATCTTCCTGCTACGGCTCTTAATGCAAACCAACTAATCCATAGGTGATTCATCTTCAGGAGACTTTTTTTCTCTCCCTCCAAATCAATGGCCTTCCTTAGAAACCTTCCTACTCCATAGAGCAGAGGGAACCTGGGGATAATTCCCTGCACTGCCCCATCCTGGCCTGGAGCAAGTCCTGCTGTGGCAGAGTAACATCACACATAGAACAACATCACACATACAGAGCTTCATTCCCACTCTGGTACCTAAAGCACCTCTCCACTTTTTCAAATGTCTCCCTTTGGCTTGAATGACAGATACCATCACCACCAAGGACTTTCCTTGATTAGTTTAGTTAAATTAGTTACTTTAGGATAGCTAACAGTCACTGGAAACAGAGAACTTGCAACTGGAAGTGAAACCTCTGAAGGTGTAATTCTCAACGAGAACTAGCAGGGAAACGCTGGTATCTATGGAAAAGAATGATTCCTCTGTTGCCAGGAGCTCAGGACACAGCTTATTGCAGCATAAGGCAAGTATTTCAAGAGGTGATTCTGGGATGAATTTACCCTTGGCGCCCTAAAAAAGCAGTCAGTTTTGCAGCACTGTACACAGAATTTCTGGACCTTATTTGATCAAACCTCCACCTATCATTCTTGTCTCATTTCCCCTCTGCTCCATTATCCTGGTCCAACTGTTCACTTCTACCTCAGCAACCAAACAAGGATCAGAAACTCAAAGAGCACTGAAACCCCCATTGAAGAAGAATAGCAAACAAGCACAACCGGGTATGATGGAAAACATACTCTGAATAGGAAAAAAAAACCCCATGAGATTTATAAGGCTAGGATTGGCTTTTTTCTAAGTAGAGAGGCACAGTTTGTTGTTCTAACTGCTATTAAAAAATGACAAATTTGGGGCCTCACGGGCCCATCCTCAGATACCCAACCAGAGATGAAGCAGAAGCTGCATTATATTCAAGTTTAGTACCAAGTTTTATGTTTGGGTCATACAAAAGTTGACAAAGTAGAAACTTAGATATGTTCTTGGACATAGGATATATTGATTTCTTCCATAACTGCACTAGTTCAGCCACAGTGGCCCACACTCTGCTTCATGATTAGCTCTACTCACCACCTTTTGAAGAGGGAAGACCCCTTGAGGTCAATCTGAGGCAAAGCTCCTCAGAATTGCATTTACATGCTCATTAGAGTCCACAGAAATTATTTCCTGTCTTTGTACCTACACCACAGTTCAAACTGCATCCAAAGACAGTGAAAGCATACAAGCTCACCTCTCTCTTGCTGCTTTGGATGTAAGTTAACTTGCTAATGCTTGAAGAGCACTTGTGTTCCAGCAGCAGTAGTGTCACATAGAGTGTGCATGGCCTCATAGAATCATAGAATCATTTTGGGTGGAAAAGATCCTTAAGACCAAGTCCAATCACTAATCTCACACTGCCAAGCCCACCACTAAACCATGTCCCTCAGCACCTCATCTACACATCTAAATAACTCTGGCAATGGTGACTCCACCACCTCCCTGGGCAGCCTATTTCAGTGTTTAACAACCCTCTCCGAGGAAAAGTTCTTCCTAATGTCCAATCCAAACCTCCCTTGGTGCAACTTGAGCCTATTTCCTCATCCTACCACTTGTTACTTGGGACCAGAGAGTTATCCCCACCTCATCTCCTTTCAGGTAGCTGTAGTGAGTGATCCTGTCTCCTCTCAGTCTCCTCCAGGCTAAACATCCCCAGTTCCCTCAGACACTCCTCATCAGACTTGTTCTCCAGACACTTCACCAGCTTCTTTAGACATCTCTGGACACACTCCAGCACCTCCATGTCCTTCTTGTGGTGAGGGGCCCAAAACTGAACACAGCACTCGAGGTAAGGCCTCACCAGTGCTGACTACATGGGACAATACCTCCTTGGTCCTGCTGGCCACACTATTTCTGATACAAGTCAGGATGCCATTGGCTTTCTTGGCCACCTGGGCACACTATCTCATATTCAGCCAGCTGTCAATTAACACCCCAAGGTCCTTTCCTGCAGGACAGCTTTCCAGCCACTCTGCCCTAAGTCTGTAACATTGCATGGGCTTGTTGTGACCCAAGGGCAGGACCTGGCACTTGGACTTATTGAACCTCATGTGACTGGCCTTGGCCCATCACTCTAGCCTGTCCAGGTCCCTCTGAAGAGCCTTCCTGCCCTCAAGCGCATCTACACTCCTGCCCAACTTTGTGTCATCAGCAAACTTACTGAAGCTGTACTCAATCCCCTCATTCAGATCATTGATAAAGATGTTAAACACAACAGGCCCTAACACTGAGACCTGGGGAACACTGGTGACTGGCTGCCAACTGGGTTTACCTCCATTCCCCACCACTCTCTATGCCCAGCCAGTTTTCCACTCATCTCAGAGTAGGTCCATCCAAGCCATGGGCAGCCAGTTTCTCCAGGAGGATGCTATGGGAAAGTGTCAAAGACTTTACTGAAGTCCCAGTAAACCACATCCACAGCCTTTCCCTCATGCACTAAATGGATCACCCTGTCATAAGTCACCTTGTCATTAGTTAAGCAGGACCTGCCCTTCATAAAGCCATGTTGGCTGGGCTTGAACCTCTGGTCATCCTGTATGTGCCTCAGGATGGCACTCAGGATAATCTGCTCTATAACCTTTCTTGGCACTGAGGTCAGGCCAATGAATCCTGCACCTGGAAGCCAGTCCTCACAACTCTGTCTGTGGAACTCCAAGTGAAGTTAGCTCTCGTGCTTTGGTGAAAGCTCTTTCAACTCACGCTGCTTTGACACCGTAATCTATCAGAGATTGTTCCCAACAGTTGCACAGCCAAAGATCAAATGAAGACAGTGTAATTTCTTGCCAACACAGATTCAAGACAGAGTATTTGCAGCCAACCAAAAGCTAGCCTGTGTGTGCTAGCGGTGCACAAAGCTGCCTTGACAACTGTGTTTTGAGTTTGATGCCCAAAATCCATAAAATCGGTTCTACACCCACATTCAAGCTCTGGTCTGATTTATTCTGAGATAAATGAGAAACATCATCTCCTGCAGGCACCGCTTCTGTAGGGTAAAGCTAGTATAAAGAAAAGGAGAGCCAGGACCAAGGAAGCACTTGGGATGTGTCTTGTGAGCACAAATACTTAGCAGCAGCTTCTACTCTCTGTGAGTTTCTCTTATTGGCAACAATGAGGTCTCAACATCAGCACGAGCTGGGGCTCTGGAGTGTCTAGGGCAGGCTCACTTCCCAGAATAGTCATCACTTCCTGGACTCAAGTCTCACATGAGCCAGAAATAACTGTTTGTATCTCGAGTAAGCTTCTACTCATTGCAGTTGGAAACTGTCTGGTTTTGCATTCACTGCAAGATAAGACTGGACACAAGTTTTTCACTGAAAAATGTTTATTCTCTTTTAGTTATTGCGCAAGACGTTCGGAGAGAGGAACATGGGAAATGGCACTGAAATGCTGTCACCAAAGTCAGGTCAATTTATTCTCCCAAATATCTGGTTTCACATCCCTATGGGGAAAAAAAATAAATCTACTCGTCATAAAAACTAAAGAGAGAACAATATCAATTTAAAAAATGCCAAACCCTGCGCTTCAACTCTTGCTTTGAAAACTGCGAAGTCTATTCTTCCGCGAGTGGGTAGAAGTTTCTCACACACAGCAGACGCTATGCAAACTGAATGGCTGAAAGCAAGCAGTGAGAAACTGTAGAGCCTGTAGCTCTTGGTCTTACTTCAGCCTGACATGGAAGTGGGTTTTTGTTTCTGATAAAGCACCAAAATTCCCGTGAAATTCATCACTGAAGACTTCCAGTAACTGTGGTCAACTAACCACAGCAGCCTACTATTTTTGAAGGCTGTTTGCCTTCTACTTTGGAAACAAAGTCAATGACACCAGGTGTCAAGGAATTCTCAAAACCACATCCTTAGATTTCTGCATGCTCTTTAGTATTAAATTGCACAGGATGAATGCAGTGTATTAGATGAACCGCCCCCATTTCTGAGAGCAACTTCAGCCAGTTCCCACAATCTTTCTTTTTTTTTTTTTTTTTTATACACCCTTTTCTCTTATTATTAACAGAAACCAACCTTTTGNTTGCACAGCCAAAGATCAAATGAAGACAGTGTAATTTCTTGCCAACACAGATTCAAGACAGAGTATTTGCAGCCAACCAAAAGCTAGCCTGTGTGTGCTAGCGGTGCACAAAGCTGCCTTGACAACTGTGTTTTGAGTTTGATGCCCAAAATCCATAAAATCGGTTCTACACCCACATTCAAGCTCTGGTCTGATTTATTCTGAGATAAATGAGAAACATCATCTCCTGCAGGCACCGCTTCTGTAGGGTAAAGCTAGTATAAAGAAAAGGAGAGCCAGGACCAAGGAAGCACTTGGGATGTGTCTTGTGAGCACAAATACTTAGCAGCAGCTTCTACTCTCTGTGAGTTTCTCTTATTGGCAACAATGAGGTCTCAACATCAGCACGAGCTGGGGCTCTGGAGTGTCTAGGGCAGGCTCACTTCCCAGAATAGTCATCACTTCCTGGACTCAAGTCTCACATGAGCCAGAAATAACTGTTTGTATCTCGAGTAAGCTTCTACTCATTGCAGTTGGAAACTGTCTGGTTTTGCATTCACTGCAAGATAAGACTGGACACAAGTTTTTCACTGAAAAATGTTTATTCTCTTTTAGTTATTGCGCAAGACGTTCGGAGAGAGGAACATGGGAAATGGCACTGAAATGCTGTCACCAAAGTCAGGTCAATTTATTCTCCCAAATATCTGGTTTCACATCCCTATGGGGAAAAAAAATAAATCTACTCGTCATAAAAACTAAAGAGAGAACAATATCAATTTAAAAAATGCCAAACCCTGCGCTTCAACTCTTGCTTTGAAAACTGCGAAGTCTATTCTTCCGCGAGTGGGTAGAAGTTTCTCACACACAGCAGACGCTATGCAAACTGAATGGCTGAAAGCAAGCAGTGAGAAACTGTAGAGCCTGTAGCTCTTGGTCTTACTTCAGCCTGACATGGAAGTGGGTTTTTGTTTCTGATAAAGCACCAAAATTCCCGTGAAATTCATCACTGAAGACTTCCAGTAACTGTGGTCAACTAACCACAGCAGCCTACTATTTTTGAAGGCTGTTTGCCTTCTACTTTGGAAACAAAGTCAATGACACCAGGTGTCAAGGAATTCTCAAAACCACATCCTTAGATTTCTGCATGCTCTTTAGTATTAAATTGCACAGGATGAATGCAGTGTATTAGATGAACCGCCCCCATTTCTGAGAGCAACTTCAGCCAGTTCCCACAATCTTTCTTTTTTTTTTTTTTTTTTATACCACCATTTCTCATATTATTAACAGAAAACAAGCCTTTGTAGAAGCAGGAAAACAAGCTACAGGTTTACCCTTACCACAATAGACATGACAAAGGATATGTTTGTGTGGAAGCTTGTTAAAAACATACCAAGTAGACAGCATCACTCTGACAAATCTGTTGATGACGCAAAGGAGAAGATTTGTCAAAGGAGGTGTCACATATAAATATATATATATAAAATAAATATATATCTATAAAAGAGATCAGGTTAAATATTACTTTGGGGATTAGTTACTGACTTTCAAGGTTAAAAGTGTAAGTATAATTTTAAAAAATATATGGCAACGTTTTTTTACATCTTAAAAAGTCTTTAAAAATAAATTATGATCAAATATTTACACTCAGCAGCAGAGGTAAGGGAGTCTGGCTTTAAGAAAAGATCCTGCTCAACACGCCTGCAGTGCAGCTGCAAGAACAGAAGGAATTGTGTGAGTGGAGTGAAACATCCAAATGCTCCGTATAGCGATAAGGGAAGACCTCGAGTTTTCTGTAGAGTCTGTACTTCCTACGTCAGGACAGGGTACGGGCGTAAGCAACCTGTGGTCATACTGTTAGTAACTATTAGTTAGGTCTTACATCCAGAAAAAGCACACAGGAGCAGCTTAAACGTCCCACAGAGCTGTCTAATGTAGCCTTTGTAAACAAACTGGCCCACCTCTGATGTAAGAATGATGGGAAGGGATATCACAGCCCACAGTTATATAACAAGTAGGGGTCTCCAAAAGGGCACAAGGTAACAGGAATAAAATAGATCTCAGAAGAAAAAAAAAACCCAAAATATGCTTTTATATTAGGAGTAGGAGAAGGTGGCAGCATGAAGGCACATGCACGAATGCACGCAGCATGGAAAGCAAGCAGGAAGAATCAAAGCTCTCCATGAATTCACAGGACTCCAGCATTGTTGGAATAACTGAGGCATGGCGAGTCANGCTGTTTGCCTTCTACTTTGGAAACAAAGTCAATGACACCAGGTGTCAAGGAATTCTCAAAACCACATCCTTAGATTTCTGCATGCTCTTTAGTATTAAATTGCACAGGATGAATGCAGTGTATTAGATGAACCGCCCCCATTTCTGAGAGCAACTTCAGCCAGTTCCCACAATCTTTCTTTTTTTTTTTTTTTTTTATACCACCATTTCTCATATTATTAACAGAAAACAAGCCTTTGTAGAAGCAGGAAAACAAGCTACAGGTTTACCCTTACCACAATAGACATGACAAAGGATATGTTTGTGTGGAAGCTTGTTAAAAACATACCAAGTAGACAGCATCACTCTGACAAATCTGTTGATGACGCAAAGGAGAAGATTTGTCAAAGGAGGTGTCACATATAAATATATATATATAAAATAAATATATATCTATAAAAGAGATCAGGTTNTGCAGCTGCAAGAACAGAAGGAATTGTGTGAGTGGAGTGAAACATCCAAATGCTCCGTATAGCGATAAGGGAAGACCTCGAGTTTTCTGTAGAGTCTGTACTTCCTACGTCAGGACAGGGTACGGGCGTAAGCAACCTGTGGTCATACTGTTAGTAACTATTAGTTAGGTCTTACATCCAGAAAAAGCACACAGGAGCAGCTTAAACGTCCCACAGAGCTGTCTAATGTAGCCTTTGTAAACAAACTGGCCCACCTCTGATGTAAGAATGATGGGAAGGGATATCACAGCCCACAGTTATATAACAAGTAGGGGTCTCCAAAAGGGCACAAGGTAACAGGAATAAAATAGATCTCAGAAGAAAAAAAACCCCAAAATATGCTTTTATATTAGGAGTAGGAGAAGGTGGCAGCATGAAGGCACATGCACGAATGCACGCAGCATGGAAAGCAAGCAGGAAGAATCAAAGCTCTCCATGAATTCACAGGACTCCAGCATTGTTGGAATAACTGAGGCATGGCGAGTCAGTTCACGTGATTGGTCCATGGCCAAGGATGTGTAGAAGCTCTACAGGGAAGTCATGGAGAGAGAAGCAGAAGAGGTGCTGCTCTCTCTGTGAAAGAGGGGCTGGAACATATGGAGCTCTGATGTAGAGCGAGTGATAAGCTGGTTGAAAGCTTGTGGATCCCATGATCCCATAAAAGGCCAAGTAGAGATGACAACGTGTTGGCACATGCTACAGGCCACTGGGGTAAGGAAGGTGGCAAAATCTTCTCTAGACAGCTCAAGGAAGTCTCTGACTCACAGACTCTGTCACAAATGAAGGAACATCTGCCAGAATGATTTAAGCAGTCAGGTTAATGGTTGGACTCGATCATCTTAAAGGCCTTTTCCAACCTAAATGATTCTGTGACTTCTAGGCAGTGTCACAGACAATTTCTTCACACAGGCTCCCGGATGCACCAGCAAAGCCTGATGTGCAGCTGTATGTGCTGCTCACTGATAGAGAAGGGACTGGATGGGGACATGGTCACAAATGGCTGCCTTGGCTGTAGTGACCAAGAAACAGCTCCAGACCCTGATAGGAGGAAGGTATGCATCACAGTGCAGGCCCTCATGCTTTCAGAGAGCAAATTTCACTTTATTCAGGAAGATGGTAGTCAGGATCTTAGGGCTCAAGAGAGCTCTGTGGCTTAAAAAAGTCATAGAAAGAGAAGACTAGAAAAACTGTAAGACTAGAAAAGGCACATTCATTTTTAAAAAGCACCAAAAAGTCAACCTGAGGATCTACAAGCTGGCCAGTCTCCCTTTTGTCCCTGGTAAAATGGAGCTGGTCCTCCTGAGACATGTTTCTGGGCTTGTGAAGGAGAAAGCAGTTGGGAAAAGCCAGTATTCATTTAACCAAGGGTAAATCAAGCCTAACCAACTCAACTGCCTTCTATAATGGTGAAATAACTAGATTTACGGATGAGAGGAAAGCAGTAATTATTTTTTTATCTCCCACAATATTTCTGTATCCAAATTAGAACATTGTAGCTTGAATGGGTGAACTACAAGGACTGTTGGATGAATAAGGATTTGGCTGGTTGGCCACATCCAAAGAATAGCCCAGTGTCCAAGTGGAAACCAGTAACAAGTGGCATCCCTCAAGGGTCTGTACTGGGACCAAAACTATTTAATACCTTCATCAATGACACAGTCAGCAGGATTGAGTGCAACCTCAGCAAGTTTGCAGACAACACCAACCTGAGTGGTACTGTGGATACATATGAGGGAAGAAGCCATCAGAGGGACCCTGACAGACTTAAAAAGTGAGCCCCCATGCACCTTATAAAGTTCAACAAGGCCAAATGTGAGGCCTTGTATATGGGTCAGGGCAATCCTCAATACAGCATTTCAGACAAATGGATTGAGAACAGCCCCATAGAAAAGCACTTGGATATACTGGCGGACAAAAACTAGATATGAGCTAGCAATGTGCACTTGTAATCCCAAATCCCATTGTATCCTAGGCTGCATCAAAAAAAGTGTGGCCAGCAGCTCAAAGTAGGTGATTATCTCCCTCAACTCTGCTCTTGTGAGACCTCATCTGGAGTATTGTCCCCAGCACAAGGCAGACACGGACCTGGTAGAGTAAGTGCAGGGAGAGCAAGGACGATGATCAAATGGATGGAACACCTCTCCTATGAAGAAAGGCTAAGAGAGTTGGGATTGTCCAGCCTGGAGAAAAAATGAGAGGCCTTATTTCAGCCTTGCAAAACATAGAAGGGACTTTTAAGAAAGACTAAGACTTTTCACCAATGCCTGCAGTAACAGAACAAGGGGCATGGTTTTAAACTGAAAGAGGGTAGATTCAGGTTGGACATAACCTTATCTAGCAAAAGATGTCCTTGCCCATAGCAGCAAGGACATAGCGGGGTTGGACTAGATAATTTTTATCTAGTCCAACTGAAAATATTCTACAGATAGGTAAAGAACTGGTTGGATGATTGGACTCAGATGGTAGAGGCTAACAGGTCCATAGTCTACCAGGATGGCTTAGACAAGTGAAGTACTACAAGGGTCTATGCAGGAATTAGTTCCATTTAACATTTCCATCAGTGCTCTGGAGGAGACTCTAAAGTGCAGTTTTGTCCAGTTTGCAGTTGACATCAAACTGGCGAGAATCACTCAACATGCTAAAGGGCTGTGCTGTTAGTGAAACCTAGACAGGTTAAAAAAGGGACAAAGGTAAAGCTCTGAGAAAAAGAGGAACCACTTGCAAAAATACAACCTAAGGTCTGTCTGGCAGGGAAGCAGTTCTGCTGAAGAAAAGCAGAGAGATCCCAGTAAGCAGCAAGCCAAACAAGAGTCAACAGTGTCTTGCAGCAAAAGTGGCCAACAGCACTCTGGGCTGTATTACCAGGAGCTTAACAGGTAGATTATCTCCCTCTACTCAGCACACATTAGAGTGCATTTAGAATACTGTACCCAGTTTTGGATCCCTTCAAGATGAACATCGAGAAAATTGGAGCAAGTTCAGTGGACAGCTACCAAGATGGTCTGAGCACTTGCACTCTAAGGACAAGCTGAAGGCACTGGGCTTGTCCAAGCTCAGACAACAGCAGGCTTTGAGAGGGTACCTAACAGCACACTTCCTGAAGCTACAAGCTGATCATCAAGAGGCTGGAGGCACGTTCTTCATGGTAATACCAAGTGGGGGAACAAGAAATAATGTGCCTAAGTTGAAACAAGAGGTAAGATGAAGGGGGAACTTCCAATCTCTGGTTACAGTCAAACCTTCATGATTCTTTACACATATCAAGCTAAAAATCAACTGAAATAGTTTTCAGCTTTCATAAACAAGCAGCATGTAAAAGTCAAGAAATGTGCTTCATAGCATGAGATTCTGAAAACACTGAAGTATGACATTCTCTTATCTTTGATTGTTTTTCAGCTTCAGTGTATACATGGCCTCAGTTTTCAAGTTTCCTTTCCAGTCACGAGCAACCTAAAACTATATTATAACTCTTCAAAAATGCGTAGGCTGACTTTCTCTTGCAATAATATGAAGCAGAAGCTAAGACATAAAAAAAAGAACCCTAAAAGTGCAAAAAATATCAAAAGTTCTAGGAAAAAGACACAAGCCACTAATAGAAGCCGCTTTGTTCCAAAACACAGCAACAAATTCAATTGTAGCTTTATCACAGAGTCAACCACCATATGGAGATGATCGGCTTGCCAGTGTTCTGCCAGGTCCAGGAGACAGTTATCTTGGAAGGTATTTGATCAGAGTATCGAGTTCCTCCTGCAGAACTAAGACTGGTAAATGTAAACTTCCATTCATCTGGAACTGCTGGAGGATGAACCATCTTTCTTCTGACTGTAAAATGCTTCTGATCCAAAATTGCATAGGAAGATGAATAGTTTTCTCATTTACCCGTGCTAATGCAAATGGATATGACTTTGTTAATGTCTAAACATCCCTTATAAAAATAACCTTAGCTCTTAAATTTTATGTTAGTAGAGCACTGCTTGTTAAAACCAGATACAAAACAATACAAAAGATTTTGTTCATAATTGGCCCTGTTTATCTTCAGGCAGCAACACTAGAAAGGAGGCTGGCTGTTCTGAGAAATAAAACAGTCACTGGAAATAGCTCAACCAGTCCTCAAAGCACTTCTTTACAGGCGCCTTCATTGCTGCTGGAAATCCTCCAAGAGAAAAAACAGCAGCTCCTTCACTGTTGAATTCTATTCCTTCTCTTCCATTGTTTGGTCCACAGGGCAATTATTTGTTATGACTGAAGATCTAAAGCAAAACAAAGAGAAAAGCATACAGATAAATTATTACATCTTCTCTTCTAGAAGTTCAAGACTACGCACCCAACTTAACTCACTGCATGCAACGTGTTTCCAAGCTGGTTTCCAATCAAGCACACACAAGGCCCACTTAGATCGGTATTTCCATCTTGATGCATGCAGAGACACAGTATAAGAGGAACCAAGTGGATGTGTCAAGGCACTGTGTCATTCAGTCTTTGCTCCTACTTTGATAGCACTACTCTTCCCTTCCACTAGTGGCTAGCTCAGCCTAGGATAAGATGCCCAGAGAGTCTAGGAGGGGAGCATATGGTGACACAGACTACTCATCTCTGTAGACAACGAGAAAAAGAAAGATGGGTCCCTAGTCTGGTTCTCACAAGGTTCCTGAATAGGCCTGAAGTATTTTTACAAAGTGCATCCTGAAAATCCAAGCAGGTTTTCTGCTTTACCTTTGGCAGCTTAATGACAAGACCACGGAATGTGATTCAGAAGCCAGCCTGATGGTGGAGGGTGGTGCAGGAGGGCTGCATATGAAATTAGTGTTTTCCTCTCGTTTCATAGCTGTGGTGATAAGCATCAGGTTTCACAACCCCCCCAGAGAACATGCAAAATGTTCTGCACCCACATAGCTTGCAAACAGCACTGAAGAAAGCACAGCTAAATCTGATACCTTGACATGGCATAACACCACAACTATTTCAGATGCTAAACCTTTAATTATGATGTAGGAGCATAGCTTAGGCAAGTATGTAGCCCTCGCAAAGCAGCACATCACATAGGCCAGGAATGACACAGCGACTTACTTCATTTAGTTTTCAGTATTACTTATTGGCAAGTAACAGGATTTGACTCAGTTTTTACAAGACACCATGGCTTCCTGTTTCAAGTCTGTTTTCTTTGTTACATGACAGTTTCTTAGGCAGTTTCATCAGCATCACAGAGTCAAGTTTCTTATGCTCAGTCCTAACTCTCTCCCGCCCTCTCACTCATCCATGTTTTATCATATTTGGAGATCTCTTTTTCCTCTTCTCTACATTGTCTTCAGCAAGTATCTGAATGTGATTGCTTGGCTGGTAATTCAACTGGAGAATCAAACCTGGCAGAGTAAAAAACTCTGTGACAGTAAGGTGCCACCAGATTCCACAGTCCTGTGCATCTGGAGAACCTCAAGGCGGATTATCCACATCAGTGGACTCCAAAGTGGGGTGTGCACAAGGCAATGCATTGTGGTGCAGGAAAACAATTTTTATCACCACTAATAAAACTAAAAAATTCAAATACTGTTTACTTCATCCTTACCTCCTCGTTTTAAAAACTTCTATTTTCCTGCATGTTTTATAAGGAACATAATACTTGAGTGTGGTAGCATATGCAGGTAACTTCAAAACAAACGTACATAAATTGGGCACAAAATGTTCAAAACATGACAGGAGCACGATCAAAAAAGTTTGGAGACCACCAATGTACAACACATAAAGCAGAAACCAGTATGAAAGACCCATACTTACACCGCTTCACTAAGGCCTGCAAGACAAACATTTTTCCTTTTCTTTTGAGAAGAGTAGAATTGTTTTCAGTCAATTTGCAAACCTAATTTCTTACCAAACAAAAATGTTTTGACACACATTTTCTGAAAGCCTTTAACATTTTCTTTTCAAATATTTTAAGTCTGGTGCAAAATTTCAAAACCAGAAGCTTCTACTGACTCAGTTAATAAATTGTCATGGAACATACTAAGTTGAAAGGAATCCATATAGATCAACTAGACCAAATCCCTGCTTCTCTCAGGACTACCTAAAACTAACCCATGTGACTAAGAACATTGTTCAGATGGTTATTGAACTCTGACAGGCTTAGTGCTGTGACCACATCCCTGGGAAGCCTGTTCTAGTGATCAATCACTCTCTCAGTGAAGAACCTTTTCCTAATCCTCAGTCTAAACCCATCCTGATGCAGTTTCATTCCACCTCCTCATGTTCTATCACTGAGTCACCAGAGAGAGAAGATCAGCACCTCCCTCTCCACTGCTCACTTTGTGAAAGTCATGGGTTGTAGGAGGTCATCCCTTTCAAAACACCAAAACAATTTTTTTTCCACCCTTTCCTTTCTTCCCTCCCTCCCTCAGTTTATCTGCTACAGCTGACCCTGCAAAACTTTGTTTCTTCACAGATGTTTTATTTGACAAGTACTTTTAAACTACGTTAAACTATGTCCTGTGTAGGACTGCCAGCACTGTCAAAGGCTCCAGGCTCTGGGAAAACAGCTCGTGCCCTCTATGACCAGACTCCTTCTCAGTTGCACTAGGGCTGTTTTACCCTAAATTGTGCAACAAAGCTTTACTGTCTGACAAAGTAACAGCTTCACAAACACTTCACACACACATCTCAATGTGTCCTGCTGTCACTGCAACAGCTACCTCACCTCCTAGTTCCTTTCCCTGTCTCCTGTCCTTGCTTCTCCCACTGAACTCGCCACTGATCAGCATCGCCTCCCCTCTAGTATGCCAACACAGTGACCTCTATGATCAGATTTAACCAGCAAAAGACCACACAGATTTTTCTGCAGTGTCCTTTTTCTGCAGTTTCCTGCTACACGATGTAGCTAAATTGCATCACCAAGGGGTGATGAACATCAAAGCTGGTCCAAAGAGCAAGTAAGTGATAGTAAGTGGTGAGATTGGTCAAGCCCTCCTACAATTTTCACCCACCCACAGGAAAGACAGAGCTCCCTAGAGTCTGAGTAAAGCATGGCTGAACTGCAGGACATTACAGCAAGTCTCTCAAACCCAGGTAAGTTTATTGCCCTCATCAGATGGATTCAAAGTTCAGCAACAGTTCTCCATATCACCTTAATCTGTGTAAGCCTTGCAGACATGCCAGCACTGAGAAAGTTTTATTGCGTGTTTACCTACAGTTTTACTTCTGAAAATCTTACACAGTTCCAGTGAAATGCTTTCTAAGTAGGTCATGCACTTAACTGAGAAATTCACAATCAATGATGGCAAACGATTTCTCTTTTCCACACTGCCACTCAATCTGACAGGTTGGTGAAACTACTTCTACACCACATGGCTCTTACGAAGAGTAAAGTTTTTGAGATATAGCACTATGTTACAGTTAACAGCTCTGCCTGGAACCTTCCTCTTTCATGCACAGGAACTTTGGATTTTCTAGAGAAGTATTCAGTGGGACTCTCTTTAACAATACCAAGTGTTGTGGAAGCCAAACTTCTGAGTTTGCTCTCTTGGCAAGGGCTTAACCATTTGTGTTCTTTCTCAGATTCAGCTGTCTCAGTAAGACTTTTCACTTTAAATTAAAGGTCAATGATCTCAGCTCCAAACTT
The DNA here is from genome assembly GCA_013401255.1 of Urocolius indicus. Taxonomy (NCBI): domain Eukaryota; kingdom Metazoa; phylum Chordata; class Aves; order Coliiformes; family Coliidae; genus Urocolius; species Urocolius indicus. The sequence goes on along the minus strand of WBNH01010871.1, from coordinate 18,445 downwards.
CCAATCTTTATAACTTCTTGGGAATCATAGTATGAAAGCAATTAGGTTTTGCCTGGAATCATAATTGGCAGTGAGCCCTCCATGCCCTTGTCTCAATCCACAACATCCTTAGTTATCTTTTTCCGTCCCATCTGGCTATTAGCATTCCCTAGGCTTTCTCTACCCCAGAAAAGTTCTACAGAAACAGTATTCTGAACTGGATGGATGATAGACCCATCTAAGTTCTTGCCTGTGCAGTTTATTAACAGATAGCCCTTATATTCTTTGTTGTCAGATCTGGGACAGGACTAATCTAAGTTTTAATATTCTTCATACACTCCATACTCCATCAGCTGTGACCTCACAGATGCTCTGATTGCCACACATACCCTAGAAAACAGACTGAGAAGGTAAAACAGCTTTGGAGTCATGTAAATGGAGGCTTGTTCTTATTACTCCACAGCAAATCATAGAATCACAGAATGCAGCATTGTGGTGGTTTAGCCCTGGCTGATGATAATCAAACCACACAGTTACTCACTCCTCCCCACCTCAGCAGAACGGGGAGGAGAATCAAGAGAGTTCTAGAACTTTGTGGGTTGAGATAGAAGAATTTAATAGAACAGCAAAGAGTAAGGAGTTACAATGACGGCCAAGGGACACAGCAAACGAGCGCTGCCTGACGTCACTGCTTACCGCCCAACACTCAGCCCAATGGCAGAACCGCAGTTCCAGCTCTTCCTGCAGCCCGGCTGCTGCCCTGATGTCCTGAGCACGATGCCACATGGGATTGAATAGGCTGGCCACATGCCCTTTGGTGGCTGGGAAGAGTTAACCATATCCCAGCCAAACCCAGGACATTATGCACCTCTTATTCTATTCCAAGTATGTCATGCCCAGATAAGGCACATTTTTAAACATTTTCCTGTCATTGTTACTGATGTTATTCCCTTAGTCCATGGGCCATTAATTTAGTCCATGACTTCAGGGCTCCATCTCTCATATGATCTGAGCAGGAACCTGGAAGACTGCTATCAAGCTGCTGCTTTAGCTTCTCAAGTCTCAGCTCGGGGTGCATGTTCTTCTGTGAGATCACCTCTTCCTGAAGAGCATGCTCAAGGCCGGAGGTTGCCAGAAAACACACAAGACAGAGCAGTAGCTTTACAGTCACATGAATTAGACTCACAAATCCACAGGCTGTTACTTGAAGTGCCTGCATTGAAACTAGATCTGGCACTCCAGTGTCACTCAGCAGCAGCGTGACTTCATTCAGGCCACAAAAGTCTAATGTCAGTCTCCACTCTACAGCAGACTTTCATACTGGCCATATGGGTCTGTTAAAGGGTGATGGAGTCCTGCTGATCACCCCTTGGCTCTCCAATTGAGGAATCAGTTTGTAGATGGGAATCAGAGAGTCACAGTTAGTCCAATATTGCCACCAGTGCACTGTTGTGGTTGCGACTAGCACTTGGTCTTGAATTCTCAGCAACCCCACAGCAGAAGGGTCCTCTGAGAGGCCAGACAGGCTGGACAGTTGTTCAGTTTCTTCTGTCTCCAAGTCAGCCACACCAAAAGCCCACCAATATCCTTTTGGGTCCTTGAAATACCCTCTCTTCAAGTAATCTATTTCCAGGATGCATGGAGTTTCAGGGCCTGTCACAATAGGCTGCTCCTGCCATTTCCTGTCAGACTCACTTCTGCTTCCACCACAGTGAGCTGTTGAGATCCTCCTGTCACTCCAGAAATAGAGATTTGTTCATCTCCTCTATAACTTGATGGGTTCAAAGTGCATTGAGCTCCAGTATACACAAGAGCCTTGTGGCCAGGCCATCAGGTCCACATAGACCAATAGATCCTATTGTCCCCATCCTCCCCCTGGCTGGAGGCAAGGCTCCCTCTAATATTGATTGTTACGTGTATCACATACTTTCTGTGTGAAGGAACTAGAAATCTCTTCGAGATGATCAGAAGCAAGATTAAGCACTACATCTCTGGGGAGCTGCTCACTGGAAACTGGGGCAGCATTTTTCCATGAGGAGTCCCCTTTTGTTTTCCCTTGTAGCTCCTGTACTCTTGTCTCTAAGGGCATGGTAGATTTTCCATCCCACCTCTTCATGTCCTCTGCGTAGATAGGTTGCCCCAGTGCGTGTATCCTCTGTATCGCTTCTCTTGATCAGATTGTTCCTAATAGCAGAGATATGGGCCCGTACGGGTCCATAGACCAGGAGATATCTTCCTGGGATGCATGAAGAAGAGTGTGGCCAGCAGATCAAGGGAGGTGCTTCTCCCCCTCTACTCTGCCCTGGCGAGGCCTCATCTGGAGTATTGTGTCCAATTCTGGGCTCCTCAGCTCAAGAGGGAAGAGAACTGCTGAAGAGAGTCCAGTGCAGGGCCACAAAGATGATCAGGGGACTGAAGCATCTTCCTTATGAGGAAAGGCTGCAGGAACTAGGGCTGTTTAGTCTAGGAAAGATTGAAGGGGGATTTCATTAATATTTACAAATATCTAAAGGGTGAGTGTCAGGAGATTGGGACATTCCTTTTTTCTACTGTAGCTAGCAACAGGACAAGGGGTAATGGGATGAAGCTGGAACACAAAAAGTTCCATTTAAATATAAGAAAAAACTATGTGACTGTTCAGGTGAGGAAGCCCTGGCACAGGCTGCCCAGGAAGTGTGTGGAGTCTCCTTCCTTGGAGGTCTTCAAGACCTGCCTGGACGTGTTCCTATGTGATCTGATCTAGGTGAACCTGCTTCTGCAGGGCGGTTGGACTAGATGATCTCTAGAGGTCCCTTCCAACCCCTACCATTCTATGATTCTATATCTTTCTTAAATTGTAGGAACTCCCAGAATAGTTTCTCCACAGCAGAGATAGAGGATTATAAAGAAGAAGAAAGACTTCCTTCATGCTGTTGGAGCTGGCTGACCACTTCATCCACCGTTTTCTCCTTGCCTTCTTTCCACGACATGACAGCCAGCGCTGCAGAGGAACTTCTGCCACACACGGGGTGTGCACTGGACCTCATCTAGGTTGATGGATAACTGCACATTGTCTGGATCGTGATAAATGACTTTTAGGACAGCCAGTTCCCTCAGAGACTAGGTATCTTTCTCTGTGGTAGCCCACTTTCCTGGGTGGCACGTGATGTCTTCCTTGAATGGATAACTTTCCCTTACACCTGAAAGAAGTCACCTCCAAAGGCTGCGTACTTATGTCCTTTTTCCAGTTGCCTTGTCAATACCTCCTTCCCTAGACCGGGAGCTCAGTTGTTTGGCTTCTCTGCCCTCCAGTTCCAGGCTACTGGCTCCATTATCCCCGCATCAGAGCAGTCAGGTGACAGTGTGCTCCCCTGGGTGATGGCTGAAATCCTTTTGTATGTCTCGCAACTCACTCAGGGATAGAGATTGGGTGGTAATTGTTTCATTCATAACTGCCATCTCTTCCTCCTCCTCCACCTCTTGTGATGGTCCTGCTTCAATTTCTTCCTCCACCTTTGTAATTGGAATTTCTTCGCTTTCTAAGCAAGTTGACGTTCGCATCCAACATTTCTTCTTCTCTACAGGGGCAACTGATACTGGCACAGGTTGTTTTCCCAATTTGGTTGCAGCGCCTGCCACCAGGGTTTGAGTAGCCATGCTACCTGTTGCTGAGATCTGAGTAGCAACAGGGCATGTCATTGGGGCTGGGGTAGCTGCAGTGTCTGTCAGTCTGTTTTTCTCCTCTTCCCCCTGAGGATGCTGTCTAATGTTGAGTACCGTTTGACAGATACTAGCCAGGGCCCAGCGCAGTGTGGTCAGTTGTGCCTCTCTGGAATAGCCATAGCATTTTCTTTTCACATACTCTACTACTCTATCAAGGTCATGTAGTTGTTCCAGGGTGAAGTTCCAGACCACTGGAGGTGAGAAGCTCTAGATACCTGCCCATATTCTCCCACATGCCATTCCACTCATTCCTATACAGCCTTGGGGCAGATCTTTGGGTGAGACTTTTACAACCTTAAGCTAGGTTATGAAGCATATTCAGGAGACATAACAGTAAAAGTAGGATAACTGGAATGTCCCAGGAATACCCAAATGTCTCAAGTGTTGTTTTAGTTACCCAGAAGGAGACAGAGGAAGTAAAAGGGTGGAAGAAAGTGTCACCCCCTGTCTTCTCCTAGGTTGGGTCAGATTAATAATGAATTCTGAAAGGAAAAACCCAAGGTATGGGAGTGACCACAATACTGTATACAAATACCAGCCAAGCCCCATAACCAATGATATAATCATATCATAAGCCTAAAGAACGCAGTAATTTCACTAATATCCATAAGATGTAGGGTTGATCAACTATTCTCCCATACAGGGTAATAATGAATTTTCTCATTTCATGTCAGCCCTCAGGCCCACTGGTCTGTTTATCTAGAAAAGTTTTCCCACTCTGTCCATGTAGGTTTAAAGCACAAAACTCTCCCTCAAAAATTAAGTAAACTCTGCATTCTTTGTGACTGAAGAAAACACAGCAGCACATCTTAGCAATAAAAAACCCTTGGCTGTTACACAGTATCTCTCTGCTTTTATGTGATGTTCAATAGCATTCATAATTAATAAGGCAGAATTGCAGTTCAGAAATGTAAAATATTCTACCTGACACCTCAGCCACTATAAGCATTTAGCACTTGTTAAGGCATGGAATAAAGTAAAAGCACAAGCCTGAGCAAGAGGTGTGTTAATAACGTTAGTAACATTTTAAATGGTCTAAATCAGGCAGTCTTTTAAATATTCCCCAGCACATATCATACACTAAGAGCCCACCCCCACCCCCCGCCCCCTTCCTTCCTAACAATTCTCAGTCTGTATAGAAGCAAAAAGGGGGCAGGGTCATGCACTGCCTGAACTGTCAGTCCCAGACTCTGTGTCAGTCTGTACATTCTCCTGAGACACTGGGAGCTTCACCATCACACACCTTCCATATTGCAGCTGAAAGACTCATTCAGGTGCTCCCCATTTCCACCTTCTGCATTCTGGATCTTTTCTGCAGGGACAACAGGTAATACTAAGACAATGCTGGAGCTCACAACACCCCCCCATCTCCAGTCCAGATAGATCACGAGTAATCTGACAGCTGGGCCATTTGTTGGGCATCAATAACAGTCATGACCAACATTCCCTGCCCCCACATGGCCATCATACAACATCTCCCCTCTCTCCTCCATACCTGATTCTGCAGTGTCCTCATGATCCCTTCCAGATCCTGCAAAGGTCAAGCACAGAAGGCACTCAGCACCCATGGTGCCACCCGTAACTTCAAATGAAGAAGCATTAGGTAAAAGCCACACAAGCAAAGACCACTTTATAGCGCAGGGACTTACCTCGATCATTTATGCCATGGTCATCTGCATGCTTGGCCAGCAAGCTGATATCCTCCTCCTTAAATGTGCCTGAAGAGAGATCAGAAGACAACTAGAGCCTCCCGCCTTGTTCAGGTTACTTGTTCTAGTTACTAGCTACAACTCAATCTGTTGCCAGCATCACCAGTGAACAGCAGAAAGCCAACCCCTTTCCCCCAGGACAGCTCCCCAGGCAGAACAGGCAGTCATCTCCCTCAGCTATACCATGGCCAGATACACACCTGGATGTCAGGGCACTGTTCTGCACAGCAGACAGCTCTGAATAAAGAGATCACAGGAGGGAGACACTCCAGAGGACTGTACCTCGCTGCTTAACTTCACAGTGATATCAGTCATTGCTCAGAGACAAGGTGCCGGCTACAATTCTTAAGACACACAGAATGACTTGGGTTCACTCAGGAAGGGAGCTCAGGAGGCCCCTAACTCAACACTTTCCTCAATGAAAGGTCATTCAGTTCTAGACAGGTTGCTCAGGACTTTCTCCAGTCAAGTCCTAAAAACCTCCAAGGGTAGAAACTCAACAATGACTCCATGCAGCCTGTCCCAGTGATTAGTTATGCTTAGAGGCAAAAATACTCTTCCTCATAGCCACACACAAAACTTCCCTGCTTCAGTTTAGAATCATCATCTTGATGTCCCACTAATACAACTCAGTAAACATCATGGCTGAGGTTTCTTATGGATATCCCCATAGGTATGAGCAGCTGCTGAAAGCCAAGTCTTCTCCAGGGTTCTACAAGTCCAGTTTCTTCAGCCTTTTCTCAGATGAATTGTGCTCCAGCCCCTGATCACGTTGGTGGCACTTTGATGAATTTGCTCAAACTTATCAGCACTTTTCCAGGATTGAGAGGGCCACAAACTAGATGTAATATGTGTCATCTAACAAGTGCCAAGTAATTGAAAATAGCCACTTCCTTCAATTCACTGGCTTAAGCACGCCTTGAAACAGCCTAGGATGGTACCAGCCTTCTTTGCTGCCAAGGAACACTGTTGACTCACAGTGTACTGTTCAGAAAGACTCTCATGTACTTTTCAGCAGAGCTGCTCCCCTGCCAGTCAGTCCTCAGTCTGCACAAGTGCTGGGTGTTGGTCCATCCAGGTGCAAGACCCTGCATGGCCCCTTGCAGAAATCCATGAGTTTCACATGGGCCTTTAACCTTCCAGCCCTCTCTAACAACAGTCCTGCCCTCATACTGATTGACTGCACTCAACATTTTGCTGTCATCTATAAACTCGATGATGTTGTTCTCTCCCTTGTCCAGGTCACCAAAAAGAGATACTTCAGCAGTACTCGTCACCAGCATCCATGTGGAATACAACCCATTAACCAATATCTGCAGGCTTGACAATCTAGCAAGTTTTCTACTCATGTAGATACACATTAATCCAGACTAAGATAACTCAGCTTAAGATTCCAACAACTCTGGGGGACAATGCAGGCCTTGCTAAAGTCAAGCTATATGACACCCATTGTTCTCCCTTCATCCGTAAGGGTTATCAATTTGGTCAACTGCAATTTATGCTTGCTCACTGTCACAACCTTTCTTCTGTGACCAGAAACCTATTCCAAGATGACTTGCCTCATGATTTTTCCAGGGAAGAAAGTGAGACTGACCACAGATGGACCTGACAAGTCTTTTTAGAAGATAGCTGCAGTCTTTCCCTTCTTCCAGTTGACACAGATCTTCCCCAATGGGACTTTTCAGGGTGATAAAGAACACCAGCACAATGACATCTGCCAACTGTTGTAGCAACCCTTGTATCAGATCTCACAGACTGGCTTGGGCCTAGGTTTCTCCAGGAATCCCCAATCTGATCCTCTTCCATTACCAGCAGATCCTCTCCTCCTTGAACCTGCCTCTAGGGAAAAATGCCACAGAGACCGTCAAAACAGAGGCAAAAGTAGCACTGGTATCTCAACCTTACCTGCATCTGATAACATAGAATTAGGTAACAGCTGATGTTTGAGAAGCCTCTGGAAGTCATCTTGTCCAAACCTCTTTTCAAGTAGACGAATCTAGAGAAGGCTGCCCAGGGCCATGTCCAGACAGCTTTTGAGTACCTCCAAGGATGGAGACTCCACAGCCTCTCTGGGCAGTATGCTGCAGTGTTCAGTCACCCACAGCAAAAAGTGCTTCCTGATGTTCAGACAGATCCTCTTACACTTCAGATGGTGTGTCCACTGCCTCTTGTCCTGTCACTAGGCACACACTGAGGAAAGCCTGTGTCTCTCCTCCTCCTCATTTGCTCCCTGCTGAAGAAAAGTCAACTAGTGTAGGCTTTCCAGGACCACATCCAGTCTCTTAATCATCTTCATAGTCTTTGCTGAATTCTCTCCAGCAGGTCTGTATTTCCCTTTTATTAGGGAGCTTAGAACAGGACTCATCAGTGCTGAGTAGATGAGAAGGACCACTTTCCTCATACTTCTGGCACCATTCCTCCTAATCTAGCCTAGGATACCAATAGCATTCTTTTCTGCAAGGGCATATTGTTGGCTCATGGTCATCTTCTTTTCCTGAAGGACTCGCAGGTCACAGAATCACAGAATGGTAGAAGCTGGAAGGGACCTCTAGAGATTATGTAGACCAAATCCCTGCAGAGCAGGTCCACCTAGATCAGGTCGCACAGGAACATGTCCAGGTGGGTTTTGAAAACCTCCAAGGAAGGAGACTCCACATCATCCCTGGGCAGCTTGTGCGAGGGCTCCCTCACCTGAACAGAAAAGTTTTCCCTTGTATTCGACTGGAATTTTTTGTTGTTCCAGCTTTTGTTCATTACCGCTAGGCCTGTCACTGGAGACTAAACAAAAAAGTGTTGCCCCATCCTCTTGATATCCATCCTTTAGGTATTTGCAAGTGTTGGTAAGGTGCTCCCTCAGTCTTCTCCAGGCTGAACAGCCCCTGTTCCTGCAGTCTTTCCTCATAAGGCAGAGATGTTCCAGTCCCCTGATCATCTTGCGCTGGACTCTCTCTCTAGAAGTTCCCTGTCCCTCTTGAGCTGAGGAGCCCAGAACTGGACACAAGACTCCAGATGAGGCCTCACCAGGGAAGAGGAGAGGGGGAGCAGAACCTCCCTCCACCTGCTGGCCACACTCTTCTTCATGCATCCCAGGATACCATTGGCTGCCTTGGCCACAAGGACACATTGCTGGCTCATGGTTAGTTTATTATCAACCAGGACTTCAGGTCTCTCTCTGCAGAGCTGCTCTGCAGCAGGTCACTCCCCCACCTGTCCTGCTGCACGGAGTTGTTCCTCCCCAGGTGCAGGACTCTGCACTTGTCCATGTTGAACCTCATGAGGTTCCTCTCTGCACAACTCTCAAGCCCGTTGAGATCCTGCTGAATGGCAGCACAGCCTGCTGGGGAATCAGCCAGTCCTCCCAGTTTGGTGGCATCAGGGAACTTGCTGAGGGTACTCTTAGTCGCTTCATCCAGGACCTTTATTGAAAAGCTGCCTCTCCAGCATATAGGGGCACCTGGGGTCACTCCTTCCCACATGAAGGATTGTGTATTTCCTTTTGTTGAATTGCATGAGGTTCCTGCCAGAACATTTCCCCAGGCCTTTGAGGTCCCTCTGAATGACAACATTTGTCCCTTTGGTGTGTCAGCCACTCCTCCCAGTTTTCTATCAGCAAGCTTGCTGAAGGCAAACTCTGGCCCATCAGCCAGATCATTAACAAAGACATTAAAGAAGATTGGACCCAGTACTGATCCCTGGGGTACACCCACTAGATACTGGCCTCCAATTGGAATTCATATCAGTGATCACAACTCTCTGCCCTCAGCAGAGAGTTTTCACAATCCACTTCACTATCTGCTCATTTAGATATCACTAAATCAATCCCCTGTTCTGCAAGTCACTCATCTTCAAGGGATCCTGGCCATTTTGCCCACAGGGTCATTAGCACTGATTACTCCATAGAACAGGCACTTACCTTCCTGATTTACACCATTGTTAACGCTCTGATTATTTTTCAGGGCACTGTCTTCCACCTGCAGTGTGTCTGAAAAGAGATCATAGAAGAGCTATAGTCCTTCAGGAGCACACTCCATTGCCTCTTCCCCACAGCACACCTTCTCTGCAATTGTTCTACACTATTGTGCTGACAGCAGAAGTCCTAGATAAAATTACTTTGTATGTGCATTTCAGAGAACATCGTAGCCTTGCCTACTGTTTCCCATCCGTACAGCAGTGATTGTGTGCTACTCCAGTGCTGAGGGATGCACTGCACAAAGGTACACTGATTCCCATCCCACTCCATACTGCCACAAAATATTTTATTCCATTCCTCTAGTGTCCAAGCAGACAACATTTATGTATGACCTGATTCTTTTTTCACCTGAACTATACATTTTCCTCCTTTCTTCCATAAGGCAGATATCAAATTAAACTCCCTTCTCCTATAACCGCATCTAGGTATGTGGAAATAGTTACACAAGTAATAAGACAATCTCGCAGTGTATCACACCTTTGCCATCAGCTACATAACCTCTGTTTCTTCAGATGTCAAAACCTGTTCTATACACATTACAATTCATGCAGGAAGAAAAATTGGCAAAACACAGGGGGCTTCTGGGTTCCCTTTTCCTTGTTGTCATCATTAGTGGCTTTGTCCTTAATCCGGAAGAATTTCTGCCCTCACCAACCCCCTTATTACCAGCCACTTCTGGAAAATGGTGGAAGAGTTGGTGAGTGAATGAATCAGCAGTGCAATAGCCTGGGGAAATCAAACCTTTTTTTTTTTTTTTTTTTCCCTGATATGAACTCTAATATTCATATTTCACTGTCCCCCTGGAGTAAAAAACTTCTGGAAAAAAAAAACACAGGTCCCAGAATTTCCTTGATATTTACATTGGTTGTACTAAGAAAAAAAAAATAATCAAGGTTTTCCTTAGCTGCCTGATGAATGCCATCAGAAGATTTGCCTAGAGCACAAAGCACATGCAGAAATGGTGCTTCTGTAAGGAAAGCAGCCTGTTGTATCTCCCGAATTACCATTTTCCAAGCTTCTAAGTAAGTCATCTCTAAATCAATATGTTGAGGCTCAGATCTGCTCGCCATCAATACAAAGCTTTGAAGCCACAGCATTTTATTACTCTAAGTCCTGCTTGAGGGCTTCTTTCCAGCAGAAAGCAAACATGACCTAGTTGTGATGACATACTATAAAAATATCCTTGCACTCTTTTGCACGCAAATAAAAGGCAACGTTAGACAAAAGGGTAATTTGCTTATTTGCTATAAAAAAGGGGATCCCTCAACCATGCTTTGTTTTTTTTCCACAAGTGATCAGCAAACACAGCATACAGCACCATTCTCATATTATCAAGAGGGAAGCTGAAGCCCCAAGAAGTTATTTGCCCAGTGCTGTCTAATAAACACAAGTATCTAAGTCTTTTTGACTTCTCATCTAGTGATCTACCCATCAACATTTACTGTTCCTTAAGCAACAGATCTTTCTAGGCCAACAGGAAAATGGTAATCTCTACACTAAGAACGTGTTAACATGTTTTGGACTAGGAAAGGCCATCTGCAAAATTAATTCCTCCCTTCCATGTTCCCATGTTTTAAGGCACCATCTCGCTTGCTACCTGCTTCTGGCTTTTCATTCTCATAATCAACAGCTTGTCAAGATGCAGCTGCAAGCAAAGAGAAATCCTTTTTGGAAACAATTATGGAAGTACCACAACAGTCTGCAAAATATGCAGCTCAGCCTTAAAGTAACACTTTCATTATAACACATGTAGTAGATACCCCTGAGAACTAGTATGTGTCATGGTTTGACATGACAGCCTTTTCTAGTAAGGGGGAAGGGGCTGTAAAGATTGCTCCTGTAAGAAGTTGCTTGAAACTTTCCACACTTCTGAGCCGGACCCACTTCTGGGGCTGAGCCAATTAGATGCCTCCATAATCACTTTTTAAGAAGAATCTGGAAGAGAAGCGTTCTTCTTGTTTCTTCTTTCTTCTGTCCCTTCTTTTCCAGCTGGTGGCGGTGCAAGGAGTAGGAAGAGTGAGAGAAACAACCATATGGACTACAAAGTCAGTGAGGAAAGAAAGGAGGAGGTGTTCTGGAGCAGAAGCTCTCCTGCATTCTACAGAGAGGACTGGTGAAGCACTGCTTGCTTTAAAGACCCCGCATCAGCAGTAGAGACTCGCTTTGAGAATGACTCCGAATCAGTGGCAGAGACTTATTTTGCTTAGAACCCCGAGCCAGGGGCAGTAAGTATGGCCAGAGGAGGCCGTATCCCATGGGAGGGACCCAATCACTTCACTACAGACCCTGAGTCAGGGGCAGTGATTTTCTTCATTAAAACTATGGCCAGAGAAGGCCATGTCCCATGGAAGGTACTCAATATTCACAGAAGCTGTAACTTTGGGAAGGAACCCACGACAAAGCAGCCCATTAAACTTATACCCAGAAGAGGCCCTGTCCCGTGTGAGGGACCCTGTATCTGCGGAAGCTGCAGCTGCTGGGAACAACCCACACCAGAGGAGTTCATNGTAATTGGCAGCGAGTCCTCCCTGCCCTTGTCTTAATCTACAACAACCTTGGTTATCTTTTTACTCCCATTTTGCTGGGGCCTCTGCTGTCCTAATGAGGGCAGGTGTGAATGGGGGCACCGAGCGAGAGACTGTCATGGTGCTGCTGTGCTAGCTGGGCCAAATCACAACAGTATGTTATGCTTCTTTATTGAAGGACTCACAACTGATTTCAACTCTGACTTACCTCCAGCAATCACTTAAGGTCCCAGACCATAACCAACATTATCTACATCTATACTTTACAAAACCCTTCTGAAGTGGGTTTACTTAAGGTGATAAAGAGACAAAGACAGTTGAGGAGAAAATCTGCACCTCTTAACTGCATTTATGAGCTACACTAACACTGTGACTTTAAATCATTTATCTTTGTAGACTTCAAAGAAACTCTAATAGGAACATGGGCCATTCGAAACTAAATTTAAGCACAGCACCAAAGGAGAGGGTTTGGTTGAGGGGATTTTTTGTCTTCCTGTCCTTTTTTCACCTTCAAATTCACTTGTAGTTTCCAGACTTCAGTGATCTCTGAACCACGGAACAGAACCACTCCTTTAAAAAAGTATGAAAGTGTCAGAAAAAAAAATTAAGTTCTTTATCCAAAATCCTGTTTAAAAGCTTGTAAGATTTTGTTATGCTGGGAAGAAGAGTAGAAAGGGAGGTAAAAAACCCCAAAACAATCCAACAACAACAACAAAAAAAACCAACCCCTGCTTCATAGTGCTGCCTGACTGTCTACCTGTGGCTTCTTTTCTAGGCCTACGTCCAAGGACTGAATCAAGTTTTATCAGTTTCAAACCTATGAAAACATGAAGAAACTTCAGAAGTTAAAGAACAACTTAAGAAACTACAACTACAGAAAATCTCTGCAATGGTGATACAGTAGTTTGCAATTCAATAAATATTCTGCTCCAGCCTTATGCTAAGTCCAGCAGCTCATGTAAGATACCCAATTGAGTATTCCACACGAAGCCCCTGTTAGTTCAACATCAGAACACTGCAACAGGGCACTGAGCTTGTACCTGATGGTGGGAGCTTTGGCCATTCTCCACTGCAACAGTATTTGGTCTGGTGGCCTCCACAACAGTGTTTTTTAAGAGTCCTCCCCTACTCTCTCTAATCGGCTTGACTGCCTAGGAGCTGTTCTAGTTTGGTTGGTAAGGACAGATCACAGTGGACCCTGGCAACAAGATAGATACATTTTAATCTCATTCACCTCAGGCAAGGGGCATAGGCTAAAGTTTCCCCATTCCTTAGCTGCTCGCCATATACAACGATTCCCACACCCCAACACACATATACACAGAAGCCAGAGAACTAAAAAAAATCCTGCTGCAAATTGATGAAGTAAAAGAAACCCAAACCCTAAACAAAACAATAGAGGATTAGAATGGACAGCAGATGCACAAGTGAAGATCTGGACAGGACGACAGGAACACAGACAACCCTGAACATCTGTACCGCCTGCAGAACGGCATCATGTAAATAAATCATGGGTAACTGGTAACTAATGGGAAGAGGCGAGAAGTTCTTCCACTGACTGTCTCCTTCCCTCATCTTGACTCTTACACGGAGAAGACAAGCCCACAAAACGGAGTAAGAGTGAACCAAATGGTGCTGCTAACAGATTTTTTTCCCCTGAAAGAACTGAAAATGGTTAGAGAAAGAAAAGGAAACAAATGCAATTTGACCCTCAGAATGTAAGGATGCACCAGAGCCATGTGCTAAAAGCAAGAAGCAGAGCTCTGCACACCAGACTAGCAACGTGCTTGTTTTAACCAGCCCTTGGGTGAATTTTCATGGTATGAGCAAGGTAAACTAACTGCAAATTCCTCCCATAATACCTTCAACTGTCATCGTTAAATCTGCTGCTACATGCACAGCATCAGCCCCCGCTCACTGGAATCACGAGCTTTCCAAGTCAAATTCAATGAAATGAGAAAAAAAAAGGTCTGTCCAGTTTCCAAAATAGGCCAGCAAGCAAGTTCTCTGAGGGACGCTGGAAATGAGTAATGTGTTATGTTCAAGCCCAGCCCTAAGCACTTGGTATGAATACTGGGTTTACCAAAACAATCAACCAAGTTTCTGAAAGAAGTTTTAGATTAATGGGACAGACAAGTAAGATTCAAAGCAAGAGAACCTTATTAACCTTATTCCAGTTTGTAAACCAGCCCTAACCAAATAGGTAAAGAATACATTCTCCAACAGACAGATTCTCTCACAGTGTGCACTTTTCCAGCCCTCATCCCGAGGTCAGCCCTCATTCTCCATTGTCAGAAGTGGAATTCACCTCCAAAGAGAGCTGCTGACCAGGCAAACCTCAGGTCATTCACTGTCAGTAACTCTACCAGCCTCACCAATACATCCACTAAGTGCAGGTCCCTGTAATTATCCAATATCAGACCTCAACTGAGACTCTGAGGTTGTATGGGCACACACTCAACTCAAAAGCTTAGACCCTGCAAAATAGGAAAGAGCAGATCAGACTCCTTGCTCTAACCAACAGCAGATGTTTAGAAACATTTGTACTGCACTACAGGCTTCTTACCTCTGTCTGAGTTAGGCTGTTGTTGACTGTACACAGAGTAAAGCAGCTGATCTCCTGTAACTAAATTGATTTATTTCAGAAAGTATGTATTAATCACCTGGGAAAAGTAACTACACTCTCTAAAACAACCAAGGCTTGAAAGAAAACAGACCCCTTCACCTCTCCAATGAAAGATCATACTGCTACAGAGAAAAAAAAACTTACAAGCCTAGACCAAATTAAAGCAACAGTCTGATTTCCACACATGTACAACACTTTAGCACTCTTACCTGAGCCATCCACAGGATTGTTTTTCTGAGCAGTTCTTCTGGTTTTAACTGCACAAAACAAAGATCCAGAGAAATTACTCAGAAATAAAGTTGTGTGTCTTTGGAAACTAGTTGACAGCCAGCTTCCATCCATTCCATATCCCCAAAACAAATTAAAAAAAAAAAAAAGAAATCACTGAGAATATGTAACAGAATACTTAACTTGGATAAAGAAGAAAGAGTGAAATATTGTTCTGAGGCAAAGACAGTCAGTAAAAGATAGCAAAACAAGCCTCCTGCAACAGTAAGTCAGACCACATTTAACCACATCAAAGGCAGAGCTTAGTGATTTAGGATTCTGTGCTCAATTCGGCAAATCACATCTTCTGTTTGATTACACTTGTTCACAGTGTTTATCCTAGCAAAGTTTAATGCATTTATTTCCTATCACAATCAAACCTTGGCTGCTTCAAGTGAAATAGCTGAATCGTTTTCAGTCTGAGTTATGAGTGACATTCTTTGGATGTTGATGGCGAGCACAGCGTTGTTCAAAATCACCAACACGGACAAGAGCACAGAATGCACTCTCAGAAAGTCTGCAGATGACATCAAACTGGAGAGACTAAGGGATATGCTGGGAGGTGAAACTGCCACTCAAAGGGACATCAAAAAAACTGGAGGAATGTGCTACCAGAAGAGACACGATGTTCAAAGAAGGCCAATGGCATTCTGGGATGCATCAAGAAGAGTGTGGCCAGCAGGTCAAGGGAGGTTCTGCTCCCCCTCTACTCTGCCCTGGTGAGGCCTCATCTGGAGTCCTGTGCCCAGTTCCGGGATCCCCAGCTCAAGAGAGACGGGGAATTTCTGGACACAGTCCAGTGGAGAGCTACAAAGACAATGAGGAGACTGCAACATCTCTCTTGTAAGGAAAGGCTTCAGGACCTCAGGTTGTTTAGCCTGGAGGAGAGAAGACTGAGAGGGGACCTTACAAATGCTTACAAATACCTAAACAGTGAGTGTTAAGAGGATGGGATAAGTCTTTCTTCTGTAGTGCTCAGTGACAGGACTAGGGGTAATGGGCACAAGCTGAACACAGGATATTCCACCTGAACATGAGGAAAAGCTTCTTTCCTGCTCAGGTGAGGGAGCCCTGGCACAGGCTGCCCAGGGAGGGTGTGGAGTCTCCTTCTCTGGAGGTTTTCAAAACCCACCTGGATGTGTTCCTGTGTGACCTGATAGAGATGAATCTGCTTCAGGAGAGGGGTTGGACTGGATGATCTCTATAGGTCCCTTCCAAACTCTACCATTCTGTAGTATAACATAAGCTTTCACCCATAGCATTATTTCTCTCTACCATCGTAAGGACATTCAAGGGACAGCGTTTTTGGCATCCATTCCACTCAGTTCACATAGAAGTGGCATTATTGGCATTTTGAGTGTGAGGTCAATCTGCTTTAGTAGGGGAGTTGGACTGGATGATCTCTAGAGATCCCTTCTCAACCCCAATCATTCTCTGCATTTGAAAGGCAAACAAAAAGTCCTCTACCTCTTGAAATCAGCCCATGGAACAGTAGAGGCTGAGCTCTACCTAGTAAGAAAACAGCTCTGCAGAAAAGAACCTGGCAAACCTGGCGGAAGACAACTTGAACCTTAGTCAGTAGAAGCCTACCAGACACTGGACTATGTGAGCAGAATTGTAATCAGCCCAGCAACAGAAATAATCTCTCCCTTTTATCTGGTATTTGTGACACCACATGTGGAATACTGTATCTCCTTTTAGGCACAAAGCACTGACATTCTGAAGGTAGTCCAGGGACTGTCTATGAAGATGTCTAGGAGGCAGGAATTGTGCAAGGAGGTGTTGAGAGAATTGGGTCTGTTCAGCTTGAAGAAAAAGAAGGCTAAGGGTATGGCTAATTTTAGTCTACAACTAACTTACACAGAAAAATACTCCACTCAGAAGTATAAAACAAAAAGACAACAGGAAATGGCTGCAAGTTTCTAAAGGGAAATCCCTAACAGAAATAAGAAAAATGTTCTTCCCCACAAGGGTGATTCAGTGCTTGAAAATACACTGAAAGAAGCTGAGGAATTTCCATCCTTGGATTTATTCAAAGCTTGACAGGACAAGGCCATGAGCAATCTGATCTAGCTTTGAAATTGGTCCTGCTTTGAGCAGCAAGGTGGACAAAACCTGCAGAGATTCCGTCCCATCTAGTTTATTTTACGATTCAGTACCAACAGAAACTAAAGCCAGAATGATCAGAAAAGCGTATGGCCCACCTGCAATATACATCTATGGATGTTCTGATCAGAGCCTCCCTCCAGAATATCATCAATGCATCCTTCCCAGATAGGAGATGCATCCCACTTTCTTCACCTTGCAGCTAACCCCAAATGGTGACTCCACCTGGAAGCCAACAGGAATTTTCTTTGTAGAGCACCCGGAGGATGAAAATAAGTATTCCTGTTTGGGGATCTCTCAAACACAAAGAGGAGACCTGGTGTGTGCCTCTTTTTCAAGTCTGAATACAAATCTGACATGTTAAGATGAAAAGGTGGCAGGAAGAGACACAGAGTGATAACTTACCACTTCTGAACAAGCCATCAACAAAAACAATACTCGAGTTCAATGTAAGGATGGATCAAGAAACAGATCTAAAACTCTAAGGTGATGGCAATATAGGCTGACAAGAGGCACAGAAGTCCCTATGTATCAGTTCAGCACACTGACTTGTCAGATTAGACTCTGCATTAAGGTATTCAATAGGTCCTGCAAAGAGCCTGTCACAACAATAAACCTGATCTCAAGGGCATGACACTCTCAAAAAAGGCAGTGAATGCATATTCAGGAATGGGAGAGGCCACAGATACTTGGTAAGTAGTAGAAATACACAGTAAATTAAATGGTCTGAGAGAGAAACATGTAAATACAAACTACAGTGTTTTTACAATACATCCTACTGGTCAGAAACTTGCACACATTGTACAGAGACTTTTATCAGCATAAGCTTGAAGCATATTAAGCTCAATTAGGATATGCAACACATACCTCTTCTGCATAGAAATCCTAGTATTGCTGCAATCACAATGAAGACAACACAAGCCCCAATAAGACCGCCTCTGCTTCTTTTGTGAAAGTCGTCTCCTTTAAAAAAAATGTTTAAAAATGATGACTGGTTAGTTAAAAAGCAACTGTGTGATACGCTACCTCAGTAGAAAAACAACCCTCGGTGTGTTTTATTGCTATTTGTTTTTACAAACGTTACTTAAGTCACTGCCCCAGAGTCAGTTACCAGCAAAACCCCAAGCCAGCTCCAGGAAAGTTACATGGTAAGTATCTTAATTCAGTCAAGGAACATCCCTGCTTGGAAGGCAACGGCTCTTCCATTTTTTTGGCCTATGAAAGGCCATGCCAGATCTCAGTCAAATGAAATTTCCGTCAATGTCTTCTACTGGGTATGCATGGCAAGGTTTTGGTAGCACAGGGGCTGCAGGGGAGGCTTTGGTGAGAAGTTGCCAGAAGCTGTCCCCATAGTGGTTGGAAACAGTTCCAGGCAGCTCCAAGACGGACCCATCACTGAGCAAAGCTGAGCCCATCACTGAGATTGGTAGTACCTCTGCAATAATGTATTTAAGAAGGGGTAAAAAGTTGCTAGACAACAGGAGCTGGGAGAAAAATGAGAGTACGTGAAATCAACAACTATGTACAGACACCAAGATCAGTTGTCGCGTCGGAGGGAAGA
>WBNH01010870.1:112008-144751 GCA_013401255.1 Urocolius indicus | reverse complement strand
CCCTTTCTCCTGGCTAAGCAACCTCAGCTACTCTNCTCCTCCTATGACTTGTGCTCTAGACCCTTCAGCAGCTTCATTGCCTGTCTCTGGACATACTCCAGCACCTCAATGTCTTTCTTGTAGTGACAGGCCCCAGACTAAACGCAGTATTTGAGGTGGTTATGACTCGACGAACAGTGTATGTGGCCTGTATTTGCTTGCCTGATAGCCAAAAAGAAATACTTTGTGCTCTTCAGTGTGTGGTGTTGAGGAATGCACTGTTTTGTCTTCACTGGGATCATTGTGTAGTTCTCAACGTGGCAGTCACCAGCATGGCAGACCAAATGGCAGATTCATTAAAGTCTGTGTTCTCCCAGCTCCTGAGCATAATGTATGGAAACAGTGATGTGCTGAGGAGATGCTGGGTATGCACACCATGGAGGAGAGGAGCACGTGAATCATTTAGTCTCTGCTAAAAGGGCGAAGCTGTGAACTTTGCCATCTCATTAAACCAGTTACTCAGTGGTATGACCTAAACTTGTACTTAAGAACCGTTTCTCTTTTTTCCCCCTCCTTCTCCACCTTGCAGGTCACAAGGGAAGAAGGAGGAAGCTGTAATCTTACTGCGGGACTCCATTAAGTATGGCCCAGAGTTCGCAGATGCTTACTCAAGCCTGGCCTCTCTGCTGGCCGAGCAGGTAAGGGGCATGGCTCAGGCTCCTGTGCCTTCTGCACCTGTGTACACAGTGCTGCACATCCCACTAGAGCAGTTCTCAGGCTGCTTTAGAGATGCCTTTCTTAGGATGGGAAGCAACTCGTTCTCAGTGAGTTGCACCCACATGTTGTGGCTCTGAATTAAGTCACCATGGAAGTTGTGAGTAAATACCTTCTCTGCAGCTCCCTGCGTCCATTGGCAAAGTCTTAATCCATCACACCTTGAATGTTGTGACAGCAGAATAGGTGAGTGCTTCCCCTTCAGACACACATGTCCACGTACATAACCTTGAAATGTCATAATAAATCACTCCAAAGTCAGGAAATGTCAGGAACCAGGTGGCCTCTGCGGTCCAAGTTCTGCCCCTTGCATGCATGCAACAGAGTATGGCCCTTAATTACCGTGGTAGATGATCACATAGAGTGGGAAGGCTCGCTAGCTTTATGTTGCTTTTAATGAGCAGCTGTTCAATATTTTATTTAACCTCATTGTTCAATATGTACCCCGAGGCTTTATTTACTGCGCATGGCCCAGACTGCTCTCTGGAGGCAGGATTACTCATTTCCTATCGGGCTTGTTCCCCATGCTCATTACTCAGGGCTCTCTCCACTCTCTGCAGTTAGGTAATTTATTTCTACAAGGTTCCTGTGAAGTGAAATATTGTCTCCATGGAGGAAGAGGGAAATTGAGACACAAAAAGATTGAGCGCAGAAGAAGCCACAGAACGTCGGTGCCCACATCAGGACCACCAAGCCTTGGCTTTCTCCACACCTGATGCAGCAAATGAGGGGTGCTACTCTTCAGGTGTTGCTCCCACGAACTGTGGCCCCAACCAGTGTCTCCAGTCTGGTGCTATAGGGATGGATGACGCGATCCTCATAACTGCACAGCTGCAGCACACCTCTGCAAACTTTTTGAGAACTGTTTTTTTTTTGTCTCCTCCAAGTTTCAGATAGAACTGTTCCACAGCATGGGGTGCTAAAAGGTTGCCAAACGCAAGCACAGATAAAGCAAGAGAGTGTCGTCTTTCACTGCTTTCCATTAATCTGGTTAGTGAAATGTCTCTGTAAGGGAAGTGGATTAATTTCAGCAACACTATAAGCAGGGAGTCTTGTTCTGATTTAGGCTTCTTTAATGATGTAGGCACTGTGAAAAACACAAGTCTGATATATGTGAGTTACTGAAAGCTGTGCTATTTTATTTTCCCTTTTAAGTGACTTGCAAATATTTAAATATTATTGATGTCAGCTGCAGGGACCTGGAAATAGAGTGTATGAATTGAAAGAAGAGTCTTGTTGAATAGGAACTGTGTTTTCAATAAGCCCATCAATGAGGAATCTCCTGCAAGTATAGGGAATGAGTCCTCTACAGTAATACCTGCTCTTAATGTTAATCAAAATTATTAATTACAACCATCAATTGTAAGGTCAACAGAGCAATAAAACCATTATAGAGTCCCGAGGCCTTCTGCCCAAAGCAAATGCCATGGGTAAGTCCAGCAATAATTAATCTACTCTTATGTACAGATTGTTCATCCTCTTGTGACTTGAGTAAGTGGTAAGGAAAAGAGAGAATTAGTACCATTTCCTCAGAAAACAGCAATTTCCTGCAGGCTTTTAACACCTTCTCATGTCCAGCCACAGCAGATCACTGCTTGTTTGTGTAGCTTCTGCCTCTCACACCCATCCTAGTGAGCACTGTAGGGGCTATCCTACAAATATGTGCTGCTGCCCTTGGCTGTGAGCTGCAGAATTTCACCCTAAGGCTGTGCACTTCCTGGAGGGATGTGGGCAGAAGTTTTGGCATTTTCAGCCCAAAGGATACTAATGGGACCCCATTTTTCAGTTTAGGGTTTTCCTCTTCATTCAAGTGGTAGTGTCCCAAACTTGTTTTCCTGTCTACCTATGGCACAGACTCTGTCTCATAGCTGTAAGGCTATCTGTGATGCCAGGCAGCATGTAGTAGGCTGCATGGACAGCATTGCTGTGGAGCTTTGGGGAAGGGAGCACAAACTGATTCCCTCTTTCTGGGATGAGAGGGAAAGCGGCTGAAGGGCCTTAAGTGGCACATTTCAATAACTCACACGAGGTGACCATGCCCATGACAAACTGCTGCTCCTCCAGCTTTGCCCTAAGGCAAAGAATGAGGGAAATGTGTAGCTATGGCTCAGTGAAATCGTTCTGGGATTGCCTTAGTCAGTCCTGCAGAGCTTGTTCCCCCTCATATCTAAAAGGTGATGAATCCAAAAGAGGGCTTATGAGTCCTTTCCTTCTACAGCTGTAAAAAAAATGCTTCTGACGGATGCACAGGCCTGTAACTCAATGCAGTTGCCCTCTTCTCTCCCTGATAGTTGATTCTGAAGCATGAGCTGATGTGGAAAAAAAAAACGAACACTGCCATGTTGCATAGAAGAGTTTGGCTTGTTTGTGCTGTTTGTAAACACTTGCCCTTCTTACTGCTCTTGCTGCTTGGTATCGTAACTTGATCGCAATATGGTGGTGTTTTCCTTTTTTCCCCATGATCACTGCAGTGGTGCAGATATCAGAAATCAAACATTTTTGTTCACCATTTCACAACACTCCTGTAACACTGGCTCAACAGGACTTACTCTGACACAATGGAATGGTACCTTCTTCTCAGCTCCTGCAGTTTCATCAGCCATCTCCTGCTACTTGATGGCTCTTTTCAGGCCCTAGTTTCTGGTTTCAAGTGAGAGAGAGTGTGTGTGTTGATAATACCAGCTTACACTAAAAAAGAAGAAACTTTTAAACTCAGCTGCAGAGAAGAGCCTACTCAGGCATAACCCAACTGAAAAAACTGAGCCATAAAGAAGACAGACTTAAAAACCCTCTAGTTCAACTGAGAGATCCTCACATGCATAATTTTTTTTAGTATCATAAAACTCTCATACATTTTTTAAGCCCATCTTCTGAATTTCATGAGGTTGATAAATGTTTCATGAAAGTCTAGGAGTGGCATTATTAAGTGTTAATGAGAATCAAGCCTTGATGAACTTAGAGAATTTCTCCCAGGAAGAGAAGAGGCTTTGAGGGAGAAAGCTTAGGCAGAAAAAGCTGGTCCCACCCTTTCCCATTTTTAACTGTGCTTAATGCAAACACTTTTCTTAATCTATCCAGACTCTGGGCTGAGCCTGAGGCATGCAAGGTCAGGACATTAGGTGCCAAAAAAGCAATGCAACCATGATAAAAATGCTGAAAGTGCTCAGTATTGGTGAGTGTGAATATTTTGACATGGGACAGAGCTAATACAGTTTAACACAGCCCTTCCATGCTCCAAAGATTGGGTTTATGATCAGTAAATAAAATGAAGAAAGCTGACAGATGTGCACAGAAAGCCACATTCCTTGGCTGAAAATTGAAATTGGAGGAAAAGAAACTGATACAGGAATCTTTGAAAATGTGTCTGTTAATGTCTTGGTGCCACAGATGCTTTCTCATTTTAGTCAGTTCTGATGATAGCTATACTTCTCCTGACCCTGCAGGATAATGATGTCAAATTCACATAAATATATCCAAAATGTCCAAACTTAAGCACTTTTAAAAAATGTGTTTCTGTGTTTTATCACACGCTATCTTTTCTGCTGGCTGACCTTTATTATGTAAATGTGAAAGCACTTAACCATGGCAAATGATGTGCTTTCATCAAGTCATACTCTTCCAATGCAATTAATTCCAGTTCTCCAGTTCTGAAATAGGAGGTGAGAAAGGAGTCCACATGTTTAAGCAGCTACAGAGCAAAAGCTTCCATCAGACACACCCTTTAAATCCAGAGAAAGGCTCAGAGGCTCTGGGATTTGCAGGACTTGAGAAGAGTCCATAGCTGGGAATCGATCGACTTCTTAGTTCAACGTGGAGTTGGGTCTCGAGCAGGAATGCTGCTTGCTGCCTCCAGGCTTCCCTCGGCAGATACCCAGATGGGTGATTTTGCTTGGGAACATCATCAGAAGGCTATGGAGTTTGTCACCCTATGCCTGTGCTGTTGCACGGAAGGGGAATAATTGAAGCAAGAGTCTTGGGAGTTGAAGGCTTGTCTGACACCCTTCTGCATTGTGCTTGTCTGCTGTTCCTTCCACAAATACACCGAACAGCAACGCTCTGAGGTTAGGGGGACAGGAAGACGCTGATAACCTGTGCTAGCAAGCATGCAGCCAATGGACACACTCCCTGGCTGGAGGGAAATGGAAACCTTATTAAGTTGCTATGTGATCTAAATGAGACGCCTTGTTTTCATTTCAGGATCGAGCTCCCTGTAGCTCAGGCCAGATAGAGCCCAGCCAGTGGGACACTTTCCGTAAGCAGGGTATTCCCAAAGAAAAGATCTATATTTCTCCAAAATTGCTCAGTACCAACAAACCTCCTTGAAATCTATGCAAAATGTAAAGGCTCAGTGCATCTGGGAATCGGCGAGGTGGCACGTCCCATGAATCTCAGTGAGCTACAACCCACTCATTGGCAATGCCTGGTTTTAATCTGATTCTGTCAGATTTCTCCCACTCTTTTTATTGCCCTCCATCCTCCTCCAGCTTCTCTCATCCCCCTGTCTGAGCTCTCCGTCCCCCAGTCCTCACACGTGCCAAGCATTCTTTCCTTCTATTTTCCCCATTGCTTAGGGAATGAGCAGCAGAGCTCCAGAGGGGAAGAGTTAACGAACAAGATGCTCATTAAACAAAGAAATTAAAATATTTCATCTCCCAGGTGGCAGATATTTCTCAACAGAACCAATGCAACCCCTGATGCTGTGTGTTTCCTGGCCGGGTGTGTGCCCAGCTGGGGCTCGCTGATGTTGCACAGGAGCCACATTTTCCAGCTGGTATTTTTGTTTCACAGGTAGCTCCAATTGGCAGTGTATGAGGGAAAGCTGTCTGAATTGCTCTGAGGTACCAGACAGCAGCTATATTACATCCATGCCATGGGGTAAAGTTTTGGTCTCCTGGAAGGCAAGGGTGGGCTGATGCCCCGAGCTCCCTGTGCAGCCAGGGAGTTGTCACAGAATGCAGGTATGCAGCAAATGCTGGTGACAGCCTTTCTGCCACAGCTAAGAAATTTCCTTCTCTTTTAAGGAACGACTTAAGGAAGCAGAGGATGTCTATAAGGCTGGCATAGAGAATTGTCCAGAGAGCTCCGATCTGCATAATAACTACGGCGTTTTCCTGGTCGATACTGGTAAGTGAGAAGGAACGATGGATTTTCCCCTGTCTGCCTTATTTGCTTTGATTTCTTCTATTCAGCAGTACACATCTAAAAGGGTGTCAAAAGCTTTGAAAGCAATAGATGTGCCTCCACCGTAGCTTGGAAATAAATATCCCCATGCTGATGAAATGGCACAGCGTACTGAAATTTGTAGTCAATGCAGGCACTGTGCAGCAGTGGCGTTCAGCCCAGCTGTTCCCTTCAGTGTTTCTCACTATCTTCACACAGGCAGTTGTTCTCTTCAACTGTAGAGCTGGGCAGCACCCTGACAATACTGCTGTTTCTCTAGGGAAGCGTGGCCACATCAAAACAAATCCCAGGCACAGAAGTGGATCATTGTGGTCCTTGGAGTACTTGCAGCTCCACTTGGTGACAAAGCAGCTCTTCAACTCTAAAACTTGATCGCCACTGCTATAAAAACTTGGCTTTTAAACCACAATGATTTGTGAAAACAAAACCTAAGATGCTATGGGGAAAATGGATTTCTCAGGAGCTCCATAATGACATCCAAAGCCTTTATTTTCTGGACTCGTGGTTCCCATCCAACTTTCCTGTACTTGGGTGCTTCCTGGCATCCACATAACAACAAAAAATGCTGCTGTAATTGCTGCCTTTTACTGACAGCTTTATAGGCAGCACCAGGTTTGATAAACAACTAGAGAAAACCAAACTGCTGCCTCATTCTGGTTCCTTCAGAAGACAGCTGAGGCTCAGTGGTGAAATATTGTAGGCTTAATGAGTGTGGTTGCTTCTCATTCTGCCCCTTTCATGCTGTGTGCAGCTCTGGTGGTGTTTGGGAAGAAATGATGGTGATGTCTGTCAGTCTGCATCTGTCTGTCCTACCTCTGAGCTGATGCTCAGCCATTGCTCTTCTGTAGTACCAGTGTGAAATAAATACCAAGCGCAAATGAGTATTCATTAAAAAAAAGATGAAAGTCATCATGGCATTAGCGACAGAGGTTGAAGTTCTGAATTTGTGCCCTGGCAAGATTCAAGCTTGCAAATAATAAAAATTCCACAGTAATTTCACTGACAGTGTACTCATCTTTGCTTCCCAACCCAGATAAACTGTCCCATTCCTGCCAAAAATTGAAGTTCAAACACAGTGCAGCACAGTTCCCATTTTTTGCACTTGTGTATTCTGCCAAAGTCAAAACTGACTTTTCCTGGTTTACTCCTACACTTCCCTACACACAAACAACAGGGCAAAAAAAAAAAACCCACTGACTTTTGATACTTCAGAAATGATGTGTAAATAACCCTCCTGGAGCCATGACAAGGCGTGAAGGAAGTGGCTGGTAGTTAGCCCATCACGGGCTGTGCTCTTCCCCGGCAGGCACAGGGAGATGCTGTGAAGCACCATGCCAATTAACTTGGATTTTGTGCAACAAGCCTCCAGCAAATGTCAGCTCTGGGGAGCCATAACTCTGTAGACAGCTCTGCAGTGGTCATAGGCACTTAATGTGTCTCCTTAATGATGCACGTTGCCCCTGTGTGCTGGGCAGGGAAGGCACTGGCTGACTTACAGGCTGAGGTGGATGCCCAGCTGCTTCCCAGGATGTTTTGTGGGTAGGATTTTCAAAAACATCTGTCTGCTCAGCAGTGGAAGAAGGCTGAGGCTGCTGCTGGATGTTTTGGAAAAACCCTGCCCTGAAAGATACATCCTTGGCCTTGGATGAATCTTAAGTGTTTCTAAATCTCCCTGCAGATGTCCCTCCTTTCTCCTGTAAAGGAGATGCCAGTGTTACTTTGAGGTAGATAGCCTCAAGGAAACCAAAAAGCTATGAAAAGAAAATTCCCATGGCAGCATATGTTTGCACGGGCTGTTTTCAAGTTCTGTTTTCCATCTAGAAATGGAATGAAATACATTGTGAAGTTATTTGGCTTCAAAAATGTCAATACTCAAAAGCTTTGTTGGTGGATAAAGCTCCACTAGTATCAGTTTTCATCAGGAGATTATCTGATCTAAATTGTGCAAACCAATTAAACAAGCACTGGAGTTAAAGAAGTACAATATTGGTGTTGCTGAAGTGCTGGAACGTTTTACGTGTCCCATTGATTTATTTAGTAGGTGGTCAGCAGGCCTTGCCTAAAGAAAGCACTGCAAGCTCCTTCTTGAGGAAAGCCTTAGATAAAGAAAAATATCCTATTTGGGGTAGTGGTCAGACACCGTTCATTTTGTGTTGTATTTTGGGGTGATGCTCAGTGATGTTTTGGGCTGCCTGTGAGACCTTGCACCAGGAGGTGGTGTTTTTCCAAGAGTGAAGCAGTGCCACCTGATGGCTCCTCTGCAATACAGAGATGGTGCCAATGGGCTCCAAAATAGACACCTAGACACCTCTGGTCTGGGATTTATTGCCCTGAGGTGGGAATTGGCCGGTCACTGGCAGCTACTCCCAGTCCTGTTGAGCCACGCATAGAGACTGAGCAGGACCAGTGCGACAGAGATGGAGGGAATAGTCTCTGCTTGGAAAGAGCTGAAACTATTTGCAACTCAGGTGGAGAACAGTGGGTGGCTTATTGTCTGTGCTTCTGTTGCCCATCTCTCCAATGTGCCAGGAGGTGGTACACATGCCCCTGCTCCCTTTCTGGGGTGGGCTCTGTCTTTAGCACTGGGGGATGCATCCCCCTAGCAGCATGATAGGGGAGTGCTTCCAGTCAACAGTCATCTTCTGATGACTGTGCCCTCAACTTGCAAAATCCCACCCCTAGAAAAATCTGTTTCTCAGGATCATCTCTGGATACTGGAGCTTAAATCTTAATTTGGACAGCAATTTTTTAATCTTTGGAAAAACAGAGGCAGGATTTCTTTCTCAAAATGGTTCACATGCACAGGGCAATAGCTGAAGGAAATCACAGAGCATTACTGCCTGCTGAATTGACGATATGATTTTTCTGAGGCACCAGTTTAGCAGTTATTCTTCTCTCCAGGGGCTCCAGAGCGAGCTGTGTCTCACTACAGGCAGGCCATCCACCTGAGCCCTTCTCACCATGTGGCCATGGTGAACCTGGGCAGGCTTCACCGCTCCCTGGGACAGAACAAAGAGGCTGAAACGTGGTACAAGCGGTAAGAATTTGGGATGGGAGGCGGAGGTTTCCCTCGTCCTCCTCCTGTACAGCTTGTGTCTGCTAAAGAGCTTCTAATACATGAATCTGTCAGTGTATATTTGTGTCTCCTCCTATTCTTTCTCTATCTTTTTGAAATCAGATTTACCTTTGCTTATTTGGTTATTTTTGAGGAGTGCTTGGATGGTACACAGACTCAGGCAGTATTGATTTGCCTGGACTGTTCCCAAGTCCCCAGGATGAACATACAGGTGCTTTTTGCTGGAAGATGCTCTAACGATAAGGCCAAACGTTTCTGGGTGGCATGAGCAGGTTGTTAGCATGACTCCCACCCTGCTGGAAGCTGGTCTGTAAGTGCCACACCAGTAACAGCCATAACTGCTGCACAGCCCACCACAAAAACCTGGGCAGCATCAGGAACTCAAGCCATTTCTAGCAATGTACTGGTGGGCAGGCTCTGCCTCCCAGTTTGCAGAAGGGTGTGGATGGGAGATGGAAAGGAGGTGATATTGCCTTCTCTTTGGCTTCCAGATTTGTGCTCACACTCCCCAGATTCTATCACCATCAGCCATCCCCACCTCTGCTGCATACTCACATGCACGATCCTCTCCCCTTCTCAGGTGGCCAGAGGTATTGCCGCTTTGGGCACACTCATCTCCCCCGGCACCTTAAATTTGTGCTTCCCAAGGTGGGATGAACAGGGTGCAGAGCTTTGCTGCCCATCTCAGCACAAGCCTCACTTTGCTCTTCCACTTTGATCCCCACACCAGCTGGAAGCATCTCTTTTTCCCCAAATTGCAGGGCACTGAAGGTCTCCCGGAAGGCTGAAATCCTGTCCCCGCTGGGAGCTCTGTATTACAACACGGCACGCTACGAAGAGGCCTTGCAGGTTTACAGAGAAGCGGCTTCGCTGCAGCCTTCAAACAGAGAGATCCGACTGGCACTGGTGAGTGCAGAGCCAGCGAGGCCAGGGCGAGGCCATGACAGCGGGGCAACGGCTGCTGGGTGCAGCATCCTCTGTTAAGGAGGGCTGAGCTTTTTAAAATCATAACCCTTTCTAACGTGGCTCCATAGGCTCAGGTTTTAGCCATGATGGGACGGACAAAGGAAGCCGAAAAGATGACGAACCATATACTCCGCGAGGATATGGGGTGTCTGGAGTGCTACCGCCTTCTGTCAGCCATCCACAGCAAACAGGAGCACTATGCCAAGGTACCGTGGTTGTGGCATACGCCACAGGCAGCTAAAGAACTCATTTCTGCATGTCTTAACATTGTGGGGCAAAAAGGGAAGGAGGAAGACGATGGTTGTGCTGGGAGGCCCTGGTGGTGAGGAGAGCATGAGAGAAGGGGAAAGGCACAGGATATGGTAACACAATGTCTTGCTATTTCACAGGCACTCGAAGCTATAGAAAAAGCTCTTCAGCTAAAACCAAAGGATCCAAAAGTCATCTCAGAGCTCTTTTTCACTAAAGGAAACCAGCTAAGAGAACAGAATCTCCTTGACAAGGCTTTTGAGGTATAACTGCTCTAAGCCCTATGGATAGTTTTATATGTTAAAAGATAGAGTTAGCTCATTGCATCTGATACTCCCTGGGGTATGCACCCTGTCTGTTGGCCTTGGGAGCTTAGCAGTTCACCAGTGGCACAGCTGCAGCTATGGGGCAGCTAACTTTGCCAAAATTAGTTCAATTTTTTTTCCTCATTCCTCTGTGGAAATGCAGCTCCCCTCTCTGAGAGGTTAAGTACAATTGTGGTGGGATTATGGAGGAGCCTAGGCCTTTTCTCATTGACCAGACCTTTGGTCCATGCAGCCCCAGCCCCTCTTGCTGGTGATGGCCAACTCCAGGTGGCTCATCTGGAAGCTTGGGGACCTGTGAGAGCCTTCCATGTTTTTATATCTCACCTCATTACCCAGTATCTGAGAGATTGCCTGTGGAGCAGGCGACTTGATAGCTCAGAAATTGTTAAACAATAGTGTTAAATAGGATATATTGGGACAGTTCTGAATATTCTTGATATTCCTAGAGAAGCATCATCCTGATTTGAATCCTTTCCTATTGTAGCACCAGAAAAATGGTGCTGTATGACAGAGTCCAAGAGGTCCTTGTTCCTCCTCTCTTGTGCGCATCCCCAGTCCTCTCAAAAGCAGTGGGGAGGGATAGCACTGCCCTTAGGTCCTTGTGAAACCTCCACACAAGTGGCTGTCTGCCACCAGCTCCAAATTAAAGCCTTGCAGATAAGGAGCACCACAGCCCACACATGGCTTGTGATTGTCATGCACCTGCCCAAAGAAAGGACCTTGATGTGCAGGAGATCCTAGTGGTGAAAGGTGGCAGGGAGAGGGTGTCAGGGACTGGTGTGACTTCTCATATGGTGCTGAGGGCAGGGAAAACCTGCAAGATGAGCTCATCAATGAAGCAGTACATTATGTTGCCTCTGCTGTAAAGAAACTGCAATTCAGTTCGTGCATTGTGTATGAGAAAAATTTGAAATCATATTTTAAATGGATTCAGGAGAGGAAACTTCATTTCTCTTTCCCCTGCAGTGCTGGTTTTGTTTGGAGAGTCAGACATTTAACCTAAAAATGTTTCATATCTCTGTAGAGCTATAAACGGGCTGTGGAGTTCAACCCAGATCAAGCACAGGCCTGGATGAATATGGGAGGCATTGAGCACATCAAGGTATGACAATTTTGCTTTTCCTTAAGCTGTCAAGTGCAGAGACTGCTACTCAGAACAGAAAGCTAAATTTGTTTCAGATTGCCAAGAGCTGCGTGTTTGTGAACACTGAGTGTCCCTGACACTTTATCCAAAGAGGAGGAAAGTCTGTCCACCCCAACCAGAATTTACCAACCAGGTTGCTTGGAAATACGTGATGTAAATCTCATATTTGAAGACAGCAAGCTGCAAGGAACAACTTGCCTATCTCTAAAGTTTTCCTGCTTCTATTGTTGACCTACCTTAGAAAAATGTCACTGTGAGACGACTTTTAAGATTCCTCTCTACCTAATTAATTTAATAAAGATGTCTAATGCAGAATGCTGGCATGGAATTATGGAAATAGCCAGCCTGCCCTGTGGTTGCTTATCTTTTTGAATACTTTAGCATATCATTATGATTTGGGTCTTAAGGAGTCACATTGTGTGATATCCTCAAGCTGTCTTGTCGCTGAGTAAAATTAACTCTTCTGGCACAACATGATGGAAAAACGTAAATCTACTTCTAGCTGTATGTGTTTGATCAAATTTAGTCTAACGAAGGTCAGGGATCCTTTTCCTAATGAAAAAGTATTCTCATTACCTAACAATGTCAAGTTTTCTCAGACTCTTTTTCCTCTGTATTGTGGTCTTCACCATTCCCAAGTAATTAACTTTCTGTGTCAGGGAATGTGACTGAGATCTGTCACTCATTTTCTTTGTAGGGAAGCTACATCACTGCCCGTGGCTACTATGAGAAAGCCTTACAGCTGGTTCCAAACAGCAAGTTGCTCAAAGAAAATCTGGCCAAACTGGATCGCTTGGAGAAACGGTTTCAGGAAGTCCAAGAGAAAGACCAAACATAGCATTCAGTCACCAGTGGAAACAAACTCATGCCCCTCAGAGAAGTGTATGGTGGAAGCCTATTGCTCAAAGTGATGATGAAGGAACTTTGATAGGATTCTGAATTGCAGAAGGCAAATTTTGAATGCATGTTTATGTTTGACCAAAGTTACAGGAGATACTCAGCTCCTGTGGGACACGCTGGAGAATGAATGAATGAAAACATTCCTTTAATCAAGATTTACGTTTAGGCTGAACCCATTTTGATCACACCGGGAATGTGGGTGGGACATGTACCTTCAATGTCTCAGTTATCACTGGGGAAATCGTGGAGATGGACAAAGCACTCGCCCATTGCAGCAGGGGTGAAGTGGCACCTGCTGTTACTCAACACAGGCTCACCTCGTCCACATAAAGTACCACTGATGGGCTTCATTGCAAGCGCTGCAGATCCCTCTGAGCCAGGAAAGATGGTCATATAGTCACATAAAAAGGTTTCAAGGGGTTAATGCTGTGGAAGAGGTGGCCGCTTTTACAGCTCTAATTGTGACTTGCAAGGGAAAACAGTATCTGAATGTCACCTTAGAAGGATGGTTCTACAAGTAGGACAAATGATCCTTTGAGGGAAAATGTCATCTGAATGTTTTTACTCATAAGATAGTAATTTTGTAGCAATTTGGGTTAATGGTGTCAGTGTTATCAAATATCATATGGCTTTACCCTTTGCCCTCTCCCTCCAGGCCAAATAATTATTACTCTGAAAAAAAATGGAAGCATCCAAAGATAGTTTGAAGATCTAGGATTACTTGTCCTCCTATGCAGTCCCTAGTAAAAAAAAACGAGCAACCAATCGGATCAATATAGGAGGTGAAGCCACAGAGAGATTAAGGAAGATTTTCTAGTCTGGAATGGTACTGAGAAGGCTTTATTTTTTTTTTTATGGGTGTGCAGGAGCAAAGCCTGTTTATTGTGGTGATAACACTGACAAAACACTTTGTCAAAGTGTTCTCACCCCCTCCCCCAAAAGATAAAGAAAATGACCTATAGCTGATCCATCATAAATCTATATTTTTAAATACTGAAGTGGGAAGACAAATTCTCTTCTGAAATGGGGCTTTTATTTTTGAGCTTTATTTATTTAACTTATAGTAATACTCAAATAAATAATATATTTTCGCTGGTTTATATGAGTTGGGCACAGCCGGCCATATGGCTGGGCATTGCTGACTTGTATTGTCTGAACAGTGCAGTACCACAAAGACATGCTTGGGAACTCCCCGTGATGATGTTTCTAAAGTAAATGGCTATAGAGCACATGGGATCAGATTGTCACTCCAGCAACAGCACTTCTGCTGCTTCCACAGGGTTTGCACCAGTTCACATGGCATGTTAGTGGGATTGTGCTTGGTGCTACTGCCTTTGGGTGTGGACAATAGGGTAAGTCATCAGTTTGTTCCATTTGCATCAGGAAACCGCCACAAAAAAAAGGTGTTATATTTGAGCTTGATTGTGTCAGTCCCTGCAGAAGAGCATCCTGGGGTTTGCTGTTGTTAGTAAAGGACAGTCCAGATTAGTTCTGTGATGCCTTGATACATGTCTGTCAGGAAAAGCCTGTGTGGCAGTGACCCACGTGGCACTCAGTGCTGACCGTGGCACCTCAGCAAGCTTCAAATTCAGCCAACATGGTCGGACAGCCGTGTGCCAGTGGCTTAGCTGGTTTCCTTTAAAAAGCTCAGTGTCTGGCCAATACTGGTGGTTGAATTATTGACAAGTTATTAGCATGACCCAGTTTTTTTTGGAGCTTGAGGGAGTCCTTGCTGGTGCAGATGTCTGCCCTGCCAGGGCTTTTGGACCTGTTAGAGCCATGACTGTGTGCCCGCTGATTCAAGGCTGGACTTTGGAGGGATGGGTCCCCACTTGCCAAGGAGACCAGCCAGTGCCTACAGCTGGGCAGAGATGAGAGGGAGTGGCTATTGTGGGGAGAAGGTGGTGACAGACATTTCTGGGCTCTCTGTCTTTGAGCTAGCTTCCCAAAGGAGCAGAAGGGACCCAAATAAACAAGTCTTGCTGGTGAGTTTCCCCTTCTGTTCCCAGTCCCAGCAGCCCACTTTGCTTTCCAGGACTGAGGGCAGGTTTGAGGTCTTAGGTCTGGGTCAGCAACCCTTGTTTTTTTCACGTGACTTTTGTGGCTATGGGTTTGCTGACGTTTCTGCAGGTCTCCAGCACATGCACTCCACTGAAGGCCATGCATGGAGGAGTATTGCACAACGTTGACACTGCCAGGATGGCCAGGAATAGATAGGAACATACCAGCAGAGTCTGGTGGAATGGGGATACCAATGCTTAAATGGGCTCTGAGAGCAGCTGGTTCCCCACTGTGTACTGCAAAGCTGCAGATGGTTCATTTCTGGGGTATTCAAAGGTACCTGAGTACTGGAGTAGTCAGCGAGCTTCCTGCCTCTCCCCAGGGTGAGCCTTCCTTGGGGACACCTTCACAAAGTCCCATGTGCCCAGTCTGGCTGCCTGCCTGCCTGTGGTATGGCTGTGTGGCAACGAGTCTGGGGCTGTCAGAGCAGTGTTTCAGGCAACCCTCAACAGCCATGCCATGCAAACCCTCCCCACAGAGGGAGGCATCTGCAAAGTGCTCTAACAGATACCTGAAACATGGGGGACAGACGTGGGATGGGGAGATGTTTATCATAAACTTTGCTTCATAAAGTTATATTAAATAAATGCTATATATTCTACAAGCCCCACAGCACTGTGGCTTCAAATTGTGGCCAATGAAACGTATTTTTTCAAATACAGAAGAAGTTGTATTTTTTATAGCAAAGCTTGTGAGGGGGAAGAGTTGGTTTTATGTTTTTAACTTTGGCTTAAGTCTTAGTTTGTCTTTCCTGAGAGGCCTGGTAGAAATTATTGTCTCTTTCTTGTCCTAGAACCTGATCAAAGCCATCTTGACCTCCTAAAACTAATGCATGTGTAAAGGTATAATATAGCTTTGGGTGCCTGCTTCCCAGATTACCCAAGGGTTACTATTCTTGCAGCACTGTCTTACTTGCAAAATAATGTAGAAAGGTGAGACCATCCTCCTGGTGAGGGAGGCGATGTGGTTGGAAGGCATGGCGTATGTTCATCCACTCACCTGAATTGAGCAGGTAATACATTTATCTACAGAGTTTAGTCTCAGTCGAACTGGATTATGTTTATATGCCAAAAGGCTGACTCTCCACATTTTGAAGATGGGTTTGTGGTAGCTATGGAGAGAGGAGGGATCGGTTTTCCTGAACCAGCACTTTATACCCCTCTATGCAGGATGATGGTTTGCGAACTGGCAGCATATTTGGAGGGATGACGGTCCAGACCTTGAGCTGCCAAAGCAGTAGAACTTTTGTGAAGTTCTGAGCTGACTCCCTGTGTCATTGGTGTCCACACTGAAGTGTTGTGTTCGTTGGGAACATTAATCTTATGAAAGGTTTATTTGCAAGCAAAGAGGAATGGAGTATGATACGAAATGGGTTTACCTCCAGTGAAAGGAAATGCAGTTGTGGAAGATAAATAGAGCAACTTACTTTGTGATAAACTGGATATTATCCTAATTAATCATAGGAAATATCGTCTTCTTCTAGCATTGCACAGCTTCTAAAATAATGAGTTATAAATACATTGTTTTCTGCCAACTCCGGTGCTCAGCATGGTTAGCAGAGATTACAAATTAATAAATGGCTGAAGCTTTACCTTGTGAGAGAGAGTTTGTTCTCTCTGCAAGCTGCATTGGCTAAACCTCACTGCTCACCAATACTGAAGTGGAGAATTAACACAAAGCTGGTTAGACAGGACTTTCATGTATTCACTGTGCATCTTAATTCTAAATGAGAAACATAATAATTGTGTTGCTTTTTGCTTTCCCCATAAATAATATTTTTGGCTGATGGATTTTGTTCTATTTCATTGCTTATTTAAAGTTACTTCCATTCCTTTTCCATCCCCTGGGATAAATGATCTGATGGGGGCAATTTCTCTCTCTCATAGACTCCTTGGACTAGAATTTCCTACAAATGCGCAGGCAACTTGTTTCGGCCAAAGAGTAAGTGAATGCAGCAGTGCAAATGTCCTTCAGTCCAGAGATCTTGATGATGACAGTGTGAGGGGGTGATGGGCATGTATACACATAGGTGAAAGAAGTCGAAATCAGAAAAAGTCCAAAATAAAGAGCCTAACTTGCAGGGGAGGCTGGAAATCCCTCAAACTGTCTAAAAGCTACGAAAGCTTTTCAACAGTTACAGGAAAAAACAGGCGAAATATAATGTACATTATTTGGTAAAGAAAAACAATTGTCATTCTAATTTTAATAATTAGGTCATTTAAAATACAATTGTGTGATCTTTTGCCCCACTTGTCCTCCAGCTCAGTGAAACAGTTGGTATATGCTTAAGCCTCCTCAATCTGTATGCAATTAAGTGGACCAAGTACTCAAATTCTATCTTTCATATATGCAATTATGCTCAATCTTTGGAATATAATAGCCCTTAGAGAAGGTTTTTGGTTTTTTTCCTCCAACCTTCTGTCTCTTTCAGCAATTTCAAAATGCACCATTTTGCTTTCATGTACATTTAAAGCCAGCAGAAAAAAAAAAAAAAAAGAAAGAAAGGGGGGGAAAAAGCGCTTGGCATTCACTAGTGTTTCATTGTGGCAAAGCTGCTCCAGGAAATCTTGGTAACTTTGTGCAAAAGTTCATTGCCATGTTTGTACTGACTTGCTGAACTTTTTTTTTTCTTCTGGAAAATCCACCCCCCTCTTCCCCCCAAGTGGTATCCTCTGTAAAAGTTATGGCTTCTCCACCTGTATTACTGTAGAAATCTCTGCCTGAAGTGGATGTCACACCGTGTGTTCCTCTCTCGTGGGAGTTGTTTATGTTGCCTGTTGTTAATATGGTTCTTACTTCTGTATCACATTCTTTTTTTATCACATTCTTTTTTAATCAGTTGTGTGTATCTTTTTTTTTTTTTTAAGAAGAAAAAAAAAAAACAGCCCATGGATTTGAAAACTTTTAAAAATAAATTCACACTTAGCAGCTGCTGGATGTGTGTCGGTGGTACAGGAATTTGCAGTCTTTGCTTTGTTTCACTGTGGGATTTATGGCTAGACTTCACATAAAGGAGCTATGCTCGAAGTCTTTGCAAAAGAAAATGTATGTAAATGTCTATTTTGTATAAAAAGTAAGAAAAGTAAGTGTCGTGCCTGGTTTTGTTCCTTGACTATGAAGTCTGCGTGTTCCTCAGGATCTATTCCTCCTCTGCTGGAGGTGGTTGAGACAAAGTGTTTTACTCCACTTGCCTGTGCTTTACTGTCCAAAGAGTCCCAGTGATTGCTCATGTAGAAGCAACTGTGCAGCAAGTGTGTTTAAGTCTGGACATATAAAAGTATTGCAGCAGGTGTTTGTTGGAATCTGAACATGAGAAAGGTTAAAGGGTGTTGTGTACACTGTCTTGATGATTGGACATGTCCTGGTGACATAAGCTCTTCATTTCAGGCTTTATACATCTGTCAGGGATGCATCAAACTAATCTGCAGATCACAAAGAGGAAAACAACAGAAATTTAAAATAAAATAATTTTATTCTAATTCCCTCCTTCCTGGCAGACATTCCTGGATGTTCCTGCATGCCCCCAGGCTTGGCTTCACTCAGAGGATCATGTTGCTGATAAACACCTCTGTTGAAAATGAACCTGAAAGAGAGTCGAAAGCCCTGAACACAAGCCACAGTGATTCCTGCCATCTTGGTGTGTGTAAAACTCTCTGTAGCATGTGAGGGAATTGCACACTCGCTTTGAAGTCAGCCCTTACACCCTGAAGTTCTCCCAGATCCCAACAGTGCAAGGTCTCTTAATTGAGCTTGCTGCCTGACACCCATCTGCACTGAGAGACAAATAAGATGTCGATGAGAAGCTGCTGGAGGTGTCCAGTTCTCTTGGTGTCCCCTCTGAAGAAAAAGGCAAACACACCACAGTGCTGTATAAACACAACCTTCCTGGCTGTCCCAGGTGACCTGGTGTTTAGTTTTGGGCCTCTCACTACAAGAAGGACATTTAGGTGCTAGAGCATGTCCAGAGACAGGCAACAAAGCTGGTGCAGGTCTGGGGCACAAGTCTTACGAGGAGTGACTGAGGGAACCAGAGTCGTTTA
The DNA here is from genome assembly GCA_013401255.1 of Urocolius indicus. Taxonomy (NCBI): domain Eukaryota; kingdom Metazoa; phylum Chordata; class Aves; order Coliiformes; family Coliidae; genus Urocolius; species Urocolius indicus. The sequence goes on along the minus strand of WBNH01010870.1, from coordinate 126,055 downwards.
GTCTGGAGAAGAGGAGGCTGAAGGGAGACATGATCACTCTCTACAACTACCTGAAAGGAGTTTGTAACAAGGTGGGGGTCGGTCTCTCCTCTCAAGTAGTGAGTAATAGGACAAGAGGACACAGCCTCAAGTTGTGCCACGGGGGATTTAGATTGGAGATCACGAAGAGCTTTTTCACCAAGAGGATGAACACTGTAACAGGCTTCCCAGGGAGGTGGTGTAGTCACCATCCCTGGGGATAATTAAAAGATGCATAGGTGTAGTGCTGAGGGACATGGATTAGTGATTGGCTCAGCAGCATGAGGTTAGTGGTTGAACTAGATATTAAAAGTCTTTTCCAACCAAAGGATTCTATGATTCTGTGAGGAGAGGCTGCAAGGTGAGAAACCTGACTGGACTGGCTTTTGCCTGTGCTAACTGTCCACCGCAAAAGCCGTGAGATTTGTTTCAAAGCGCAAGGGTTGAGGCAGCTCAGGGCAGGTGGCAATGGTGAAGAGGGATATTAGATCCTGCTGCTGTCTCCATGGGGAGCAGGCAGCAAACTACAGACAGGAGAGTTCAGGGAGCCAGTAACCCCCAGGGAAACATGGGTAGAGACTCTCCAAACCCAACTGAGTTGCAGCACTGCAGCCTGAACTGCCAAAACTAATTGGTCCCTCAGCTATTAAAGGAGCTGTTTAGGTAAGAGGAGGGGGAAAGTTGTTTATTTTGTGTGTAGCCTGGCTTCTAGTACTGGGTGTGTTCCCTCGGCTATGGTGGGAGCAGGGCTCGTCTTGCTGCAGGTGTCTTTTCTTGTTCCATGTGGTAAGAGTCCTGTGGTGAGATATGCCCTAGTATGGGGGCTGCAGCAGCAAGCACCAGTGTTATCTCTCTTTCAAGGTACCAAACAAGGGACGGTAACCAATCTCTTCACAAGGGATTTGGTGTGCTTGCCTCTGATGGCTGACTTTGGTCTGCCTTTGCTGTAACTGTAACTTGTCCTCTCCTTGTTGCTGCTCACCAAAGTCCTTGGCTGCCACGGCAAGTGGGCTATTCCCCATGTAGGCTGCTGAGCTGTGGCGTAGTACCTTGGCTATGCATGAAACAGCTTGGTCCTTCTGAACTTGTTCACTTAATGGCCCTAGGGCGGTCAGGTCAGAAAAGCATCTAGGAGAGCAATGAATGGCAGCATGTTCTCTAATCATTCTTGCATATCCTCCTCCAGTGACTAATGTTTTTATAACTCCCTATCTGGCCTGCTCTCATATCTATATGTAAAAAATTATTTCCTATAGATGCTTCTAGGTAGAGAGGGAAATAAACACAGGGCAGGATGCCAAAGATGTCAAGTTGGGTACAAGAAAGGTGATCTTCAGAGTGATCTGTTCCTGTTAATAAAACTAGTGCATTATTAGAAGGGCTGTGGTTAGCAGGTCAAGAGAGGTTCTCATCCCCCTCTACTCTGCCCTCGTGAGACCACATCTGAAATATTGCGTGCAGTTCTGGGCCCCTCAGGTCAAGAAGGACAAGGAGCTGCTGGAGAGAGTTCAGCACAGGGCCACCACGATGATGAAGGGAGTGGAGCATCTCTCTTATGATGAAAGGCTGAGGGAGCTGAGGCTCTTTAGCTTGGAGAGGAGGAGACTGAGGGGTGATCTCATAAATGTTTACAAGTACATAAGGTGTGGTGTTAGGCAATGGAGCCAGGCTGTTCTCAATGATGGCCAATGACAGGAAATGGGGCAAAGGGTATAAACTGGAACATAAGAGTTTCCAAAGAAATATAAGGAAGAATTTCTTCACTGTGAAGGTGATGGGGTACTGGAACAGGCTGCCCACTTGCGTTGTGGAATCTCCTTCTCTGGAGACATTCAGAACCTGCCTGGACGAGTTCCTGTGTGACCTACTCTAAGTGGCCCTGCTCCGACAGAGGGATAGATTAGGTGATCTTTCAAGGTCCCTTCCAACCCTTAAGATTCTGTGTTCTGTGAAAAAAAGATCTGCCTAACTGGGGCAAGAGCTGGTATAACCAGCCAATTGCCATCAATCCCACTCTGCTCCAATATGATGCTGGCGCTTCTGCCATTGCTAGTGTTATTTCTCTTCCACCTAAGGGAATGGTGTTTTCTCCGTCACTTACCTCCCTAATAAAGTCTATTTATTTTCTGCTTCACTAGTAGACTTGCTGCTATAGCAATAATAGCTACAGTCTCTTGTTGGAAAAGCTAGTCAGCAGTAAGGTCTAGGGAGAGCTTGGTCCAGGTCAATGGCTTAGAAAATTGTGCCTGATTTCGTGACTAAGCTTCCTGCAGTAGTCAAATGCTTTGAGGCCAGCAAGTGTTCAGGGAACATGATTAATGCTATTAAAAAAGAGAGAGAGACACTGGGCTGAATGGAGCAGTAAGGAGCTCAGTTAGCAGCTCTATAGCCAGGAGTGCTGCAGGAGTTGTGCAAGGATCCCCACAACCTTGTCCCACATGGTGTTGTTGAGGTCTTGGGTAGAGGAGAAAGATCAGAGCTTCTTAGTTACCAGCACTCTGATAAGGTGGTATGAAACACTGGTAGGCTTTCTAATGTCTGTCATTCTGATGTGAAGGTTAAGCAAACTGTGTTGCCTTAAAGCCTACACAATAGGACTCAAAATTAGAGAGGACTAGAGGTATGTTGTGATAGTTAATAACATTTTGGATCCAGACTCAGTCTCTTGGTGACTCCAATGAGTTCTTCCAGCTCTCACTAGGGCAAACACAATGTGAGCACCTCCTAAATAATGACTGTTATACTTGCTTATATTTGCTGGGCTGGGAACTGAACTCTTGTCCAAGCCTTGGCTTGGGAGAGATAGGAGACCTCTCCTATTGGCATAAGAAACACATAAGACCAGAGTAATTAACAGAATGAGTTTTATCTGGTGCAGATATGGAGCCAGCTGAAAGGAGTGGAGGAAGAATTGCTGTTGCCCTCTTGGCAAAGAAGCCAGAACTTGATGCTACCCCTCTCCCACAACCAGCTAGCCTGGAGAAGCAACCTCCACTATGAGATGTTACAGTTATTTCCTTTTCTTTAGGTCCCAAATATTTGGGATTGTTCTTCCTGTGTGATGTTTGCTGTGATGGTCATGTTCTGGAGCTGACCTAGGGGAGCAGCAGACCCCTTCTTCCTTCAGACAGAGTGCAGTCTGTCAGATCTGTCAGTGTGTTCATCATTCCCTGCTGGGCGAGAACTGGTGGGGTTTTTCCCAGAGAACAGAAATGGGATTGCCAGGAATTTATCTCAAGCTGCAGAGTTCAGTGAAGCATCTAAAACATAATCAGACCCAGCTATTCCAAAGTAAATTTTCCCCTGTGCTTATTACCCACGTTTCCAAGGCAAAATCAGTGCCAAAAGCAATGTGAGAAAGCTCTGTCTCCTTGAGATGTGTTTCAGACCAAAGCCAAGACTTTGTGCCGGACCAGACATGAAATCTTTTGCAAAGACTTAACTTGCTCAGATTAAGGGCCACAGGAAACTTATATTCAGAAGCTTTGAAATCATAAACTTTGGAGAAAGTCAGGTGACATAATTATAACCTATTGCACTTGTTTCTGAATTTTAAAAGTCCCAGATGTGTTTCCTTAAGGATAATTAGGCTACTGGATAAATCTACGTTTGCTTTTTTTTTTTTTTTGTGACTGTGCACACACATCATGAAGATACCGCACAAAGGGACCTCAGCTTTGCACATATCAGCTTCTTATCAAGAAATGCAATTTCTGTGCCTTTTCATTTATCTCCATGTAATTGCCTCCAGCTTAGAGCTCAGACTGGAGTCAGAAAAGCTGGGATACCAGGAATTTGTCCTATCAATTCTCTACTTGCCAGAAGAGCCTAGGGTGATGCATTGGAACACATTGAGGGTTGTCTCACTGCAAAACACTTTTGTTTCTGTCTTCTATGTAGGCCTGAAATGAGGAATTCATCCTGTCGGCTTGAAGAGCCCAAATGATGCTCTGCCACTGGGATTCTTCTCAAATTGAGAAGAATAGAGTTGGTGCCTGGAGAGCAGCCCTGGCTGGTCTCTGTTGCAGTGCATTTACTTCCTCCCAGGAAAATGTCTTTCATCCTCAAGTCATTGAATGCTGCTCACTCAAGGGCAGAAGCTGGTCTCTAAAAGTCCTTCTTGCTCATTTTCTCCAGCTGATTTCCCTGTCAAAGTGGGAAGGAATAAGCTGATCTAATGGTTAAATCACATCTCTGGCTGATGTGAGCTAATGAGAATGCAGACCTTTTGTGGCATGCACCAGCTGAGGATTTCCTCAGGCTTATGGGACAGAAAGAGGTTGCAGAGGTAGGAAGGGAGGATGCCTCATCCTGATTTTTGCTGACATAGAGTTAATTTTCTTCCTAGTAGCTGGTACAGGACTGTGTTTTTTTATTTAGTATGAAAATAATGTGATAAGGTACGGATGTTCTTGATAATTAGTGCTTATCCTAAGTGAAGGACTTATCAGTTTCACATGATCTGCCAAACAAGCAGGTGCTCAAGAAGCTAGAAGGGAGCATGGCCAGGACAGCTGACCCAAACTAGCCAAAGTGCTGTTCTATACTACAGAATGTCATGCTCAGTATATAAACTGAGGCAGAGGGGGAGGGGAGGAGTAGATTTCTACTCAGATGTTGGCTGGTAAGCAACTGCCTTATGCAGCACTTGTCTTTCTTGGGTTTTGTTTCCTCTCTCTTTTTGTTATATTTCTTGTTGTTACTATTATTATATTATTTGTATATTTATTTATAGCTATTAAACCATTCTTATCTCAAACCATGAGTTTTTTCTCCCCTTGTCCCAGTGGGAGAGGAGATGAGGGAGTGGCTGCGTGGTGCTTAGATGCTGCTTGGGATTAAACCACAATATCCCCTACTGCAGAGGAAACCTCCCTTGCTCAGTAGATTGTTTTCACACAAGGAAAAGCACTGAACAATGACTGTTAGATGATGCCTTAGATGTAACTGAGCAGTGTGTGACCAGCTTTGAGAAAGTACCACTTGTCTGCATATTGCCAGAGCAAATGCTGGCACCTGTGTGTGACAAAACTGTATTTGCCACCTCCCTAACACCAAATTGCAGTCCCTGCATGTGCAACAGCTTGAAAACATAGGTAGTAGCATCAAGTGCAGGAAGGCACAGGTGTGGGTGGTGTAGGGAGAGGGTAGGGGGATGGATTCTCTGGAATCCTTCCTAGCATCAAGCCCTGAGAAAGCTCTTGCAGCAAGAAAGAGGAGTGAAAAGTCTGGTCACTCTTCTTCTGGGATGCTCTAGGGCCTTGTACAATGTTGGGCCTGCAGGTAGCTGCCAAGGGTCAGCCGCAGCTTGGAAATGACTCCCTCGGGCTTGTAGCAGCTGGGCATCTCACAGAAGGAAAGGAAAAGTTTGGGTTTTTTTTTTTTTTCCTTTTGGGAGGAAAAGTTGTTTTGAAGAGATTACAAGGTCAAATCCAAATGTCCTGTTCATCTCAAAGACCAGAGAAACATTACTGAGGCAGAAGGAGAAGCGCTGCAGCTTCCTAGTAAAAGCCATCCTGGCACCTGTCCTGTTATTCCTAGCAGTCACAGTGGCTCTGTGCTTATAATGCAAGGCCAACCTCATAGGCCATACTAAAGACCTCATAATGGGTAGAGACAGTAAGTGGCCTCTTTGACAGCCCTTTTAAAATCCATTACATTGTAATTGCAGACCAGTCAGCTTCACATCTATTTCTTCCTCAACTTGAGCATCATTTTTAAGGACTGGTATTGAATAATGAGAAAGTTACCATGGTATGAAAATTTCAATGTGCAAGATTAACCTTGATAATGAGGCACCTCTTTGTTTCTCTATTCAAGGCAGAACTATCTGGTGCTTTTACTATCCACTGTTCTGCTGCCAATGCTTTTCCTATGTTCCTTTTATCACAGCATCTGCATTGCCAGGCAGTGCCTGTGTCAGACATTGCTGGGAAGTGCAGACACTTTCCAGTTCCAGTAAACAGGCTTCTGAGATTAAAGTTGAGCTGTGCCCTTACTGTGTCTGTTACTTATAGCTGGAAGTGATTAGAAAATGAGAGGAGTGGTTTCTCTGAGTGGGGAAAAAAAAACCCAAAACATTAAAATCCCTCTTTACTAGAAAGCATTGAAGCAACAGCTCAGGTTAATCCCACTCACCCTGATTCAAAACACTTGGGACCACACTTCAGGGCAGGCAGTCATAATAAAGTGTATACCCTCAAGGCAGACTGCCCAGATTTGCCACCTCCAAAGGCTGCATGGGTGAAATAGTGTGGTGGTAATTCACAGCAGCTGGACTTTAATGAAAGAGTGCAGTCCCATGGAGGTAAGATAAGGTGTTGAGGGCAAGGGATGAAAAAGAGCCCCATCAACTTATAAGACTACTAGAAATCAGACTTTAAAGCTCTTGTCTGAGCACTGGGGTATTTTGGACTCCAATGAAAAATCTGGAGAGTAAAGGCAGTTGCTTCAGGTCTGAGTTTTGTCCCATTTCAGTAATAGTTCAGGCAGACCTTTAATCAGCCATAATTACAAAGATTACGAGCTCACCACTGTGTTTCACCCTGTGCTGTGAGAGATGTTAATGGAAAACACCAACAGTCAAAGCACAGAGTTATGAGTCTCCCGTGGGCGTCTTTTGCAGAACCCCATTCACGTTTCCCACCGAGTACAAAAAATCTCCTATCTTGTGCCCCAGAGCACTTGTTGCATCCCTAGAGGAGAGTAAACTCCTTTGCTAAAGATGGTATCTACTGTCCATCTGTTTGTTGGGAAACTCTGCTCTGAGGGCGTAGCTACCTACCTAATTGCTACAAGAAATATTGAATAGTGTTTTGACTCTGGAGCTGATTGCTGTAAGGTTAACTCTGACATTATATTGCTTATAAAATATGCAAAAAAACCCATAATGGGTATACACTTGCCTAATGTTAATGCAAACTACATGTAGCTTCCGAAAATCATCATCAAGCTCTCAGATGTAGGCTTTTGCTCATCTCCTAAATGCCCTGATAACAAAATTAAAAAGGAGAATGTGTGGGTCCAGAATGACTCGGCAATCAGTTCTCACCACTTCTAAGGCTTCTCAAGTGCCATTTAGGGTCCTAGACTTCAGGTAACAAGGGCTGACCTTGATGTTTCAAGGTCAAAACCAGCATAGGGTTTCTGAGTCCCAAGGTGAAAGATAAATCCTCCTTTTTCCTGTACTGAGCTGGCACCAAAGAAATCTGCTGGCACCTTCCATGGCCTTCTGGCAGCTCTATGCTGCCCAGGTACAAACAATGGCTTGATGGACAGCAGATGAAAGAAGGCAGTTTAAAAGTAAGTTCAGCTTTCCCAGCTGAAGGTCAAGTAATCTTGTGCCTTGTTGCTAATGGGAAATCTGCCAGGCTGAAAGTCCTCTTACTGAAAGCCAGTTCCCAGGGCAGGAGCATGTTGCAGGGTTGCAGGCTCAGTGTCAGGGTGGGAACTTGCAGGAGGTTTTTTACTTTACAGCAGAAGCCCTCATCAACCTGGCACTGGTTCTTCACCACCAGGAAACCCCTGAAGGGCTTGGTGGTGGCAGCAGGGAAAGGCCACCTTCAGAGGGTGGGCATCTTCTAGCAGAAAAGAACCTGAGAATGTTAATCAACAGTCAGCTGAATGTGAGCCAGCAGTGTGCCCAGGTAGCCAAGAAGGCCAATGGCATCCTGGCCTATATCAGAAATAGTATGACCAGCAGGACCAAGGTGGTGATTGTCCCACTGTACTCGGTACTGGTGAGGCCACACCTTGAATACTGTGTTCTGTTCTGGGCCCCTCACTACAAGAAGGACATTGAAGTGTTGGAGCATGTCCAGAGATGAGAAATGAAGCTGATGAAGGGCCTGGAACACAAGTCTGATGAGGAGTGGCTCAGGGAGCTGAGAATGTTTAGTCTGGAGAAGAGGAGGCTGAGGGGAGACATGATCACTCTCTACAACTAGCTGAAAGGAGGTTGTAGCAAGGTGGGAGTCAGTCTCTTCTCCCAAGTAATGAATGACAAGAAAAGAGGAAACAGCTTTCAAGTTGTGCCAGGAGAAGGTTTAGATTGGAGATTAACAAGAACTTTTTCACTGAGAGAGTTGTTAAACACTGGAACAGGCAGCCAAGGGAGGTGGTAGTCACCAACCCTGGAGATATTTAAAAGATGCATAGATGCAGTGTTGAGGTACATGATTTAGTGATGAGCTTGGCAATGTGAGGTTAGTGGTTGGACTTGATAATCTTAAAGGTCTTTCCTAACCAAAACAATTATATGATTCTGTGACAGGCAGGGGAAGAGCATCCCTATCTCACTTGTCATTATCCACCCCACATTCAACAAGCTGCACTATGCTGACTGTGTCATGGCCCTGTTACACATGCAGCATCCAGCCCAGTACGGCAAGCAGGAGACCAGCAGGATGAGTCACCACTTCGGGAGGGTACTTTATGCTGGCAAAGTGCTCATCTGATGCACTGATCCAGAAAAACCAAATCCCTCTTCCTTCCTTTCCCGTGCTCTCTATGCTAAAGAAATGTCCTCTCAGTTATGCATTAATTCTTATCAAAGTCACACAATTGTGTTAATTCTTGCCCTACGCTTTAATTAATTGTCCCAGAAGTTTACCCCTCTGTCAGGGTCTGTGCACTGGATATGGCCATTTTTTCTGTGTGCCTGAGGTTACTGTGTGCTTTTGTGTTCCCCTTGTATAAGCTATACTGGTGTGATTTCCTTCGTCCCTCTTGTGCTAACACTAACTCTTGTCTAGCTGCAAAGGCATCAGCTTCCCCTTGGCCATCACCCTGAGCTATCTGCCAGCATTGGTCTGCAAGGGTCATGCCCCCTGAGAAGCATGTAGATTAAAACCTTCCCTCTCCAAGTATTTCTGCAGGCAAAGGCAAAGCCTCTGGAAGTAATTTTAGGGTCTCGGTGTGAAGGAAATGGTACAAGTTTTTAGCTTCTTGGGCTTTTCAAAGGCAATTTTCTAAATCCTATAGAACTAGGATGAGTTACAGCCAACTGGCCATGACTGCTTGTGACCATCAGACGGCAGATCAGCCAACAAAAAAATAACATTTGTCACTGTCATGTCTCAGATCACTGGCTTGGGTGGTGATTGCCTTAGAGTTGGTGCATAATGGCAGGAGTAAGGGAGAATTAAAACCAAGAAATGTTAATTTTGAGCCTCAGATACCCTGTCAGGCAATGTGAGGAAAGCTGCTTGAGGGCAGCTCGCATGCCAGTATTCTGTGGCTTAGACAGTTCAGACTCTAGGTGTGAATTGGTCTTGGCAGCATCTGAGCCATATGGACAACCCTTGAGGAAAGTACAGGTCTCCCTGATTAGCCTGTCTGAAGGCTGGGCACTGCTTCAAGGCAGCCAAGGAGAACTGTGATCCATTTTTTCTCCAAACATCAAGGTAAGAATAGTCTGAGTCTTGCTTGGACAGAGCTGAATCCTTTGGGATTTTCATGTCCCACATATCTCCCCTGATCTGATCAGCACTCATCTTTGCAGAGAAGGATGTAAAGAGTTTCATACCATCGGCCTTTGCCCACACTGCACATGATTGATACAGAGTCAACTTGCTTTCCTTTCCTGATCCTTGCCATGCTGGTCTGCCTCCTTTCTCTTTTGTCCCATTCACAAGTATTCTCCTGCTTAAGTTAAACAGTCAAAGGTAACTGACAACCTTCCTGATCTCTGTCTCTCAGTTTGCCATGTATAAATTCAATTACACGTGACTATACTTTGTGACTGTGATGTTTTGTGAAGGCGAGAAATGGAGCAGTGAGACTTCAAAGATACTGTTTGTACTTGTAAATCAGACAAGATCCCAGAAGCACAGGGTTTAGGCACTCATTTGTGCACCTTTTTCTCCACGGGAGATGAGGTTCAGTCTATCTGCCTTCCCCACAAGGATGAAGGCTTCCAGGTTGGGACACCGTGTGTGGCCAGTGACTAGGGCAAAGTGTCTGAGTCAAATGGCAGGGTCTTCTGGGTGCAGTTGCAGAAATAAAGGATGTGAAAGCAAGGAAAAGGAGCCACTTAATTTCAGAAATAGAAATGCAAGAGAAGATGACTATTACCAAATGGGAAATTCAACTACTCCTTTGTTCACCAGATCTCTTCTGCTTGACCAGAGGACCAGCCCCCGTAGAGATGTACAGATTAGCACTTTCCTGCAGCACGGGACCTTGGAGCACAATAGAGTAGGCTGCACTTTGCAGTGCTGTTGTGCTTATTCACACGTGTGTATCTGCACCTTTCACAATGAGAACTGTCTTGAATCAGGGAGCTATGAAAGTTGGATTAGTTTGTATGTAAAAATGTGTACATTTTATACTCTCTCTTCTAGACATCGGAAATACGTTCCCTCAAAGGAATTGCACTTGCTTGAGTTTTAGTAGGTTTTAAAGGCGATGGGAATACCTGTGAACGTTGCTTTTTATTTTTATGTTTCCAGTGGTTTAGGGCACATCCACAGTAGAGGAGACAGAGGAGATTTGCCTGTCCCCCACTCTCCAACAACCCTCCCAGAAAAGCGCACATTGACTCCCAGCCAGAGCTGGTCTCTCATGCTAGCAGCTCACTGGGGGCTTTGTCCTGACTCCTCAAAGTCTCCAGCCCTATAGTAGTGAGCTCTCTTACAGATTCTGGACATGGTCTGGGGTGTCCCGCAGTGGCTAGGGTGCTGGGTCTGCTCCTTCAACGTGCTACTGAGGAGCATGAACCTGCCCACAGTGTGTGGCTCCATACTGTGTGCTGGTTTCCTGATGATGGGAAGGGGATACATGCTTGGTAACAGTTTGTCTGCTCTGGCTCCTGCTGGGCAGAAAAGAAGGTTTGCAGGTGGACAGGACAAGCTATCTCCCAGGGGAGAAAGGAAAGCACTTTGAATAAGAGCTTTACAAGGAGCATCAGGACAACAAAGGCAGGAAGAGTCATCTGTGGGTGGGAGTAGGGATGTGGACAGGAGACTGAAGCATGATTGGTCCCTGACCTAGACCTGCCCTGGTTATTGCTAACAGCAGGACCTCCATCTCTGCATGCAATTGCCACCACGCCTGCTGAAAGCTGAGGGGACCTTCAGCAGTAGAAGTCCAGGCAACAGGCAAAGGAGCCTGACATGGGCACTGATACTAGCAGTTTGGAAAGAAGGCAGTTCTCACCTCTCCCTTGATGTCCCCATACACATACTCAAGCCTTCTGATACCTTCACTCAGTCCCACTCGGCAATGGGCTGCAATACAGAAGTTTGCTCAGTGCTAAACTCATCTCTGCTGGTCTTAATGGTATGAGTGGGGCCAGTTTTGCCCTGCCCTAGGGAAAGCTGATTACCAGGCTGTCATTGGTCTTCTTGGAGAGTGTACTTGCATGAATATTTTTTAACCAAGCAGCAGCTTGGGAAGCTCCTTGCCCACTGTCATACCTTGTGTGAATATTTTCAAAGCAGTGCTGCTGATGTTAGTGAAATGGCTTTTATTTTTACATTCTTCATGGGGAAAAAAGGGGTCAGTGTACAGGGAAGGGCAGGTTGCCAAACTGCCAAGTCAGATCAGGGATGTGAAACAGCAGAGCTTAGGTTGGTGCATTTTAGATTAAGCAAGAGCAGCTGAATGAGCGGGGATTGGTGCCAGGCTCTCATGACCAGGGAGAAGCAAGCAATGCTATGTTGACTTCTGCAATGACGCTGTCCTGTCATGCAACACTGTTAAAGGTTGGGCTGCAGGCAGAGGAATAAAGCTCACCTTTCCTCCCCAGTGGAGCGTGGACAGGGTAACTCTGGTGGTCTCCTTGTGTGTCTGGCAGCACCTGGACTCTTGTCTGTGTGGTGTCCTGGAGGGGCATTTTGCCAGATATACCCATACCCTCAAGATACCCCCCACCATGTCCTAAGGCTCACCAGGCATCTTCTTCCAGGTGTCTGCATTTGTGGACTTCATTGTCCATGAGACCAGGTTGAAATGAGTATTGGGAAGCTTTTCCCTCTCCTGTCTGTTTAGCACCATAGGGATTTAAATTGCCCTGCCTCTCATTGCTGCCTCTCATCCTTACCCCACTGCAGTTCTGTTTGATTTCCACCCACTGCATTAGCAGCAAGGTGTATTATCTTTCTATCTGAGATGGCAAACCCAAAGGTTTAAATAAATAAATCCCTTTTCAGATAGCAGGTTTGACCACTGCATCCCTGAAGGAAAAGCAGAAGGCTACTCAAGCTGCCCTCTTTCTAGCTGAATGCATCCCTTCCAGCCCAGTGAGGTGTCCCTTGAGTGCTGCACACAAACCCTGCTCTAATAAAAGACTGCTTTGAGCACTTGCCAGCTCAAGATCTGAACTGCTGTTGTGTTCCTGAAACAGCGTGCGGGATTGATTGAGGGTTATCTCCCCATCAAACACAACTTTCAAGGTGTATGGGAAGAGGGATAGTGTTTTGAGTGCTGCAGTTTTAGTGGCTTATCAGAGTGCCTTTTAAAGGTAGGCACAGGTTTGGTGACTCCCCGTTGGTCACTTGCATTTTCCTATACAGACAATTACAGAGCTAATACAAATTATTAAAGAGATGGTGTTATTTCTGTCAGAGCCATCAAAGTTGAGGTGTTGGTATTAATTAATACCCAGCCTATTACAGCTTTGCTAGGAATCCTTAATGATTATGCTTTCAAAGGGGGACTGTCTGCAGCTAAGAGGGTTCCTCTTAATTGGGAGCAGTAACTGGAAGGAGTGAAAGCCATGTGGCTACAAAATGGATGCGCTACCCTTTGTCGAGCAGATTCATGCAGACTGAATGCCCATAGAAGATAAAGGGAAGGCCAACATAAAAGTGATGCTTCATTAAAAATGAGCTTGGAGTTGCCACGTCAGCTTTGAGCAAGCTGAATGAATGTGAACCCACTGTGTCAATAGGACCACTCTTGAAAGTTTGGGGATTTTTAAGTAGGACTTTGGGGAAGAAATTGTGTGCTCACATCTGAGGCTTCTCTCAGCTGCTTGTTAAGCACTGTGTTTGAAACAACTGCAGGGCCATAACCTGTGTCTTGGCTGATAGTGACTGTACTGCAATACTCCGTACAACCCTTCCCTCTCCCTGGCTGCTGTGCCAAGCCCTCTTCACGCACCAGAGGAGCACAGCTCTCAAGGCATCCTGCTCTCTGGAGCAACTGGCTGGCCTTTGGAGAAGAATTATCCTGGCAACAAGTAAGTAAAATTTAGCTGTAGTAGCCAAACACTGAATTTTCTTTGGGGCGCCTGCTGAAGTGGGAAAAGGGATTGGAAGTCTCAGCCACCACTGGTCTGGGAACTGCTGTCAGCAGTGTCCAGATGACAGCAGCTGTGTGTTCCCTCTTTGCTGGGCAGGATAATGCTGTGGGGAAAGGCAGGAAGACACTAAGTCTGTTTGTAACACACATTCTGTACAAGCCACGCTTACAAAGTGTCTGCGACTGGCTAGAGATCTGTTGCACCCTTTATCCCTTGGTCTGGCTGTATCTAAGTCAGCCCGCACAAAGAAGCTTTCAGCTCCTGCAGGAGGCAGGGGAATGAGATGGATTGGACTGGCAGTGTGTCAGTAGCACAACACAAAGCTATCACTGCTGTAAGAAAGTGTCAGTCCCCATCTAGTGCTGAGCAAATTCACAGCAGTCATCTGATATTGGTAACTCTCTCCCTACACAGTTTATGCCAAGGGGGAAGATGATAAAATTTACCAGGTGGAGATGGTGACCTCAGTTGTCATCTTCTGGTGTGAGCTTGCAGAGAAGCTGTTGCTGGAGACTCACAGCCCACTGTGAGATCAAAGAGGGTTAAGCTCAGCTGTGCAGTTACATGCTTTTGCTATTGCTTAATTCTAGCCTGTTGACGTGGAAGGTGTCATGGTTTAGCAAGGAGTTGCTTTTGCTTAGTAACAGGGGGAGCGGGTTGCAGTGAAGACCCGGTAAAAGTTTTTTAGACTCTCCCCCGACTCCTGGGTTCAGACCCACCCCCCGGCCCTCTGGGCCAATCTGGCGCCTCTGCGATCACTATTTAGGGACAGGAATTTGAGGT
>WBNH01010870.1:56807-111862 GCA_013401255.1 Urocolius indicus | reverse complement strand
ATTGTTTTCTGTTTTCTTCCCCAAGCCGAGTAGCCTGGTCTGTTTTGTCCTGCACCTTAAGCGGCAATTAAGCCCTCCCTGCCCTTTAGCAATCTTTAAGTCTTCGGTACTTGAGGCTAATCGTGGTCTTTTGTTCCCTGATGGGCTGAAACCACGACAGAAGGTAACGATGCTGGAGGGCCAAATCATCTTGATACACTTCATTTTAGACTTAGAGTACCAATGTGGGTGTGACCATGTCTTTTCCATTCAAATAGAAAGACACAGAGCTAATTAGTAAGTCTGGGTGCATTGAAGAAGCAAGGGTTACTGGGTGTAATTTCTTGTCACAAGGAACAGCAAATCTAGTTGGCTTTGAGTAGCCTTTTGTATTTCTCACTAACAATCCAAAAAGCTGGAAACAACACACAGAGCAGGGTAGATGAGACTGAGGAACATGCTCATATTTGCCCTGGCATCTAGTGCAGTGTGGTGAGCATCTCAAAAAATGTCTTTCAGCTGTACATTATTCTGCCTTGTCTCTAAATATGACTGTTTTACTCCTGCAGACCCTGGGTAGCAGAACAAACCAAGTGCTTAGCCTTGCTTAGCTGGTGCGTGTCCAAATGGTTTCCAATGTATTAGCAGAGCCAGTAGTTGTTGTATGTGCTGGAGACACAGCTCAAAGTCTGGCTTTTCCTTGGTTCAAAATTGGTTACATGGCACAACAAACATGCAGATTACTGTGCAATTGTATAGAAGAGACTAAAAGAAATGTGGCTTCTTGTTCCTCTGTGAGGTGTACTTAATACTGAGCTGACAGAAAATAAACATTTACTGCAAATGCTGGCTGCCTCACCACTCTAACTTAGTACTAATAGCAATGTATTGATAACAATTTTACTCCTTAGTCTATGCAATTCATCCTCTAGGAATATTTTGTTTTTCATGTGCTGGTTTTGGATGAAATCCCATGTCCTCAATTTCTCTATATCACTTCTAAATATTTCATAGGTAATGAAAGCTGAATAGTCTTTGCATTCCGTGTGAGAAGAGGCCTTCCCAATGGGATCTAGCCTAATGAACCACTGCAAGATTTGCCTGAATAAATGTATGTTCAGCCCATCTTTACTATCAGCTCCTCGCCTCCCTAAAGTAAGTCCTGCGGAGATGTCTTCCCAGCTCCTCTGCTGGCAGAGTCAGACCAAGTCACTATTATATTTGTTTCTGGTGGGAGCAAGACTGATCGTGGCTTCGGGCTCATTTCTACAGCTGTCCTTATGGACACTGAAGCAGGTGACCCCTTGCTGATGTTCTAGAAGCACCTTTCCTCTCCTTTCTGATCCTTTTCAAATAGTAATCATCCTTAGCGTGCCCGGGTTCCTTAAAAACCAAGTTGTTGATTTGGGTTTATTAAAAGTAGCGTATAATCACATCTGTTAAATTGTCTGCATCTTGCGAGTTTGGGCTGTGGGAGTGTCGCAATGTTAGCAGAAGAGAGAAAGATTGATACTGCTAATTACCCTGGCTTCTATCCCAGGAACACCAAGTGCCACTGGCTCATTGAGGCTCCAGCAGAGTATGTCATAAAGGTAATAAAAGCAGAAACTGCACTTAAACCTCTGCAGTAAGAACTGTTCAGGAGAGTGATTCAATAAAATTCTGTCAGAAACATCTGTGACATGCAAGACTGTAAACTGTAAGCTTTCCAGGTCAGTGATTCTTTGCAGGGCATATTTTGTCAATTAGACATCACCTCTGAACTCGTGTATGGAGGGGCTGTGACTGTTGAAGTGCATGAAGTCTGTAGGCACCTATCTCATTTTAAGATACCTTTACTTTGAAGTCCAGCACAGATTGGAGAGGAAAGGGAAGGTAGAGAGCACGTTGCAAACAACAGTCAGTCTTTTTCTCAAGGCAATGTCGAAACCCACCCAGCTACTCCTTAGCCCCATATGAAGGTGTGTGCTTTCTCATTGTGTATGGTTGTATGATAACAGCTACCACTCATAGTACCAGCATCTGTGTTTATTTTTATTGCCTGTTGCCGCTTACTTGTGTGCAGTAAGCATCCCACGGAGATCACCCCAGCCCATGATGAGTCACGTTGCTATTTACATTGCTCAGAGCAGCAATATCTCTCTTTCCTTGCTGCCTCAGCTAAGAGGTAGCAAAAGTGTTAAACCTAGGGATGCTTGAGGGCATGCAAACCTGTTGCTTGGGCTGCTCTGTTGGTATGAGAACTTGTGGTCTGGATTGAAAACAACACAGACAACTGAAAAAAATCACCCACTGTCCATGCCTGAGGGAAAAGATCTTGAAAGGGCACTCTACACAAGACACTGACAGTTCAGAACTACAAGGCATTGAGTGTTGCAGTGAAGATGACATTTGAAATGCCATAAGGCAAAGCTTAGGCCAGCTTCATCTTCTGCAGACCTATCTGTAGCTGTGCACAGGAGGGAGCAGACAGGCCAAGGTTGCTAACACTGTTTTGATGCAAAATGTGACACACTCACCAGAGGAAGACATACTCAAATGAGTCTTAAAACTAGCTTTTCTCCAGCCCATTGTTAAGAAGGTAAAGCGTTCAGTCTTGATGATTTCTTCTTGCTTGTCAGCTTTGCAGCTGGAGTTTGAAGACTGTGCTGTAGAGCTTAGCCCAGCCTGCATTTTTGATGCAGTTATGGTTTGTGGTGATGTAAAAGAAGAAAACCAATTGGATGAGCACTAATTGTTTCAGACTTAAATTAGAAATCCCTGTAGAAACAGGTGTTTTATCACCAAAATATGCTCCCTCAGTACCACTGGAAAGGCAATGTAAGGGCTTCTGCAGTAGCCTCAAGGCTTACCCATCTGTCTTGCCCATTAAGGTGCAAGGCACATCATGGCACAGGAGATCATTCTGGTCCAAGGCTGTGCTTTCTCATGGACAGCCAGCTGGTATTGCGGGACTGGATATGGGACTGTGGCTTATGTTCTGCTGCAGAGCCAGTAGAGAACACAAGTATGTGCTGCTGGATCATGCCACCATGCTGTGTCTCTCTACCAAAGGAGAAAGCAAGAGTAACTTTGCTCTGTCATTAAAGATGACAAATGTTCAAAATGAGGCAGAGCAAAAGATCATTTGTTGATGGGTGTCTAATTCTACTGAAATGAATACGAATTCTTTAAGAATTGAGCTAATTCTCTTGGAATTTCATCAATTAAAAAAAACCTAACTCTGGACATCACTTTCACACGCTTTCAAAAGGAAATATTTTAAAAGTTCCTTCATTTAATTCTGTTTCAGTTTAATAAATATAAAAATCTTTAACATTAGTGAAATAAATGTTCTTAATTTTCCTTGTTTAAACACCAATATTTCCAGATGTTTCTCCCACTGGACCAAATGAAAGCATGTTGTGACTTTGTATCTAAAGGTGAAAAGCTATCTGGCACTCAGAAGTCAAGATATTTGAATTGTATTCTGGCTACTTCTTCACAGGCTTGTATGTGAACCACAAGAGAGAGCAAAGTGGTAAGACTTTTTTTAATGCCAAATCAGCAGGGTAAGAACCTTGGATTTTCCTGTGTTTGCCATTGACAAGTGATCTTTGGCAAACTGCTCCTAATTTTTTTCCCCCATGTATTTTGTGGTAGTAATTTAGCTGCATGTGTTTACCAAATGCTGAATATGTATTAACACTACAGTTCCCTTGAAAAGGAATCTGATTTCCATTGGAAAGGAGTATTTAAGTGGGGGAGGGGGGGTGGGGAAGAAGGCTGACAAATTTGGATCTGGAATCTTTCAGAGCATTTAGCATCCTGGAGTGTTTCACTGGATGCTTTCCAGCACAGCTTTGCCATTGAAAATTCACATTTTTACAGGAAAGCTTCCCTGGAATTAAGTGCAAGCTTCCTATCCAGCTGCAATGATGGGACTCCCAGATGGTCTGAAAACAGAGTGCTCTCAATAGGAAGAAATGTCTAACAGCTGTTCTCTAAGTCCTCAACCTGTATGTGCAGACCATTCAGGAGAGACTTTGCTTGCACCCCTCGATGGTGGCAAATACAGTTCTCAAGTGTGGGGGGTTTTGTGCAATGAAGGGCATTCACACTTTCAAAGGTTACTTGTAATTCCACTATGAGAAAATTAGGATTACTTTCATGTACCTGTGGCATAACAGTAGTAGATTAATTCTGGCTGCTATTGCTCACTGATTGTCATTGCTTTGCAGGCACCTCCTCTTTGAAAGTTCTTGTTTTAATTAGAAAGTTACCAAGACTCTAGAGGTTTGAGGATTTTTTTAGAAACTTGGATTAGCTAAATCCACAAGTGCTCACAGGATGGCATTTCTCATCTTATAAATACAGATTCTCACAAATAATTTTTTTTAATTCTTAGCTCCCAAACCAATGCTGAGTCCAGGAAATACCGGTACATTGTGAACGTGATGAGGAGAAGAGCTTCAGACTGTTCAGAGCCTGTCTCACTTTTGTTTGTTCAGGTTAGTAGAGAGATGCTTGCTGTGTCTAAGAATGTCTGCGTCATCTGCTACTATTCTTAGACACCTGAGCTTATTTTTTTAGGTTAATCCTACTGCATTCAGTCAAAGTGACTTTAAAACAGAATAGCTACTTGTGGCAGAGCTCCCTTCCCTGAATAAGAGAGATGAATCAAGGCGGATATATATTTTTGCTCACTGGGAAATGACATGACTAATTTCTGTTACCTGAAACAAGCAGCCTTGTTAGTTCTGTCAGTCTGATATTGCCCTTGAAAATCTCATTATAGAGGAGAGTTTTGATCGTGGGGGTTAGTCCTGCTATTGTTGCTCTCTGCTTTCATGAATGTGTGCCAGCTGCTGCTTGAGGGGATGAATAACTTTTCCCTTTCAGTGTAGGGACTTTTTTTTTTTTTTTTTTTTTTTTTGAGAAGATGGCCCAGAACTATTGACTCAAGCTGGAGATAACTTTTACTTCCTCTCTTGAGGAGCAGGCAGGAGGAGAAGGTTCAGGATTAATTACTCCACCAATGCTGTCTCTGAAGGATGTCCCTTTAGGTAAAACAAATAAGTTCTGCTCAGTTGATCTGGGCTGAAGAGTTTTCCTCCAACATGTAAGAGGATTAATGCAGTGAGGCAGATGCCTTCTGACCTCAGGTCCCCTTTTGTGCACTTATTGCAAGAGCTAAAAGACATAGGCAGATGACCCATCTCTCATTTTCCTTATGTCTGGAGTGTCGTCTTCATTCTAGTTGCATGCACTTCCTATTGGGAGAGAGAACACAGGGCAGAGCATAGTAGAGATTCACTTTAAGTGCCCAAGTCTCTTCTGCTCTCTGAAATGCTCACTTTAGCACTGAAGCTTTCATGTATTATATCTGTTTTTCCTTCTCTCACCACTTCCAGACAGAGCAGACAATTTTGGCCTCTCCTGTACTTTTGGTACTCTTTTGGTCTTGCTGTATACACTGTGTGAGGTTATCTGGTAAAACAAGAAACTTGCCTGTGAAAATATGACTAGTTTTGTGGCTCTTTTGCAGATCCCTGTGGCCTCTCCTTGGTAACTCCCCAGTGATTGTTTAGCGGGGATGAGGAGGCCTGTCCTCATTGTTGGCCATGTCATGCTGCCCTGAAGCTCCTTGAAGACTACCAGTGTGATGGGGCTGCCCATTGCATGCAGCTGTGATTATGACTCTACCACCTTCCTGGGCTGCCTGTTCCAGTGTTTAGCAACCCTCTCAGTGAAGAAGTTCTTGTTAATCTCCAATCTAAACCTTCTCCTGGCACAACTTGAAGCTGTTTCCTCTTTTCTTGTCATTCATTACTTGGGAGAAGAGACTGACTCCCACCTTGCCACAATCTCCTTTCAGCTAGATGTAGAGAGTGATCATGTCTCACCTCAGCCTCCTCTTCTCCAGACTAAACAACCCCAGCTCCCTCAGCCCCTGCTTGTAAGACTGGTGCTCTAGGCCTGTCCCAGCTTCATTGTCCATCTCTGGACACACTCCAGCACTTCCATGTCCTTCTTGTAGTGAGGGACCCAAAACAGTATTCAAGGTGCGGCCTCACCAGCACTGAGTACAGGGGGACAATCAATTCCCTGATTCTGGTGGCCACACTATTTCTGATGCAGGCCAGGATGTCTTTGGTCTTCTTGGCCACCTGGGCACACTGCTGGCTCATGTTCCCCCAGCTGTCGATTAACACCACCGGTTCCTTTTCCACTGGACAGCCTTACAACCACTCTGCCCCAAGCCTGTAGCATTTCATGGGGTCTTTGTGGCTCAACTGCAGGACCTGGCACTTGACCTTGTTGAATCTCATATAATTGGCTTTGGCCCATCACTACAGCCTGTCCAGATTCTTCTGAAGAGCCTTCCTGTCCTCATGCAGATCTGCACACCCGTTCAGCTTCAGGTCTTCTGCAAAATTAGAGTGTGCATGTGATCCCTTCGTCCAGATAATTGATAAGGATATTAATCAAACTGTCTCCAACACCAAGCCCCGGGGAACACCACTAGACTCTTCCCATGTTGAGCATTCCCCCTGCTCCTCTGGTCTTGGGCATAAACAACTGGAGAACTATAAATTATATTCACACCTTCATGTCCTCTACAAAACCTTCCTTAGTTTGGTCCTGCTTGTAGAAGTGCCATTAAAGTTAATTGGACTATCTGCTATCAGAGCTGTAGCAAAGCCAGAACTGATGGAACACATTTGCCATGGTGAGAAGCTCTTGCTCAGCAGTCCTGGGAATAAGCGACTAATTAGAGAAAAGCCAGAAGGGATGTATGACTGCTGAATAAGGAAGCTGTATGGATGACTGTAAGTAGCTCCAATGTGTTTGCTTTCATTATACAGATCAAATAAACCCTTGCACTGGTCAGTGACAGCAGGAGACCATGATAGAGTCCTGAGACAGTCAACAGAACAGGTTGAAAAGAAGCAATATCATTAAAAATCTTGACTTTGGTGTATTTGCCCCTACAATATTTCTCCATCTATATGCAGAGTGTTGTCAGCAAAGCAAAATGACTGATACGTAGCACAGAGTGAAGAATGAGAAAGGAAATTTTCTAAATCATACAGCTAACTTGCAGTTTACAGAAGTATGTTTTATATCTGATTCTTATTACTAGCCAGAAGAGGAGGGTTCTTCCTGTTCCTTCTTGATATTCTTGCTTTTCTTTTTCTGATTGCTGGAAGTGGAAGGTGTAGAAGGTTAGTGAGGGGAGAGAGGAGTAGGTGTGCTGGAAAAGAGACTCCTCTGCATCCTGTGGAGAGGACTGGTGAAGCTGAGAGTTGTTGGCAGTTCAGTGAGGACCCCACACCAGGGATGGTGACAGTGTCAGGAGGAGGCCATGAATTTGTGTGAGGGCAGCGTTGCCGCAGAACATGCCTGGAATGCTGCTGGCCACAGAGGAAGTCCCATGCTGGAGGAGTCTGTGAGCAGAAGCTGTAGCCCTTGGGAAGAACTCACACTGGAGAGGTTCGTTAAGGACTGTATCCCATGGGAGGGCCTCTGTATTGTAGCAGGGGAAGAATGTGAGAAGTCATCCTCCTCTGAGAAGAGAGAAGTGGCAGAGCTCATCTGTGAGAGAATGACCACATCCCCCATTCCCTGCCCCCCTGAGCTGTTGAGGGGGGAGGAGGTAGACACATCGGGATCAGTGAGCTGGAATAAAGGAGGGATGAGGGAGGGAGATCTTAAAGTGCTGGTTGTAATTTTCTCATCATCCTAATCTCTTTTTGCTTTTATTCTGTTCTGTTTCTTGTAGGTAGTAAAATAAACTTTCCTACTTTTCTCTCTAAGTCAAGTACTGGAATCTGTTTTGCCCAGAACCGTAATTGGCAGTGAGATCTCCCTGCCCTTGTCTTAATCCACAACAACCTTGCTTATCTTTTTCCTCCCATCTCACTGGGGCTTCCACCATCTTAACAAGGGTGGGTGTGGATGGGGGGCACCAAGTAAGAGACTGTCGTGGTTCTTCACTGCTGGCTGGGCAAAACCATGACACCTATTTTGAGTTTGGTAATTTCTTGTGAGATTTTTGCCCTCTTTTTCCTTTACAAATATACTTTCAGGATGTACTTCAAGGACATCTTGTTCCTTCTCTGCTCTGGTCACAGGTGAAACAGGTGAAAACCATCACTGTGCATTCCCATTTTGACATGGTGAGCTATGACTCTGACTTTACCCTGATGCAGCTAGACATCACTCCGGAATACAATGCTGCTGTGAGGCCAATGTGTCTGTTCAACACCATAGAGATGTTATTTCCCTCTGCACTGTGTCTGGATGGGGCATCATTGAAGAAGGTGACTCTTCTGATTTTACATGTTTTCCTGTTAAGCACAGAGCTTACATTTCCATCTCGTATTTTATTCTTCTGCTCAGATTTAACCTCGAATTTATTTCCCAAGCAGATGGGAGCTGAGCTAGGTGGTTGCAGCACACACAAATGCCTGTACTTGATAATGAAATCTATGAGAGAAATTACTTCAGTCACCCTGGAGGGGTCATAGCCAGGGTACTTCGTGCTGGCTTTGATTCTGTGGGAGGCCAGGACTCCTGCCAGGTGAGGTAAAACTAAAGGTGAGCACTCCTGAAGGTGCCTGCATATGGATGTTGGTAGATCACCTAAGGGAAAGGACTTGGAAGGACAGAGTGGAGAACAGCATATAACAGGTGACAGTTAAATGCTCCAACAACTTACTGTACTTAAAAGAGCAATAGATGCAGTCAGTCCTTATGGGAGCTCTAGGCAGTGTGGAGTGTGGTTTGGAAGTGGGACCACAGAGTTTAATAATTTTTCTCTGGACTGTAATTTTCATGAGAACCATGGAGGAGAGGATGTTCTTGCCTTGTACTATTTCTTATCCCAGTGAAACATTTCCCATTATGTCTTGCTTGAGACTCTTACTCATGGCACTTTTTTTGGTCAACGTAAATAATGATGATTTCTATTGTTTTCATACAAATCTTGTATTCAGAACACTGTTTGAGAACTAACAAATCTCTCTGAAATCCTGAGGCAAGTAGGTGAGAACAGCTGAGTAAATAAAAAGGGAAAGTAATTCTGACTGAATCACCGTCAAGCTAAACTGTGAGTTCTGCTCAGTACTGCAGTCTTACGGCAGACATAAATTATGGGTAACACTGAAGAGCACTATTCAATCATATTTTGTCTGCAGCCTGTGCTCAATTTTCACTCCATGCTGATAAGCAAGCCTTTAAATCAGTCTTTTCATTCCAGACTAGTGCTGAGTTGCACCAGCAGCCATATGCCATATTGCCCTGAGCAATCCTCTTAGTTGCAGAATTGTGGAGGCCAAATGAGATAAATGCAAGTCCTCTGTCTTTCAGTTCTGAAGGTGGTTCTAGTGGCCCCTTGGTTTGCAACAAGGAGAACAGACTATTTACTCTTTACAGCATTGTCAGCTAGGGTATTGGCTGTGCCAGCCCAAAGAAACCACAGGTCTATTCAAGGCTGAGGATTTTCCTAGACTGACACAGCCAAAGGCTGCTGATGAAAGAAGATTCTTTTTTTTTTTTTTTAATCTAATGGAGAATAGTCTTGAATATAACTCATTTGGATAAAATATGCCAGGCATGTCGAAGTTTTGTCTGGTTGACTTTTTGAGATGATTGAAGAGAAAAAAAAAAATCAGGTGGTTTCCACTTCCTCCTGCTTCCCTCTAAACAAAGCTTACTGGAATTTATAATGGGAGTTTCAGAAGCGTAAGACTTGTATTTAGTACTTATGACTCTCAAATCGAACATAATCTTTGGATAGATATTTTTGTCAGTAAAAAGTGGCTGCTTGTGAAAAAAACCTACCAGCCCCATGCATTGATGGGCAGAGTAGTTTAGGACAATGCTGTAAAATGAACTTGTGTCCATGAATCTAAATATAATGGACACCACATACAGAAGTCTGCAGGATAAATTTCTCCACAGAAAGTTCTAGAGAAAGAATAACATCTACTAGTGAATAAGGACTGATCAGTTGAAAGTAGTTGCGTATTTCTGAAAATGAAGAGGCCCCTTTTCTTAAATTGAGGGCAGAGAAATGAGAGGAACAAATCTGTTTAGGGTGTTGCACGTGAACCCAACATTATCATATTGCTTCCCTGCACCAGCGCTCTCTCATTTTCTTTCCCAGAACTTTCCTGCTGAGGCTCTTCAAGTCAAGATGAATTTGGCTTCACACTTCCACTGGCAAATGGAGAAATCTCCCACTTCAACTTGTTTAATGTTATGGGATTTGAGAGGTTTCAAAGAGCCACTGGATAGCATCAAGTCTCTTTTCTATGTGAAATAATCTGATTTGTCATTCTAAAGAAATGTTTTGCTGTGGCTTAAAGTAGTTGCACTGGGAAACTGCTGATGCAAAACATTTGTCTTCCAGAGATTTAACTCTCCTCCTTCCCTACATGTGCACATATACAGCCAAGTATGTAGCTCTCCATTTAATGAAT
Organism: Urocolius indicus; assembly: GCA_013401255.1. Lineage (NCBI taxonomy): Eukaryota > Metazoa > Chordata > Aves > Coliiformes > Coliidae > Urocolius > Urocolius indicus. The sequence goes on along the minus strand of WBNH01010870.1, from coordinate 101,414 downwards.
GGCTGTGATTGTCCCACAGCATTTCTTGAGAGAGAGGAAAAGGCTAATCTTGGAAAGAATTCTCACATTTCTGCCCATCCTGTATGCTAGTCTATTGCTGCCAGACAAAATGGAGGACTTCTGCTAAAAGGAATATTTTTTTTTCTGTACCCTGAATAAAGTATGCTTCAGTTATGAGCAGGAAATGAAAGTATATATATTAAAGAAAAGAGCATGCTGTGGATAATGCTCCACTCTCAGATCAGATGAGCACTTCGACTCTCCTGTTTTGTGCTGCAGCTGCTGGTCTTTCTCCCTTGTGGCATCATTCATAGTCCCACACTGACCTAACAGAAATGTTAGTACAGGTGCTGACTAAGGGAGAACTTTCTTCTAAACTGAAAACAGTTAACAAAACAAGTCATCACTTGTATGGTAGCCAGACTATCCCCACAGATACGCTGAGAGCTGGCTGGAGATATTCCATTCCTTTGGATATAACACAACTGGCTGCTGACCCCTGGCTCTCTAAAGACTATAATGGCTTTCATGGATTTACTGTAGGTCAGGCAGTTTATGCAGCTCTGTAGCTGTAAATCTTTCCCAGAGGTGGAGGCTGTAGCATTGCAGACAACTTTTACATATGGCTTCATACAAAAGGTTCAGAGCCTCAAGGGTTCTTTAAGCCTGATACTGACCATTGGTTTCTTTATCTGACCTTCATATGACTGCCTTCCTGTTGCAGAGAACGTTTGGCCATGGTGCCTGTTCCTGAGTTGTGCATTAAACTGTCTCTAAGTGTTCTGTGCCTCTTCTCAGATGCTGAGCTGGACATGCTGCAGGGAGGTGGCAGTGCAACGGAGGCCTGTGTGGGATCAGCCACACAGTTAATGGGGAAGGCGTGAGTGCAAGGTAACTGCAGAACTGTGTGGAGCTGTCACCTGCCAGAGATTGCAATGCTTGGGTTGCAGAAGGTGATGGAGCTAGTTCAGTTTAGGAGCAGCTCTGGGTAGAGTCTGATACCAAGCCTGCATCTTCTAACATTTGGTGTAGGCGGACACATCCATGGATTTTGGCCTGAGAAGAGTATGTCTGTACACATTGTGAGAGAGGAGGGAGGGAGGCTGGTGAGCAGAGCCAAGGGAAGGAAGATTCCTGTAGCTAGAAGTAGCGAGCTTGCGTGGAGGAGCCAAGAGGCCATTAACACTGATGCTGCAGGTTTCCTGTGCACTTGGATACATTGCTTAATCTGCTCTATCTTTCCCTTACCATCCCTAGAATGAGGTATTGCTTTACTTTTTTTCATCTTGCATGTTTTGGACTGAGTTTTCTAAGGGCAGGGACAATTACTGAATCTCTTACACAAGCACTTAGTGTAACCAGAGCACTCTGTGAGCTCACTGCTGCTTTTAAAGTACAGCAAACAGCCCCATCCTACTGATGTGTTTGCCCCTGCCCATTAAGCATTTAAATGTTTCTCCACATCTGATACTGTGTTGGAGGAAGACTGGTGGAAAAGCTCAAGTACCCCTGAGTTACTGGTTGATGTTAGCTCTGGCAACAAACTGGAGAATGCTGTTGCTCACAGCTTTGAAAAGCAATCTGTTCTGGAGGGGACATGCTATTGGCTCTGCTTGCAGACGTGCTGTAGCCAGGGTGTTGGCATGCAATGTGTGCTTTCCTCCACCTTCCCTCATTGGCATCCTTGCTGGCACTCAAAAACATTACACCACTGAGATAAAAATAGGTCCCGCGAAGTGATAAACAACAGGAGGTGGGGATGCTTCTCTCCTTTGGAAACTGTAGCATAGCCAGCGACAGCAACATCCTTAGCACAGCAGCTCCAGGGGCTGGTTAGCAGGGGGTGGAAATGCACTCAAGGCTCTTGCCAGCACCGGAGTGGGCTTATCTCAGCTGAGCTGCTCATCTCTGGGCGAGCTCAAAGCCATAACAAGCACGTGGTGCTGTAGTGACCCGAATCTGAGTGTCACTCTCACTGAGAAATAGGTTCTTTTTTTTACAGCCAGTTTTCCTGGAGGAAGGGTACCCTACCCATAACCCACCTTGACAGTGCTCTCTGTAACTGCGGGTCATGCTTCCCTGTGTATGCCCTCTAGCAAGCACTGCTCTGCAATGCTGTTCACACCACAGCACCTTCCTCAGGAGGCAAATGTTCCTCATCTCCCTTCTGGCTTTGAAGAATTCTTACCCAGCAGGAGGGCTTAGCTCTCCGCTCTGCACTGTCAGCATCTCGTGCAGGTAAGCAGAGACAAGGCATGGTGACAGCATCCAGGCTGAGCAGAAAGTTCATGAACATTGGTGTGGGAGGAAGCACTCTTAAACAGAATTTAAGCTGCACTACAGAGGGTATGACTTTAAAAACTACTGCCTTGGGAGGCAAGCAACCCTATTACGCTTGGTACTAAAGGGACACACAGTTCTCATTAGTGATCTTGTTTTCTCTCCTCCTGCTCTGTTATAACCGCTCAGATACTTCCAAATATTTCCCTGTTGAATTGGTCTCTTATTTAACAAGTGTAAAATCCGACTGCATTGTGTGTGCATGCAGCTACAGGCTAAGTCTGCTCTCCCGTGTTTCTGGAGAATCATGGAGTGCATAAGACAAAAACACAGTATTTCATAATGCTTCGCAATGGCTGATCACAAGATCAATTAAAAACAAAAAGACATTTCTTCCTCAGCAGCGAGAGAGCATTTGAGGTTGGTAGGTCTGTTAGCCCTGGTAATTGATGAACCTGGTACTGATTCAAAGCACAGCTCAGAGCAAATTTCCAACCAAGTCTGCTTTCTTCTGAGGCATGGCAGCTTGCTTCTTTATGCTACCTAGCCTGTGTCTGCTCTACCTGAGGCTAGGGTGACAGGACTACCTTGTGACCCTGTATGCTTTGAGAACTTGTACCAGCTTGCATGCTGGACTCTAAGAAAGGACCTAACTGATGGGAAAGGGGTGTTAATTTATATATTTTCCCTTAAATCTACACTACGTAGATTCAAGTTTTTTGTCAGGTCCATTCATTTTGGCCAATTATATGTGTGCTTTTCCAGTGACTGTAGCAGCTGTGCTCTTGCCAGTGATATCAGCATACTTAAACTTCCAAGTCCAGAAATGCCAGGGTAGCTAGGGGAACCAGTGTAAAAAAAAACCATACCCAAACAACAACAACAACAAGAAAATAAAAATAAAACTAAATGTTGGAAAACCATTTCCCACTAGCTTTATTGACCTGCTAGACTATCTTCAATCATGGACAGAACTGGCAGGTTTTGTAGAAAGCTCTTACTGTCTTTTCTTAATGCTTTTATCTCTGAAGTGCACATTTATCCACAGAATGTGCGTCAGAAGTGGAGTTAGAAGAGCCCTAGGGCTTTATCTCTGCTTCTTCTTTGTCAGGATTTGTGGGAAACGCAGAAGTCCTCTTGGATACTCTGACCATCTCTGAAGGGCATGGCAAAGATTATAGTAAAGCATCTGTCAATAACATCATCACTGAACTGCCAAGAGGAGTTTCTTGGGATTTATGAAGAGAGCCAGTCAGGAAGAAAAGTGCTAGGTAACAACAAACGATCCAGCTGAGGACACTCAGTCCTGGAAAATTCTGACTTTCACTTGAGCCAGTTTCAGAAATGGTTTCCATCCCTAGTTGCATGGTTCTGATGAGTGTCAGCCTTAAGTTAAGCTTCAAAGCCCAGGCTGTAAGCTTGGCTGAGGACCTTACTCCCTATGTCAGTGTGCTCCATTGACCCAGTAGAACAGTCCTCTTGGTACACTAGAGAATGGTGAAAGAGGCTCTGTAGAAATAAGCTGTGGTATTTGGACAAATCCTTTTGGACAGCTGTCTATATAAGTGACCTGTGACCTCTTGTGTTGGGAGCTTCTTTTTCAAAGTCTGCCCTCCTTCCTCCATATCCTCTTAGACAATGCCATGAGATGCAATGACGGTTAAGTATTATTTGTTTCTTGGAGGTGAAATGAAGGACACTGAAGCATTAACATCTGGGAAACAGGACTGTGACTCTTTATACCAGAAAACAAATTATCTTTAAAGCAGAAGGCTATGGTTTTCCTCACCTTGACCCTGCTGAGATGCTATGCCATCACTGTTAGCCTAGACAAATGCAATTCGCAGAAATAAAAAAAAAAGAAAAATTGAAATGAAAGTGAGAGCTTTATTGTTGCTTACTTGAAAGTTTGAGTTTCTAGAGGCTTATAAGCCTGCATGTGGATTGGACACTGCAGTTAAGTAAAATTTAGTTGGAAATGCAGGAAAACATCAAGATAATTCCATTTCAAGATGTGTGGAGGAAATGTTTTTTGTTTCCTGTTTTAAAGTCTCTGTACACAGAGTAGGGGAAGAGGAGGAAGGGGAAAGAGTAGAAGAGAGTGGGCTGTAACATCTGCATCTACTTAAAATGGCAAGTCAAATATTGATGTTTTTGTCTGCTGTATGTACAGAAGCGATGGGCTTTATGCCACTTTCACTGAAATAATGTAGAGTCACTGGAGCAGATTCATGGCCATGTAAAATACAAACCAAAGTGCCAGTGTCTGAAGGGGTAAGGAATAAGTCAGGCTTTACTGTGCAAAGTTGAGGAACCAATTATTATTTTTTTTAATACTGTTTAAGGCTTTGATTTATGTCATCCCCCTTATGCACACAGTCATTCTGAAGGATTTGGAAGTACAGGGAAGCATGACAGGTATTCAGAGGCCAATCTGACTCTCTACAGGGAGAGGCTAAACATATTCAACAGGCGTCGTGGTGCAATGGTGTTTGGTAATGGGAGTGTAATGGCTTCATAGACTGCCATGGATGCCACAGAAAGGTAATTAATAAATGCTTAGTCACTAACTTTTGCAAGGTAAGGAGCTGGGACATCAAAGGGAAGTATTAGTAAAAAGAAATAATTAGAACTTGTTGGCAAAAAATATAAATGGCGGGGGGAAATGATAAGAGTGGGGGAAAACTCATGAAGGCCAGATCTTGCAGAGGTTTTATTGGGTGTGCTGAAGGTTCTCTGACCTGGGAAGTTGTTCTCTCTCCCAGCATTCTCTCTCAACTCTTCAGTGTGTTATTTTTCTTTCTCTCCTTCATCCTGCTTTTTCTCTGCCTTTGTACAGGTTTATTTCTTTGTGACTACATATGTTATAAACTAGTTATTGAGAAGCATTTCTCCTATGTGGGTATCCACACTGATATCTTGATAGACAAAGTGTGATGGAGAAAATCACCATCGGCCTTTGGGAGTCTTGGGGGTGTATTCGGGTGTATATGTTCTCCAGATATTTTAAAAATTGCAAAGCATTTGGATAATAGCTCTTCTGTGCAAACCCTCATCCTCTTACATCACGTTAGTGGTAATGGCTAATGCTCTAGGAAGGAGGCTTTGTTTAACTCCTATCTGGATGTAGAGGAGGTCTGTGTGCATGATCATGTCTCTTGTAAAAGGGACATGACTCTTGAACAAAACCACCCTTTTGTTACCAAATGCAGCAATAATGCTTTAGGGTAATAGAAAATGCTCAGAATATTTTTTTTTTCATTAAGAAGAAACAAAAGACACCTACCAAATTTAATGTTTAACATGTTAGTTAACTCTGAATTGGGAGTGAAAGGACAGGAGAGGAGAAAGATGGAGGATATGCTGAGGAGCTCTGAGAGCACTCCACAGCTGTCTTCCTCCTGGAACTTATTTATAAAAATGGACAAAATATTCTAAAAGTATGTCTGTTACAGCTGAAAATAACAGCTTAACTATCATAACTATTTATATGCAGGACAGAGGAAAATACTATCAGAAATAGGGCCATCAGTCAAACTTTTCCCAGAACAGGAGTCTAATAGATAGCTCCCTGGAGCATCCTCCAGAACACAGACTTGCAGCTATGTAATAGCATTTGTTATGGCTGGCAGTTTGTCAAGGTTGGGTATATTAAACTAGATTCCTATGTCTATTTATATGCCAACATATTGAAACAGCCTGTTTTATTTTTTTTTCCAGCTCCCTCCTTCTCCAAAGACAGTGAACAGCAGAAGTCAGTGGGTGCCTGTCTCTAAACCAAATTGCTTTTACTGAGGAAACTAAAACATAGACCGGGGCTTTAATATTAGCATGAGCTAAAACTTTAGGATGACGGTATGACAGGGAAGAGAGAGGCTGAAAAATTCAAAGAGCCAGAAAGTAACAGGAAAACAATTTTGTATGCTTAAAAATTGAAAGTACTTATTGGTGGAGATGGAGTAATGGCAAATATTCCTATCCCACTTTTAATTTTAGACCAAGAATGAATCCTTAAGTAATCTAGCAATGTTTCAGGATAGATAAAGCCAAAACAAGGCCTAGACTCATAGGTGTACTTGAGGCAACTAATACACTGTGATACACTGAATAAATCCTTGCTGGCCAGCAGTAGACTGTAGTAGTAAAATGTTGAAGCCTGACACAAGGCTAAAGTGAGCTTGGTTTGTAGGATTATGATGAAGAAGGTCTGGTAGAATATGAATGTACTAGCTTTCCTAATTGGTTTTTCCTCTAATTGAACACATCGTTTTCCAGAGGAACCTTTAAAAATAGTATTTCAAGGTTCTGTTCTTCAGATTGGCTGTCACCCATGAGTCATGCTATTTCCATGGGAGTGACACGCCATTTGCCCTAGTCCCTAGTGAAAGTCCATTTAAAGCTTAATTTTAAGGCTGAATTTAAATGTTTTACAATCTTATTCTTCCAAGGTCAAAAACCTGGCAGTGCCCAAAAAAAAAATCCTAAGGAGACGAGCTCAGAGTTGTCAGAATACATGAATGTCTCTGTTCAGACTGGGAAGGAACGATCCAGTCACCAGGATCGCCCACAAGGTACACCAATGCCACCAAGTGATCCCCTGAGTTCTTCTGGCTTTTTTCAACTGCCACATGAAATGGCAGATGAAAATGATTTCCAGATGAAAACCTGAAAACACCTGGGACGTTGTTTTGGAAGTATCCATAGCCACTTCAGAATATGTTAAAAAACTGAGCAAGTTACTAAAAAAAGTTAGGAAAGCTGATGCCAGTATCTTCTTTCCAGCAAACAGCAAACAAACCTGACATCTCTGGGAAAAGCTTTCATCATAAAGCATCTCAGATGCCTGAAGATAGTGTAACTGAGGGATTAACAACAGCTATCCTAAACCATCACTAAAAATCTTTGGCACTTTTATCTATCTCCTTTTCTCCTTCCCTTATCGTGCTTAGTTAGGGTAAGAGATAACTTTCCATTCACAGGGCAATACCAAACTGTTTGAAAGCTTAGCTTCAGAATTAATGAATAATATAACCAAAATAGATTTGGACCAGGATCTCATCTTTGATTTTATTTTTTTTTTCTTTTCTCTTTTTAATGAGCATTACAATCCCTTTTGCCTTTGCTCACATTTTGATAGCTATCCCTAGGAAATAAGAGCCAGTTTTAAAATAGACTGTGACTTTGTTCTTTGCTTTGTGCTGCAGTTGCCACTAAAGGATTGTAGTTATCCATAATGGCAAAATCCATTAGTCAGCTTGAAGTCCCAGACTTCTGGACTGAAAGAAATGTCTAATTGTCTGATAAAGTATGAAAGATTTGGACTGACCAAAGGGTTAATAGGTGAGAGAGAGCTCACCTTAATGCTGGAGCAAGAGAAACGGGAGCTAAACTAAGTTTCTTTTGTAGACAGACAAGAGAGGTTTACAGTGCACACTCCCATGCTTCAGAAGAGATTTCTAATAATACTTGGAGCTACTTCGTCTAGGTCAGTATCTTTCTCTTCCTATAAATACTTTTGCAATCAGACATATTGGAGATGGGTTCCTAATCATGTCTTGGCTGCACCTTGGAACAATGTGAGTCAGTCTAGGTTACTCTTTCCCAGGCTTGAACTTGCAGCATAACAACTTACTCTGTGTGTCTGAAGTTGTGCACTGAAGACAAGGCAGCAGGTCAAAGCAATGGGACGGAGGGAAAGGAAGCTTTTTTCTACTGCCCTGCTAAGTGAGCCGAGGCAACTAATGACTAAAGAGCTACTATCTTGGTTATGTAGGATATTGCTGGAGAAAAGAAGACATGCAAGTATCTTCTGTATGTGGAAGAGAAAACATAGACTAGAAACTTAAAGCACCTAGGGAGACAAGATTCTTCAGTGTCAGGTCTCAGTTATGTGAGACTCTCCAAGTAACTTATTCCCCGGAGAATATGGATGTCCTGCAGTCTTGTGAGCATTGCATAATGTCTTGCACAAAGGAGCCTGAGGTGGGGGTCTGCCTGTCAGAGCAGGGATTTCTTTTGAGTAGTCCAGCCAGAGAGAATACTTGCCACTAATAATTTCTAGTGGTTATAATAGGTGTCTTTAGCTATTTGTCTGTTTGAAGAAGGCCCTCATTCTGGTTACAGGTATAGCAAGTTATCTTCTGGCCATATCTGTAGTCTAATGTATGAACTCAAAGCTGAATAACATCAAGTTTTTGTGTTAAGAGGCTTTTAGAGAAGGAAATATTTTTGGACATTGCATTTTGAAAGACTCTGCCTTACAGCCCTCAAGAGAAAAAGGGGAAAGTGGAAGGCTCATATCCCATTCTGGTCGATTTTTCAAGCAACTTCTGTGGTGATGCTTCCCTGTATCCCATAAAATCTTGAGGTTCAGTAGTGACAGTAACCTTCTCTTCTAGGGTCAAGGCATCTATGAAAGGCTTTCTCTTGACTTATTCTGCTCAGGCAACATCACCTGGTAGGTCTGTTACGATTTTTAGGTGGAGAAATAGAGCCTAAAGTATGACTGTTAGATTAAAAAAAAAAACCCAAATAAATCTATCCATTCTGAAGAGACACAGTAATCAAGAATGCAAGATCCATTAGTGATGAGTGTTTGAATGAGGACTCAGATTTTAGACAGATTGACTAGCCTGCCTGAAGCATGTTCCCACCTATTCAGCCAGAGGAATCCTCAAGGTGCAAGTTTAAAAGCTTCATCAAGCTCCTACACCTTTCATGTTTCCAGCAGGCTCAGTCTTCACTCTCTCACCACTCCAAGAAGTGTGCTATCAAGCTGTGCTCTCCTTTCACCCCAGTAAATTGTGGTGTGATGGTAGCCAGCTTTATTTATGGAACTCCTAAAAACAATGCAGACTATTCCACAGAAATATACAATAAAATGTTAATATGCCTACAACACAGCATTCTGCATTTTTATCAGCTTTGTGGCAACTAGGAAAAAAACTATCTATGTAAACACTTTAGGAGTGGCTAACCAATTTTTAATTTGGCACATTAGGAAAGGTTACCCCAAGTAATTCTATACATAGGGCCTCTAAATTGTTCTTCAGAGTTCAAGCAATGTGCCAAGTCTGTAGATGTCTTCCTGGTTGAACAATTCTCTCCTTAAACGGCACGTAGAACTTGTCCTTTGAAGCCACACAAATTTTCACTTTAACCAGCAGAACTTAAAATCCAACATTAGGATATCTGGTTTCTTCAATATTAATAGGCCTGATTATGGGAATTCACGCAGAAATAGGTTTTTCTTTATGATATGATTGTTTCACCTTTTTTTTCTTTTAAAAGTGTACAGACTTAGATCTAATTCCAGTTGGAACCACTGAAATAACATCTCCCAATTACCCTGACATAGTGAACTGCACTTGGACAATGTATTCTGCTTCAGAAAATAAGCTGAAGAGTGAGATTAAAGATTTTGTAACCAAGGATGCAAAGAATTGCCTTTAGAATCATCATTTGAGTATTTACTATGCACCACTTCTCTCTTCAAGGTTTCTGCCTAGGCTAAACTACATGTACATTTACTGTCTTCTGTTTATGATCCCTTTTATTGAAAGAAGGTGACCAAAGTCAGGGAGGGAAGCAACAGTGATTAGTGTCTGCATGGTAGGGCCTAGTGGTAGCAGGCTTCCTGAGAGATGTTGAGAGCAGGTCTTTGGCACACAGGGCTTCTTCACTAGAAGCAGCTTGGACTCAGCAGCTCTTGCTTTCCAGCATCTTGACTGTATCTGAGAGGCTTCTTCTATCAATCCTTCTTTCAAAACCGTTTTTTCCTTAACCTTTTGTATCTTGGTGCTTGTCTTGCTCTGTGTTTAAAATGATCTGAGCAGATGCTGGTGCAACTACCAAGGCCACCTTGTGCCATATGGACATCAGGATCTTTGTGTGCAGAAACTGGAATGGTTTCATGCCTTGCTAGTTTTGTTACTGCTCACCTCCACTCCCAACCCCCAACTCCTCGTCCCATGTATGTAGACAAGAGAACTGGTTGTTAAAGTAACCTCACTGATGTATGGGAGAGGCATCCATATGGAGCATGAGAACAATTTGGCCATTGCACCTCTTCACTCTTCCGAGCAGGGAGGGATATTGCATTGGCAACTAAACTATCCTTGGTAGTAAGTACAGGGGCTGTGTCTCAAACTACTTGGCAATGAATACAACTGCAGTATTTTTTTCTTCCTGCCAACAGCAAACTTATTTGGTCAGAAATATCTTTTTGCTTGTTTTCCAACAGCAACTTCCTGACCCTGCATTTCAAAACTGATAAATCTGTGAGATAGAGAGGCTTCAAAATCCTTCTTGAGGCATTGTATCAGCAGCCAACACAAAGTGAGCACGAACGCAGCAGCCAACGTAAGTCAGTCTTTGGATCTTTTCCTGCCTAGGCCACAAAGCAGCCCAGTTGTTTAAACAGTATTGAAGCCTACAAGCAGGGACATTGATAACATTTTTTGCTGCATGTGCTTCTGCTAATGCTGTTGTCTGAAATCACTTCAAGATACTCTTCTGTGCTCTGATGTCTCTAAAACTGTGGCAAATTAATTCAGTGCTCACCCCAGGCGCTTCATGCTAGGTGACAGTCCTCATATTTCTGCACTTCCCACTGTCACCGAGACAAATACAGACACGTCCTTACGGAATGACTGTTTATTTGAACTAGTTTTGGAGTTGGCTTACTTTTGTTTCAAACAAATGCTTATTGGGAGGACCAAACAGTCTCAGCATGTAACTGGCCTCTGATTAGTTAATAACCACTGTCTGGAACCTGACACTATAAACAGGAAGCAGAAAGCCAAACAGTTTAATCCATCTGTGTTAACTTTTGCTGGAGAGGTTGGCTGTTCTTACTAGAGAGTTATGCCTTTTCCCAGGGCACACAGAAGGGATAGAGGGAGCCTATTATAAAAGGGACTAGTTCCCATGGCATGATCCAGACTTGCACTAAAAGAGATAATAACGAATATGTTGTAACTTAGCCCTTTAAATTCTCAGTAGGTTTCTCCCAACCAGCTCTACCAATGACAAGCTTTTAATAGACTGATTTCGTGGTTGTTTTTTTTTTAATTACAATTTTCTGAGGAAAATGGATACTGTTCACTTCTAGTTTTGTTTCTTTCCTTTCTCATGCTAACACCTCTTGCAATCAGTGGTGGTAGGATACAGGTTATGTATGCACTGTTTAATTTGCTGTTACTGAAGATGGTTTGGAACATTTTAGCAAACTAATTTTAGAAAATGAAGATTTTCTGTAATGGAAAGACTTCATAAATATCATTATGACAAAGAAAGAAAGAGTTAGCAAATGCTTCTCACATTCAGAATGTGACTTCCTGCAGTCTGTGGAGAGCTGCTTACTCAGCATCTGAGACATCAAAATACAAGTTCTTCTTCAACTGGTATTAGTTGAGCTCTTTATTTTTTTTGTATAGCATGTATGGACACTTTCTACTCTTTTAAAGGGAAAATGAAAGTGTTCCAAACACTCTCCAATACAGGTGCTTTGATCCCACCGGTGGACTATTGTGGATCCTTTGGTGGACATGGCTGTTCAGAGCAAGTCTGGTGCTTATTTGGTGTTGGAGCATATCAGTTAACCCAGATACGACCAATTTTCTTTAAAACAAAATAAAACAAACACCACTACCAACAACAACAAATCTCACTGTGCTGGACTCCAACAAGTACAGAATGACTGTCAGACCCATGCAGGAAGCTTGGGATGGTTGAAAGTGGCTGGTCAGCCCTGCCGTCCTGTCCCTGCCATTCAACCTGTAGTATGAGAGCCAACACTTCAGCAGAGGCTTTCTAATTGGTGAAAAACAAGTCCTGACAACAGCACACTACAACTTCAGGTGTGCAACATACTCTCACCCCAGAGCACTGAGGGCTTGCTAGACTCTAGACACAACAATTTCTAAGCCATCTTGTCAGTAATAGTGGGCTTACTGTTTCCCACATGTCTACATTCATCCAAAGCTCCCCTCCAGCAAACAAAATCTTCCTATGTAGTGTTTTGTACTGCTAGCAATGGTGTGCACCTGGCAATTAATGTGTGCATGCAGTCCTGAGAGAGCTTGTCCTCTGTCTATATTATGTCTCTGCCCTACTGTTATATACTTACTGACTTCAACTAGGCTGAGATTCCACGTGCTTCTCGTGAACCTTCATCTCTGTTGTTTGTAGACAACCATGATGGTGCCATAGGCCTTGAATGTTTCATCAAACTGGTTGTACGGCCCAGATTTGTAGCTTCAATGTAAGCTCTATCTTTGTTGAGGTCTGGTTCCTGAGTGAGTAAGTAACTGACTCACCTCTGGTCTCCCTGTGATAATCGTACAGCTGCAAAGCTTTGTAAGTACAACTCAAAATTCTCTGTCAGCACAGCTCAGAAAGCACTGATACCTCCATGAGGATTCCCCAAAGTGTCCCTGTGATGTAAGGTTATAAGTCTTGAAGTGTGATTGTTGCTTGGCAGTAAACGTTACAAGTGAACTTTGGACTTTTCCTTTGTCTGAAGGATGGTTTTTTTTTTTAGACTTAAAAAATATAATTTCTTTTTCCTTCTTCCTTGCCCAGTGCTCAGACAGCACAGTTCTAGAGGAAAAAAAATACCTATTGCAGAATGTAAAGGATGATGACACCACGCTGGTGAAAGCTGTGCACAAACACTATGGCTTTGGTGGATTTTCTCTCAGAAATGACCTGGAGCTGCAGGAGTTGCATAAATGCATTGAGCCAGGTATTGTTTGGAGCCACATCATATTCAGCTGTGCTGGAATTATTGATTATAATAAGCCTCTGACATGGAGCACATTGTTTAGCATGTGTGTGGGGAGGTGATGAGAGGGCATTTGTACATCTTACACAGTAAGGGATGCTAAGAGCGCAATAAACAGTGATCCTTTGGGGAGACTTGCTTCCTACTGTCCAGTTAAAACACAGTATGAGGGTTAAGAATGCTTCTGCCGTTGTCAACAGGCTTTGAATCAAGCTCCTCTGAGCAGACTTGCCTCTGATTTTCAGGTATAAGTGTGGGCTATACGTGATCTAGAGAATAACAAAGATCACCTAGTCTACCTGTCTTCCCAACCTGTCACAGCTGTACTATGACTATTAAAGTTAATGAGCCAAAAATAAGCATGCATGACCCGAGGGAACTGTTCTTATTTTTTTCTCCATAAAAATAGGTATACACAGCGCTAATGTGATGTGAACCTCTGTGCTGGTAGAAAAGTAATGGCTGAGATTGTAGGGGATGAAATTTAAAGAAAAAAAAAGCTATTAAGTTGTCTGTACCCTTTGTCTAAATCACAGAACATTCTTGTTAGAGGACTATTTTGCTGTAGTATATAATTTACATTTTATCCAATAAAATGCAAAGCTTGGACAGAGCTGACAGAAACAATTCCTTCAAGTTTGTTATATGAAACTTGGGTCAGGACTTGGGGAAAGGGGAAGAACTGAAGCCAAGTGTTAAACAGAGGGGAAATGTGATCTAAACAGAGACAATGCACAAGAACAGAGCATGTGAATTAAGGAGACTCTGTAACCATGTGTATCTCACCAGGTCCTGTTAATAGTATCCAGAAAGAAAATGCCACAGTCCTTCCAAGAACTGCCTAACTATGGCACTAATGAGGGGAGGCTTCTGCACTTGAAGGAGTGAGGTCCTGGGCCAAATTGGCCTGAGGAAAGTGTCTTCCCTCAACTCACTGGATCTGTGCCTCTTTAGAGCATCTACTCCCTCAGAAACAGCCTTCAAAAGATGTTCATTTTGAGTGGGCTTTGGCCTCAGACAGTTGTATCAGGAGAAAGCCAGATCTGACTCATTAAAACAATGCTCTGAGGCATCCAGCAAGTACACCGAGGGAACATATACATTACTAAAGCTCTGTCTCATCTGTTTTGTAGTCTAATTATGGAATATCTGGGAGGAGAGAGAAATCAAGTAGTGGATGAAGAAGCCAAAAAAACCGGGTCCTGACAGAAGTAGGAGGAGGGAAGCTGTACCTAATGACAATGGGAATTTGCTTGTCAGCACAGGCAGTTCTGCAGCAACAGCAGGGAGGAAGCCAGGACTGCCACTAGATGCTGAACAATGGGGTAGGGAGAGATGACAGCAGGCATGGAGTACGGCTTACTCTGACATTGTATTTGGTTTGTGTAGCGAGCCTTTGGTAGCAGGGTAGGGGTTAGGGTAGTCTCTGTGAGAAGCTGCCAGGAACTTCCTCTATATCCAACAGAGCTACTGTCAGATGGCCTAAGGACAGACCTGCTCAGTCTGTGATGGTGGTAACACCTTTGTGACAACATATTTAAGGACACAGGGGGAAAGTTACTGCATGGGAGCAAACTGTAGCAGGAGAAAAGAGTGACAAACAACTCTGCAGGTCAGTGAAGGAAAAGAGGAGGTGCTCCAGATTCTCCTGCAGCCTGTGGTGAAGACCATGGTGAGGCAGGCAATAGAGGCCATGGTGGAGCAGAGATCCACCTGCAGCCCGGAGAGGACCCTATGCCAGAGCAGGTGAATGCCCAAAGGAGGATGTAACCCTGCGGGAAGCCCATGCTGGAGCAGGCTGTTCCTGAAGTACTGCGCTATGTGGATGAGACCCACATTCGAGCAATTTGTGAAGAACTGTAGCCCATGGGAAGACTTCACATTGTAACATTTTGTGGAGGACTGTCTCCCACAAGAGAGACTACACGCTGGAGAAGGAGAAGTGTAGGGAGTCTTCTTGAGAGGAATGGAGTGCCAGGAAAAATCTGTGACGAACTTCATGTAACTTCAATTCCTTCAATTAAATTCAGTTGCTGCTAGTGGGGAGGAGGTAGAGACTTCGGAAGAAGGGAGGGGCAGGGGAAGGTGTTTTAAGATTTAGTTCTTATCTATCATTATCCTTCTCTGATTTGATTGGTAATAAATCAAGCTAATTTCTCTAAGTCAAGTTTGTTCTGGCTGTGAGAGCAATAGCTGAATGACCTCCTTGTCCTTTTCTCAACCCATGAGCCTTTTGCTATATTTTCTCTCCCCTGTCCAGTTGAGTAGCTTAGTGAGCACCTGGCATCCAGACAGGGTCATTCCACCACAGACATGAAGGACCTTCAATGACCTATCTCAAGCAGTGACAGCTCAGACTGAGGGCAGTGCTAGGAGTGACTACCCTTGCTCCCTCAGGAGGGAGACCAACAGCCTGCACCAGGGTTTCTGCCTACATACATGAGATTTCACCAGTCAGAAATCAAAACATTTGATTGATTTGAACAGAAGCTTTTCTGGTTTTGTTTATTTTTTCCCTCAATAACAAGGCTGTGGCGTATACTGGATAAGTGCTCATTATTCAGGTCACCTTCATGCAGACGCTCTTCAGAAGTTCAAACTTGAGCACTCAGTTTCAGAAACTCTTTTTACTGCAGTAAAGCTTGTGGTGTTGTAGTGCTGATATAAATTCAGTTCCTGAAAAGTGCCTAGGAAATACTGTCCTTCAGTGTTTAGGGGCATGTTTAGTGTCAAATCCTTTATGCAGCTGTTACTCATCTGTCAAAATAAAATTGGTACCCCCTGTTCATCTCAGATAACCAGGTTTGCCAAGGGAAATAGTGGCAGAGATAGCTAAGATGGACTGCTTCAGGAGCAGTGCTACTTTACTGAAAAGGAAGTGATCAGGAATTTTGTGTGATGGCTCATCCATTGCAAATATACCTTCAGGTTTCGGAGAGATTTGTCTATGCCAAGGCCATGCTGACATAATTCCATTTGCCTTTTTATTTGAAAGGGAAGGTTTAAATATACATTCTTGGAGGAGAGAAAGCTGGCGTCTGACTTACCTAAAGCTTCCTATGAGCTGGTAGCTAAAAACTAGACTTGAAAGAAAAGCATACTTGTGAAGAAGGATTTTAATGCTCAGTCCTATCAGCATGTGTTAGTGAATTACAAGCCAGGAAACCTCTGTCTCCATTCACCTCCGCTGGTTTCAGCGCTGTTATGTACTGTGTACACATCTGTCCTTTAAACAGAAAACAGCAATCTCTTTTCCAGCTCAGTGCTGTATGTGGCAGTCCACTTGAATATGGAAATACAAATACAGGAATGCAAGACAACTTCATGGCCGCTGTCTAGCCAAGTGAACTTGGCAACCAAAATGGCTGAAGAATGTCAGTCTATTCTAACACTAGGTCATTCATGTATGAGAGTTTAGTAAATCAGAAGTTGTACACACATTCTTTTGGCTTATCAAATACTAGTCTCTGTTGCTTAACAGAAAACCTTCTATCTCCTATCACCATCCCTTGCTGCTTTTGGAAATAAAATCTCAATTTGTAGCACAATTCAGAAAACAACAGTCAATCTTTAAAAAAATAATAGTTCCCCTGAACTAGCAGAGCTGTAAATTGCAGTATTTTGTCAGGCTGTTGTTGCTGATGACTGACTTGTCACCTTACAACTAACTTAAAAAAAACTGCTCTGCCATCATGACAGCAAATGTGTTGTGGGTTTTGGCTCAAAGATGTGATTTCCCCAGTGTGTCTTCAGCTGTGCAAATAGAGCAGCTTGCAGTTTGTAATTCAGTGTTGTACCACAGAGCAGGGAGGCTTCCTATGGTGAAAATGTGTGAGGCACTAGGCAAATAACATCCTCACCGAAAACTTCATGGGTCACCATGCCTGTTCTTAGTGCTCTTGGAGCTAGGGAGAGGGAAATCTGTTCCCAAGACTCCTGACCAGCCAGCAATGACATCTTACATGCAAAAAAAGTACGTGCTGCCCAGTGAAGTGACAACCTCATCCGAGACAGAGTCCTGCCCATGCCTCAGCAGACTGGTAGAGATGCAGAGTGAAATCAGCCTCTGGGACATGTTTGTGGTGACAGAGGAACATCTGTATTGCCATGTGGGATTTTATACCTTAAATTTCTCTTGAAAAAAGAATCTTAGGAAAGCTTTTAGTAAAGCTGAAAAGAATCAATTAATACTCATCTGATANCATTTTGTGGAGGACTGTCTCCCACAAGAGAGACTACACGCTGGAGAAGGAGAAGTGTAGGGAGTCTTCTTGAGAGGAATGGAGTGCCAGGAAAAATCTGTGACGAACTTCATGTAACTTCAATTCCTTCAATTAAATTCAGTTGCTGCTAGTGGGGAGGAGGTAGAGACTTCGGAAGAAGGGAGGGGCAGGGGAAGGTGTTTTAAGATTTAGTTCTTATCTATCATTATCCTTCTCTGATTTGATTGGTAATAAATCAAGCTAATTTCTCTAAGTCAAGTTTGTTCTGGCTGTGAGAGCAATAGCTGAATGACCTCCTTGTCCTTTTCTCAACCCATGAGCCTTTTGCTATATTTTCTCTCCCCTGTCCAGTTGAGTAGCTTAGTGAGCACCTGGCATCCAGACAGGGTCATTCCACCACAGACATGAAGGACCTTCAATGACCTATCTCAAGCAGTGACAGCTCAGACTGAGGGCAGTGCTAGGAGTGACTACCCTTGCTCCCTCAGGAGGGAGACCAACAGCCTGCACCAGGGTTTCTGCCTACATACATGAGATTTCACCAGTCAGAAATCAAAACATTTGATTGATTTGAACAGAAGCTTTTCTGGTTTTGTTTATTTTTTCCCTCAATAACAAGGCTGTGGCGTATACTGGATAAGTGCTCATTATTCAGGTCACCTTCATGCAGACGCTCTTCAGAAGTTCAAACTTGAGCACTCAGTTTCAGAAACTCTTTTTACTGCAGTAAAGCTTGTGGTGTTGTAGTGCTGATATAAATTCAGTTCCTGAAAAGTGCCTAGGAAATACTGTCCTTCAGTGTTTAGGGGCATGTTTAGTGTCAAATCCTTTATGCAGCTGTTACTCATCTGTCAAAATAAAATTGGTACCCCCTGTTCATCTCAGATAACCAGGTTTGCCAAGGGAAATAGTGGCAGAGATAGCTAAGATGGACTGCTTCAGGAGCAGTGCTACTTTACTGAAAAGGAAGTGATCAGGAATTTTGTGTGATGGCTCATCCATTGCAAATATACCTTCAGGTTTCGGAGAGATTTGTCTATGCCGAGGCCATGCTGACATAATTCCATTTGCCTTTTTATTTGAAAGGGAAGGTTTAAATATACATTCTTGGAGGAGAGAAAGCTGGCGTCTGACTTACCTAAAGCTTCCTATGAGCTGGTAGCTAAAAACTAGACTTGAAAGAAAAGCATACTTGTGAAGAAGGATTTTAATGCTCAGTCCTATCAGCATGTGTTAGTGAATTACAAGCCAGGAAACCTCTGTCTCCATTCACCTCCGCTGGTTTCAGCGCTGTTATGTACTGTGTACACATCTGTCCTTTAAACAGAAAACAGCAATCTCTTTTCCAGCTCAGTGCTGTATGTGGCAGTCCACTTGAATATGGAAATACAAATACAGGAATGCAAGACAACTTCATGGCCGCTGTCTAGCCAAGTGAACTTGGCAACCAAAATGGCTGAAGAATGTCAGTCTATTCTAACACTAGGTCATTCATGTATGAGAGTTTAGTAAATCAGAAGTTGTACACACATTCTTTTGGCTTATCAAATACTAGTCTCTGTTGCTTAACAGAAAACCTTCTATCTCCTATCACCATCCCTTGCTGCTTTTGGAAATAAAATCTCAATTTGTAGCACAATTCAGAAAACAACAGTCAATCTTTAAAAAAATAATAGTTCCCCTGAACTAGCAGAGCTGTAAATTGCAGTATTTTGTCAGGCTGTTGTTGCTGATGACTGACTTGTCACCTTACAACTAACTTAAAAAAAACTGCTCTGCCATCATGACAGCAAATGTGTTGTGGGTTTTGGCTCAAAGATGTGATTTCCCCAGTGTGTCTTCAGCTGTGCAAATAGAGCAGCTTGCAGTTTGTAATTCAGTGTTGTACCACAGAGCAGGGAGGCTTCCTATGGTGAAAATGTGTGAGGCACTAGGCAAATAACATCCTCACCGAAAACTTCATGGGTCACCATGCCTGTTCTTAGTGCTCTTGGAGCTAGGGAGAGGGAAATCTGTTCCCAAGACTCCTGACCAGCCAGCAATGACATCTTACATGCAAAAAAAGTACGTGCTGCCCAGTGAAGTGACAACCTCATCCGAGACAGAGTCCTGCCCATGCCTCAGCAGACTGGTAGAGATGCAGAGTGAAATCAGCCTCTGGGACATGTTTGTGGTGACAGAGGAACATCTGTATTGCCATGTGGGATTTTATACCTTAAATTTCTCTTGAAAAAAGAATCTTAGGAAAGCTTTTAGTAAAGCTGAAAAGAATCAATTAATACTCATCTGATATTTTTTTTTTCTTTACTGACCCAGTAAATGGGCAGCTAGGGGTAACTACTGACTGGGTAAGGTGTGACCATATAAAAAAGCTTAGACTTCCATTGCAGAGCTAGAATTGAAATGAACACGTAGAGTGTATCTTCTCTTCATGTTGTCCTCAAGATCTGGTTCATGTTCTGCTTTTGGACCCTTTGATGCCAAGATGTTTGGTAAGAGCAGAGAGAGACATGGTCCAGTGTGAAGTGAAGCACTTTGTACTGAATAATTTTTCCTCTCCACATTTTTACAAGTAAGTCTGGTTCTTGTATTATAAATATGTGAAAGAACTAAGAATTATTTGCACCTTTTGAAGACAGAGGCACTGAGATACGGAAGAAGGAGGCATAGATGGTAGGGGAAAGTAAAGTTGCATAATTAGAGCATGGTAACTAATTCCCAAAAGCTTAAACCATAACAAGTTCTCTTCTCTAGTTGTAGGCTTGTTTGAAGCAAAAGCAGATCATAAATTAATGTACCCGGCATTGCTTTTGGGGGAATAGCTTTGCTCTCCAGGATGGCAGCTTTACTACACTTCAAATATTATTCCTGATTCATCCTTTCAGAAATATGTCATGCACAAATCCCACAGCACTGATGAGGGATTTTTTTTTTTTTTTTTTTTTTTTTTTTTTTTGTTTTTCCTGCTTAAAGAGAGCACAATACTTGCAATGCTGCGCCTCTTGCGATTTTTCTGTCCTTTGACCATATTGCCCCCACAGACATTCAGTTCAGGAGGAAGTTCTCTTGACCTCAAACTCCTCCATCAGCCCAAGCTGCACTTCAGGCTAAATTGGCTTGCTCGTTCCAGGGACTCTGGGATTTATGTACTGAAGCCTGGAGGGAGAGAGAAGGCTCTTGTCTGGCACTAGCGGGATGTGCTTGAACGCCATGTGTGCTGTTTTTTTTATGGCACAAGAAATAGGACTATGAAATCCCAAATAGACTTCTCATTAAAATGTCTCAAATAGCCAGGAACACAGCATGTCCTGATGCTTCTAGAAATCTCCTTCCATTAGCAGTTACTGCACGAAGTTGATTGTCCTATCAAAGAAGCATGTTCCGCTTAATTGCAATGGAGATGTTATCCTGGCTCACTGTTCTCACTTTGTGGATTTTTTCCTCTTTGCTTAAGAGCAGTTTAGCAAAAAACCACAAGCTGCTGATTGAAAAAGCAATTTGAAAAAAAATAAATTACAAAAAATTCAGCAAGTGCTGGTTAAAGATGAGTGGCAAGATGTTTTGTTTTGCTTTTAAAGAAAAAGAAACCCTACAAACAACAACAAGAACAAAAACAACAAAAGTCTTGATTAGTCTTCTCCCAGAATAGCGCGTGTTTAATGTTGGGGCTCAGATGTCTTCCTTGTAATGCACCAAGTAGCTTGTCATATTTGCATGTGGGCTGAGAGGCCTCCAAGAAGAATCTGTAACATTTGACATAACTAAAACTTAAAAAATAAAAAGCAGATCAGTATATCCTTGAAGCAAAATAGCCTGAACTGGCTGAAAGCTGTGATTTAGTGTCTACATTTCCTTGCAAGAGCCAGTTCTTTGTGTGTATGTTTTCTTTGGATACAGAATGAATGCACTCCCATGCAAATAAGGATCAGTCTCTATTTTTCTTCCCAAGACACACACACAGGGTTTGATTTATGCTTGCTGTACTCTCTGCTCTCTTTTCATTTAGTGGCAGTGTTTATATAATTGCTGCTTTTCTGATTAGAGTGCATAAGTATAAGCTAAAAAGTTTGACACAAGACAGCCAATGCTTTTTAATTGCCTCTAGCTCAACTCTAGCTATGGCACATCTCTTTGAATGCAGCTGACTTGCAAGAAAGTCTGGGAGCGAAACGGCACACTTTTTATTTATGCTTTTTCTCTGGCAAAATTGCTCTGTGAATTTTTATCGCCTAATGGTTTCTCTGACACCTTTTAAAACTGTTTAACTCTTCACCAAGAGACTGTTTTATATGAGACTTGGGCCAGTAAACCATTCCTGTGATCTGAGAAGTGCTATCCTCCCTTCACAGAGCAATCCATTTTGAAATTAGCTAGGCCTGCCTGCTCAAGAAGAACTCATCTTTGCTTGGCTGCTAGTCCTAAATGGACATATTAAATGCCATATTTCTGTTGAGAAAAAAAAAAGGTAGCAAAAAATCTATTGCTGACTAGCAGGTCCTGAAATTCATGCCTGTCAAGGGTAGCATAAATAGTTTCAGTGTGTGATTTTTGAGAGAATAGTGGTCTCTGGCTTAGTAAATACACACTTCTATCCAGTCCATTGAAAAACGTGATTATATAAGGTGGAAATCAACTCTGGCTTCAGCGAAACTGGGAGGAACTGGCTTCTCTGCTAGTCAAACACCTTTTAAGATCAACAGGACTTAGTGATACCATTGTTAATTGACTTATCCTATATTGAGCTATGTCCCGCCTTGTTGTCCTTCTCCCACGTGGTTCCAAAGCACAGCCAGAAGCTCCAGGTCTTCTCTGCCTTGTCTAAGGCATCTTGTAGAAGCACTCTTACCCTGTTTCACCCTCACTGATGTACAAGGGAGATCCAGTCTATGGCAGTTTGGACAGAACTTGGCTGTTGCCTCTGACCAGCAAGGTGGACTTGTGCTGGATTTAAGCACTTTGAATTTTCTTTCAGAAGCTGAGTGTTATGGATAGGTGTCTGCTCACTAAGGCATGTTGTAAGGTCAGGCTCCTGACAAGTGTTGTGCTGCTTTCCACTATTTTCAAATAAATGTTTCCAGCATGAACTCTAAACTATATTTAACTTGCATTTGTATATAAGATTTGGTACTTAGAGGAGATCTGGGACACCACAAAATACAGTGAATAACCCCAAAGAAGGGACATGAGCGATGTGAGCCATAGGCAGAGAATGGGAGTATGACAGCAGAAGCACACTACACACTAAAATAAGGACAGTCTCCATGTTTAGACTTACAAGCAAGAAGGCAAGTTTCAGAAGGAGAGAGCACAGAAGTTTTGTTTGGGAGTGAAAGATCTTTAGCCCAAGTAGTAGATTGGACAGTAGAACTAAGTCCTAAAGACTTGCAGCTGGCCATCAGTGAAGGCAATCAACTACAAGTGATCCCAGGGTCCCTAATTACTACTATTTTATCCTTTCCTTGCCCTGACCATCGAGAGGAATGGCAACTGCAAACTGTGCTCAGACTGGGTTTTGGATCTTGCATTTACTGTGAGTGCAGCACTGCTTGGATTATCTGGTAAAGAAACCTTTTCACGCTTTTTGACCAGGAAATGAAAAGGCTTCAATGGGGGCTATTTGAGTTGAATTTCTTGGTAATTGTCATTCTCCTCATCCAGCAATTTCTCAGGAAGAACAGTTCCAGTGGAAAGCCAGAGGAGCACCTTACTCCACCACTCCCTTCTCTAGCTCAGATGGAATTCAGTACATTTTTTTCCACCAAAGTAAAAGCACTAAATTTAGCAAAAGTGTGGGCTGTAGCCTACTCCTCCCTTGTAGCTCCCTGGGAGATCTGCTCAGAGGTGACCTGGCTGGAAATACCAGCACAGTCTGGTACTAGCTGGGAGTCTCAGAACTGCTGAGTGCCTTATTCAGCTGTCAGAGCCTTTCAGAGTGGTGAGGCATGAGAAAGGATGCACCCACCTGGCTTGCAAGAGGCAAGTCAGAGCTAACTTTTCAAAAGATGCAACAGACTCGATTATACCAGGTATTTCTCAGAGTAGAGAACAATGATTTACTTGCTTGAGGGTTTTTCTTGTCTGCCTCTGTTTTTATTGAGTACATTTTTCTTTATTCTTGACCTGTGACAGATGAAACAGTCTTCCTGGAAGAGAGAAGATGAGTATATGTATGCACATGGTAAGGAGCTGGGGAGTAGCTGTCAGTCCAGCTTGCTGAGTGAAGGATACTGTATGGTTTAGGTTCAACATGGCTCATCCATGTCCTGTGGTTCCCATACAAGACTGGCAGTCCAAGCAGGTCTTCACACCATTTTTCATTCCTCAGCTCTTCCATCCTGCTTGACTGAAGGCAAGTGAGCAACAAGTTCCCTTAAAGTTGAGATCTTTATTTCCCACAGTTACAAGCAATAGTGAGAGGCTCCTTATGAGTGGATGCCTCGTTGCTAATGTACATTGCTGGTGGCACACTGCAATGCAATATGCTTGTACCTCCAGGGAACAGAGGGAAACACAGTCAGTTCTTGCTGCCCTCTACCTGCTCTTGCTGCTCAGTTTCCAGGTGGTGAAATCTTCTCCTCACTCCTAAGTGCTGCTGGGTACTGAGAGAGGCTGTGAAGCACATGAAGGAAATGTATCTTTACAGTTGGTGGCATGGTGTGCTGTAAGCTTGGACATCAGCTTTCCCTCTTTAGAGCAGCTTCACTCCCAAATAGTGCCAGGTGATAACATGCTTGTCATTGGGCTAGTGTGTAGACTTCGATCTTCTGTCTGGATTTGGGTAGTCACAGATATGCTGTGCATTGAGTCACAGTCCTAATTTTGAAGATGCATACGCTTTAGAGTACACATGACTAAGAAATGTTCTGTCTCAGGGCTCCTTACCTTCGGGCTTCCTGTAGATATTTCCTCATTTTTCTCCTCTGCTGCCACCACGTGGACGTTCATCTAAGGTTTGTATTAATCTTTGAGAAGAATACATTCCACCCTCGATTGTACAGCAGTTCTTAACTGTATGCAACATTTCTTCATTTGCCATCAAGTTCAACTGGGAGGATTTAAACACATAAAAATAACAAAACAAGGAGAGACGATCTGCATCATGTCTTTCCCATTTTGCTGTTGAAAGATTTCCAAAGGGTGAATCTTTTACACTCTAGAAAAGGTTACCTAGAGTAACTGAGGGTGCATAGCTGCTTACAAATCTCAGACAGAAGTTCCACAGACATCTCAATCAAAAGCCAGGCTCAAGCCTGGGCAAATTTTTTCCCAAAGGGCTGTTCATGAGGCAATTGGACACAGAAGAATCTGTGTCACCAAAGGTTGATTGATGACTGGTTTTATGTGCCGTACATTCAGCTCCGAAAATTGCACTGGGGACTTGACACCATTTATGCACTCCTGAAAATACTATTTTGAGGGCAGAACTCTATTAAAACTGCTGACGTGGAGTTCTGGAGAAGGAGAGGGACTAATGAAGATGTCTGGTACAGCTCATACAGTTTAACGACAGACAGCATTGGTGCAACAATACAACCCGGATCCTGTTCACCTTGGGTCTTATTCAGGCCAGAGCAAAGTGAATAAATGTATTTTAAATTGGACACAGACAAGGATGATCTAATTTTAGATTGAACTATAACTTATTTTCCTGCATTTCTCTTTTAATAACCTTCAGCATTATATTAATAATTTATAATCTGATGCTACATTAAAAAGCAGTATATAATTGCAATGATGTTAAAAGTGCTGGAATTAATGCTGGTGCAGCTCCCCCGACCTTAGTTTTTGTGAAATTAACTTGTTTCAGTATTACACATGAGCAGATCAGTCAGCAAGTCCAGATTTTGATTAATTGTATAGGGTATCAGAAGGGAAAAAGAACAGTACTCTTTCTTTCAGCAATGTAATGTTGAAAACAATGGGCAAGTTGAGGTGGGGGAGTCTTCACCACTGTCCTCTTTTAGTCCAGGATGCAGCTCAGGAGTAGCTACTGGAAGGAAACATCTGACAGTGTTTTTCCCTCAGTTTTCTCCTCATTTGATCACTTTACAGTCTTGCTAGAGGGAAAAAAAGTTTAAATAAGACACCAACTTTAATGCATCAAATGCAGTTCTAGGTGTGTGGAAAGGTGTGCAGAGTCCAGTTGTCCACAGTGATATATGTCAGCTGTCAGGACAGATCACAGCTGGATTCAGTCCTTGATATTAACCACACAGCAGGACATTCAATGTGGTTACAGTATCTGAAAGAATAACTAAATCTCATGTGGTTTTACCCATTACAATAGCTCTGACAAAGAAAGTTTGGCCCCAGGGCTGTGAAGTCCTGGTGCCAATATGAAAGAGAATTGCTATTCAGCCTGGGAGAATGAAGAATGACTCTTTCCATATTCTCTCTTTTTCCTCCCTCTACTGGCCAACAGAGTAAAATCATAAAGCATTCAAAGTTTTGTCTTCAGAGACATCTTAATTTAGAATTCAACAAAACTTCCAACTCTGACTCACACTGAAGTTAAAATTAGGTGAGCAAAAATTTGTGCATCAAAGGCCCACCTGAGGTTTCCTTGCTCTTCTGTAGCTAACTTTGGTTTCAGCCCTTGGCTAATATCTTTCACAGGAATCTAGTATCTTTTTCACAGGAAAGATTCATGTCCACAGGTGCCTTACACAGAAAATGCCCTGAAAGAAATCCTGCTGCATCTGACTGCCCGGGGCCAGGCTGACCATTATCACCTCAGTACTGCAGAATCACTGAGGTGTGAAGGCACTTCTGGAAGTCTCCAGTGCAACTCATGCACAGAACAGGGTCATCTCAAACATGTTGGCAGAGGCTGTGTCTAGTCAGATTTTGAATATCTCCAAGGGTGGAGGCTCAACAGCTTCTCTAGGCAGTCTGTCCCAGTGCCTGACCGCTCTCATCGTAAAATATCATCTTCTTATGTTTCATTGGAATTTCCTGTATTTCACTTTGTGCCCATTGCTTCTCATCCTTCCAGTGGGCATCACTGACAGGTGCCTGGCTCTGTCTTCTTTAGTCCCTTCTATCAAGTATTTATACACATGGATACAATCCCACTGAGACTTCTCCTGATTGTATTGGTGCCTGGGGTTGTTCCTCCTTAGGTGCAGGGCTTTGAATATCTTCTTGTTGAACTGAACTTCATGAGGTTCCTGTCAGCCTGTTTCTCCAGCCTGTTGAGGTCCCTCTGGATGGCAGCACAACCCTCTGGCATATCAACCACTCTAGATTTTGAATAATCTAAGAGTGCACTCTGCCTCCCTGTCTAGATTATTGATGAAGATGTTAATAAGTATTGATCCCACTACCAACCGCTGGAGTCTGATGGAGTGCAAAATGTAAAACCACATCTTTCAGAAGCTGTGTATTGTCCTTTGTAGTACACAGATGAAGGAGAAAAAAATGAATTTGTCCTTGGTTTCCATACATGCAATGAGGTGCATTTATGGAGCTGCTCAACTCCTGAGTGAAAAACAGCCCCACTGCTTCCCATCTGAGAGGAAAATTTGGCAAAAAGATAAAGCTTCGAACTCAGCTTGTGTGGCAGATCCTGATGTACTCTTTTACTAGCTGTCTTTCTCAGATCTTGAGATTTTACTATGCAGCACATTGATAACATTGTCTGGAAACATATAACATCCATTACTAGATGTGTCCACCTCTGCAATCTGTATCGTACTTGTTCCCTTGATAAAATATCTTTTGAACTAAAAAAGTCACTGTTCATGGGAATACAGCCTATGTCATTCTGTTCCCTTTTAGAAGCTTTTGAGGATGCTATCAGGAAATCTTGCAAATATCCAGTATTCATGTTAAGTGCTTTTACACCCCAGAGTTTTAGACTTTTCCTTCTATAATGCCTACTGGTTTATATTTTCTAAAAAGAAATCTCTGAGTATAAAATGAAATGATATACCAACAAACACTTTTTAAAGTCTGCTCTCACTAAAAGAAAGCCTGTCCAGCTGCATTAACAGAAATACAACCCTCTTAAAGCTGCTCAACCCCTGACAGAAGAAAGCTATATTCTGTTCTGCCTTAAACAATTTAGTAGCAGCCATTTCAAAACTGGCCTTCAGCATCTTAGATGAAAATATGCTTTTGACAAGGCTGCTAAAAATAAAAACCCCAATAAAGAGCATGAGTAATAAAAGCTATTCTCTTAAAACAGCTGGTGAAATAATGGGAGATATAGTGCAGTAGAGTTAAATTTTGCTATTTGCTATTAATGGCACTTCAATACTTAGGTGTCTCTCTCCTGTTCTATACGGGAATTAGGTGGAACAGATCTACTTTAGATTTAGTACATTCTTTAGACTGACAGTGAGAAAACCCATCTCTTTCACTCTCAGCAGAGCTCTTTGTCTTTCTTTCCAGCTTCTTCTAATTTTTTTTTCATCTATGGAGGACTAGATGTTTTACAGTTATGTTTTAAAGCCTTCTGATATAATTACAAGTATCCTGTGTACTGTGGTAAGATGCATTTCTTACAAGACTTCTTGAAATGTTCCAAATAACAGGTTCACCCCACTATTGAAGGCATTTTTGAAGGCATAACCTACAATACTTTTGGCAATGTTTTGTATGGCTGTTTGAATACAGCACTTTGTACTGTCTACCTCTCCTTTTCCCTCAAACTGCAGTTTTTTCACAGGACAACAGCACCGCCTCCATAGATCACAGAGAATCCTGTATACTAAGGAGAAATAGCCCATCAAGGTTGAACAATTGTTTAGAATTGACATAATTTTCATCATCACAATGCTCGTTGGTCCAAGGGGTTTTTCAAAGACTTTCTGCAGAGGTTTGTGAGGACACAGTTCAATCATCACTTTCCAAAGTAAAAATTAAATGTCTCAATTCTGACCTGAGGTTATTGCAGTGAAGGGCCAGTGGGATGTTTACTCACAGGAATATAATGTGGATAGTCATAAGCAGGATAAGTATGCCACACAACAGCAATGCAGAGCCTCTCCTCAAACACTAGTATTCTGCAATGCCTGTTTATGGCTTCAAAAACTGAAATCCATTGGAAACACCTGCAGAAAAGAGAATGTAAAGGATTTTGTGATGCAGTGCTATCCGCTGGATGACATGTGGTGAAAAATGTCCAAGTGCTATCCACAGCTTTCAGGTCAGTCTCAGATGATGAGCTCAGAAGTTACAGACTAACATGTTAAATGCTGGTGAAGTAATGCCTGGAAGACTAAGAAAAAGCCATGACTATTTCTGACCTGTATAAGAGATGGTGGAAAAAAAATGTGTTCTCCAGTCATAGGGCTGGTGGATTCCATTACACTTGCTTCCCAAGAGATCCAAGGGTGTAACTCACAGTACTGGAAAATCAGATTTGGCATTTTGTTGGAAAACTGAGTGTCTGACTTTGCTGGGAAGAGTGATGGAAATCTCCCTGTTACATGTTTGTTCTGGAAAGCATCGCATCCAGGTGTTGCAGACATGGGAAATACAGTTCCAGGTATGGGATGTAGGAAGCCATTCCAATCAACTCAGCAATAACCACTGCTTTCTCTCTTTTGTGTTTCTAGAGTTACAGTTCTTTCAGTCCAGCAAAGATGCTATTGGGTATGACTGCCTTGCAGTTCTTCAGAGCAAAAATAACCACAAATCAGCCCACCTTTGTAGTCATCTGTTTGATAAGTGATGCTCTGTGAGTGTGGAAATATCATCAGTGAACAAACACCCATAAACATCCTTTATGGTTCCTTTGGATTTAGATGCTTTCAGATGATCCTTTTTCTTAAAAAGACAAAGCATCTCCTTTAAAAAAAACACAACCAAACAAACAAAAAACCCAAACAAACCACAACTTTCCATAAACAGTTTCCCAAGCCTTCTGGGAGTGCAAGGTAGTCTCACCCCCAAGGCTGATGCATAGATTTCTGTGAGAGCTGCAGTTAGCTCTGGTACATAAACACTAACACGTCCATGTAGCAAGAAGTATTGTGGGTTGTAAAATACCCCTGCATCTTAGATTTTAAAGTGCTGTTAAATTGCTTTACAGCATCAGCTTTGACTTCATTATTAGTAGCACATTGGGGAATGAGGTGCTTGAACATTTTGTTTGAAGGCTTGTTTACAATAATTTTAATTTTAATGGAAGTATAACTCTGAGACATGCCAAAAAGGGACCTAAGTATTGGCAACTGTCTTTCACCCTCCCATTTAGCTGGAGAGTTCGGCTTAGGCATATTTAGACAGAGCTGCTACTGCTGCTGTGATGGTTTGAGAACCGGCTAGCCAAGGCTGTTTTTGTGCATCTACATCAGTAAATCTGTTTGTCTTCAAATTTATTTGTGCCATCCAGGGACAAAGCTGTAAGAGTCCTGTTCCTGTCTGTCATTTTTCAGTACCTTAGTTCATTTTTGGTTTCTTGGAAAAGAGCCTTTGCCCTTCCAGCAATATCAGGTCTGTAATACATTTTCTTTATCAGTGACACATTTAACCTTTCTCAGAACTGTTGCTACTACAAATATATGGTGCTTTTCAAATCTACAGTAAAAATCACCCTATAAAGCATGGTTTATTAACCATGTGTGGAAGCCCAATATTTTACAACAGTATTTTACTTTCTAGTTATCCAGAACTCTTCTCATCTGAGCAAGAACATCACTCAGCTGCATACCACACACTCAGGGGAATGAGCATCAAAACTTGGCTTTCGGCAACTGAGAGGCCAAAAATCTACCAGGCACAGGAACAGAAACCTAGGTCCTCCTAAGAAAGCAAGGGTTGAGATCTTCTGAAAAGTGTTACCTTTAAGGTACAAAAGATGAGTGCCAGGTGCTGGATGCAGTCTGTATGAACTGATTCTGGTAGGGGGGAATGTTAAGGGGGGCAGGTGTGACCTGCAAACAGGATGGGACTGTTTGATTGTGCACCAGATGCCGTGTGCACATCTGGAGGGCTGCATCGCTTTGCTGAGAAAAAAGTGTGATGTCCTGAATAAAACATGGAGCTGGGAATCCTGCATGGTCCACCAGACCCTGCCTAAATGAGAATTTCTCAGAGAGAAAGAAGCTCATGCAATGCGGCATGGGTATGATTCTGGTTTCCAAAGAGAACAAAGCTTGTCCAAGCATGGCACTTTTGTCTGTCTCTATGTGTTGTCACTTTCCCAGCTATTCCCTCATAATTACTCACGTTGTTTACCAATTTAATCATATTTGACCCAGGGAGGGTGGTGAAGGGGATGTGAAATGGCTGCAAGTTTTGATATCTGGGTCACTGGGTGACTTAATACTAGTACTTCAGTCACCAGGAACCTCTGTGATCTCCAAGACTTCTGATGGTGACGGAGTGGCTTCAAAGATATTGGCCAACTCCCTCCTTATCCTGAAAAGCTGATCTTCCTTTTCTCCTCTTTCACCTATCTTCTGCTTCCATTTTTTGTTGTTTTCCTATTTAAAATACTTTTTTTCTTGTTTTTTCCCTCCTGCATCTACACAATTTACCTCTCTAATTTCTCCCTTTCTCTTTATTTTTTTTTCTTCTTTTCTATTTTCTTTGTCCTTTCTTCAGCTATTAAAAAAGAACTCCTACAGAGAAGTCAGATTTAAAGATTTTTGTCCAGGATTTTTCCTCAAGCTGGACACTCAAACTGTTGTTCTTATTCTTAAATATGACCCCTCTTCCTCTCCAAAGAGCCATAACATGAAGAGATGCTTAAACGAATAGGCACCCACCTAAGCACCACTAACTTGGGCTTATCTACCCACATCATACTTCTTTTTTAATGAAAATCCACTGGCTGCTTCAGAAGATATTCTCTAAAAAAGCACAGAATGATCCCTGAGAGAAATGATCTCTCCAGTTTTATACACACAAATTTATTACTTCATCATACATCTAAGAAAAGAGTTGTTCGTGTGCTTTTATCTTCTGCAAAACACTCTTCCCACAAATTATTTTTTAGCCTTTCATTGCAAAAACAACAACAAAAATCCTATGACACTTAAGTAATCAAATTAAATTATCCTGATTTAGTAACCTTAAGGGACTATGTGGATTCAGATCTTCAAAGTCTAGCCATGGTGTGAACACTTAAGGAGATCACATAAAGACAGATGAAGTTAAAAAAAAAAAAAAAGATGAAAAGAGGTCTATCATTTAGAAGATTTGGGAAGATTTTGGCTTGGACAGCTGGGGACTCACATTGCCCCTGTTTTGAATGGAAGACAGGGGTTTTTCTTAAGACTGACTGCTCCCAGGGTATGTCTCAGGGAGCCACATGCAGCCACTGTATTCTTGTAGCACCATCTCCCACCCATACTAATGCACTGCACTGACGAAGGGCACTTTTGAGCTGCTTCTGCTCTCTCATCCAAATGGGAACAGTTGGGCTTTATGGGCTGTCAGCCTAGGCTGGTGGTGGGTGAGGCACTTAGGTAGAATGTCAGCTGAAATATTTTCTCACCTTTAAACTAGTTGACCTCTTCAACATCTCAAGATACAGACAGCTTTCTGCCTAGCCAGGAAAAGGAACTAAGGATATCAAGTGTCTGCACTTTTAAATATTATCAGACCTTTCCCCTAATTTATTGCATCAAATTGCTGATAGAGGAAAAAGAAACCAGGATTTATCTGCATATACATAAAGAATATTTCTGCTACCAACTTCTTCAGACCTCTGAAGATCTAGTTTTCTTCCCTCTCTCTTCCTTCCCTATCCTTTATATGAAATCTGTCTTGTTTCTCTCTGCATTGGCTTTGGTGTCTGGACACTCTCATTTTTCATTACAGCACTGGTTTTCTCCCTCACCCGCTGGTTATTTCTTTTAACTTCCCTACTGCAGAGAAGAAAGTGGCTTTCATTTGGAAGGAACTCCAGCACTGAGACATCCAGGAGCTCTTAAGCATTAGGATCCACACCCCAGGTTTTAGATTTTTCCCACACCTCATCTAAAGACTTGCACTCTGCAAAAAAGTACTGCGCTTCAATGGAAATGCGACTCAAGTGTCATACACCCTGCTCCACCACTGAGAGTCTCCAGGCAAGTGAGAGACTGCATTAGTGTACATCTACTACCTTGTACAGAGAGAGCCATAAATACAAAAGGTAAGTGTTGAGACAGATTATGTTGGGGTGTGAATTAGTGTTTCATAATGATTCTATTATTTTTTAGGGATAAATTTGACCCTTCTTGTTGACACAAAAATAATGCACACTTTGTGGCAGTGTGTGGCACTCACAACTCCCCCTCTCCAGGTGCCTCCAGGAGGAGGAATGGACCCTGGCAGTGAATAACAGAAGAGCCCGATTATAGGTAGCGATAGTTGCACTTGCAAGAGGTGCTGGTGCCGGTGTGTGTATTATGGTCTTTCTCCTCCCCACAGACTTGGCAGAGAAGGATAATGACATTGAACTGAAGAGCTCCAGTGAAGATACCATCTATGCTCTTCTGATGAGTATATTTCCTTACTATTGTCTCTTGGCCTGTGTTTGCCCACTACTGTGGTCTGCAAGCTATTGTGGTAGCCTTTGCTCAAGAAGACCTCAATTCCAGTTCCTCAGGCTCCCTTGCTTCTGCAGGTGTTTCCAACCTATCTGCATCCCCTCCTTTTTTTTTTGTTTCTGTGAGCAATGACTCCCTGAGGCTCCCACATTACACACAGAATCTTAGAATCACAGAATGGTAGGGGTTGGAAGGGACCTTTAGGGATCATCTAGTCCAACCCCCCTGCAGAAGCATGTGCATGGTGTTGAGCAGGTCTGTCACATCTACCACACATCAACCTCCAGAAAAATCAAACAATATAATGGATTGTTAAAGACTACACCGAGATCAACGAGAGGTAGAACCTTCAAACACTGGGATATAAGCATCTTAGCAAAAGCCACCTGGTTAGTCAACGCTATGGGGTCTGTCAATACAGCTGGCCCTGCTCAATCAGGACTTTTATGTCCTATAGAAGGGAATAAATAATATGTTAGAGAAGACAGTTTGGGTTAGTCTTGCCTCAGGTAAATCCGTTTATGGGATTACTTTCACTCAAGGATCTGGATGCACTTGGTGGGTGATGTAGAAGGATAGGGAAGTTTGATGTGTACGTCAAGATTTGATTTTGGATGAGAATAGCCAGCAAATTAAACTGTATTATGTTAATTGCTAAACAACCCCACCATTGATCCTGGAGGTTCATCCATTCCATAAACACTCCTTTGTCCCAGAGACCCAGGGCATTGTTCCACTGCAAAGACTGTATTTGTGCACTGGAGTGCCAGAGCCAGTTTTAGCACAAGACTGTCAAGCAACAACAGCCTGTGGATTTCTGGGTCTGATTTGACAAATACTTTCTGCCTTCATGTTACTGTGAATCTGCTGTTCTGCTTCAGATGTTTTCATGTAGTCTTTTGCTCTGAGTGTGCTTTTTGGAAAGAGGTGACTNATATATAACAGGAGAAATGTTGGTAAATAACTGGAAAGTGTATGAAATGAGCATGACACAGATGGTATAATGTCAGAGGTGGATGTTGTCCTGGGTTTGGTGGTGATAGGGTTAGTTGTCATCAGATGCCATGAGGAACATAGCCAGACTATTCCATACCATGCTGGTGTCATGCTCAGCGTATAGCAGGAGCTGCCAGGGCACAGCACTGCGCAGGAACCACGGCTCTTCTGCTGGTACTGAGAGCTAGGCTCTGGTCAGTGAGCAGTGACACAGGGCATAGCTCGCTTTGTGTGTTCCTTTATCCTTNTCCATAAACACTCCTTTGTCCCAGAGACCCAGGGCATTGTTCCACTGCAAAGACTGTATTTGTGCACTGGAGTGCCAGAGCCAGTTTTAGCACAAGACTGTCAAGCAACAACAGCCTGTGGATTTCTGGGTCTGATTTGACAAATACTTTCTGCCTTCATGTTACTGTGAATCTGCTGTTCTGCTTCAGATGTTTTCATGTAGTCTTTTGCTCTGAGTGTGCTTTTTGGAAAGAGGTGACTTGATTCAGGAGATGCACCCAGCACTGGGAATGGAAAAGGTGATGCAGGTGTATGAAGCAGGGGGTTGACATCATCTAAAAGGAAACCTGAAAGGCTGCTATGACAGATGGGGCCCTGAAGTCAGGGACCAAAATGAACCCAATGGGCACACCAGAGGCATGANATTCCATACCATGCTGGTGTCATGCTCAGCGTATAGCAGGAGCTGCCAGGGCACAGCACTGCGCAGGAACCACGGCTCTTCTGCTGGTACTGAGAGCTAGGCTCTGGTCAGTGAGCAGTGACACAGGGCATAGCTCGCTTTGTGTGTTCCTTTATCCTTTTGATGGATGTTTGCTCTCTCCTTGTGGTGTTCTATTAAATTGTTCTTGTCTCAATCCACCAGATTTTACCTTTTACTTATTTTCTCTTTCCCATCCCACCTACGCAGGGAGGAGTGAGCAAGCAACTGCCTGGTTCTCTGTTGTCAGCTGGGCTTAAATCACAACATCTCTCCTCACTCCTAGAAGCCATTTTTTATTGCTGTGCTCCAGGTGAACTATATGCAGGGTGAAGGCACCTGCATACCCGGAGAGATCCAGTCTGCCACATTGTTGTAGCAGAGCACAGAAGGCACTCAGTAAGCTGATGGAAGATGACTGCAAATCAGGAGCTTAATTAAGGATGTGCAACAGTAAAAGGACATTATTCTTTCACCTCTTTCTTTCTCTGTAGTAAGTGCCACACACCAGAAAAAGCTGTATGTAGCTGTTGTTCTGTGCAGGGTAGGTATAAGTGTGTTTTGAGCGGTGCTTTGCATGGCACTGCAAAATACTAGCTGGGTACAGAGCCGCTGTTAGCACTAGAAGAGCACCTGGGAATGGGCTTATGGTGACTTATGCAGACTTAGGATGCCTGAAACATAAAGCTGAGCTCCAGAGTTGTTTGGGATCCCAGTGCAGACATAACAGTAGTGAACTAAATTGAGGATGGTTACAATGTGCCTTGGCCGGGATCTCAGGAGAGCTGAATGTGTGTGTGTTTCTCAGTTTAAGACCAGCATTAATACTTCGTGGACTCTAATTTGGATTCTAGGAACGAAGTTCAAGAATCTATCCCTGCATAGCCAGGAGGGCTATTTGAGGCAAAAGTGAAATTGATTTTGGTTTAAAAGGGCTGTAAAGGAAGATAGGAGTAAATATGGGGGGAAATAATCTAAAATTGATTAAAAAGGAGCTATTACCCAGCAGGCAGTAAACCTCTGAAGACGGGCCATTGAATAACCATGAAAAGAAAATGAGAATGCTCTGGTATATACAAATAAGAATCAGAACATTGCACTCCGGCAATGATATTTTTTGCTTTGGTCCACATGTCATTTTTGTGGTTTAAGATGAGAAACTGCTGTGAAAGACTAGAGATGTGCCTCATAACTTGGAAAAAAACTCTGGATCAAGGCTGGTAACTATCAGAGGGATTTATACCAAAGCCCACTCTAGAAATGCAGCAGTGGGGACACATTCTGGGAGCAGAGTGTAAGCAGGATTTGTAAGTCAAATTATATAATAGATACCAAACTAAATGAAAGGAAATGGATTTAATATTTGATGCTGGCATGGAAAAGGAAAATCTAGGTGTATCCTTGCAATATCTGGAACATGAAACTGTGACAGTGGTTTTAAATTACATAGATGGGACTTACTGAATATATCTGTTTGGAGATGGTAGAGAGATTCCCAATTAATGGCTGTATCACAGACATGAAGGTATTGTACAAATGTTCACTACATTTTTACAACCATACAATGGACTTTGCACATTTTGTTATGTGGTCTGGGTATTTCTGCTTCTAGTTCTCTGTTCAGCCCTGATCTAACCTTGTGTATAAGGCATGTGTAATATGCTAATGAGAGAATAAAACAATTCATTCCACTTTGTCCTTGGGATTTTATAGAGGTAGTATTACCAAATATACCTGTGAACGCTTTAGACTCCTGGATTAGTTCTAAGCCAGTGAAACTATTAACGTATCACCAAGCTATATATGAGACAAATATTTTAAGAGTAAGAGCCTGACTGCTAGTTCAACCATTCAGCTTGGTATTGCCAAGTTCAGATTTAGAATATCAGGTGCAAGCTTAAATGCCATTCACAGAATTCTTGATGGGAAGGGCTTTTAGAACAATCTTTCTAACAAGCAGGATGTTAAAGTTTAACCTTGCACCCAGCCGTGGTAATATCTGCTTTTCAAATAATTACTTTGATGTCAGCTGTTGCATAGAAAAATTCTATATCAGACTTGCAATGCCATGTAGAATGTCTGCTTCATTGAGATACAGATTTAAGAAAACCAATGGCTGAGATGCTGCCTCACTACCCCAGGGAGTGCATACAGTTTCCTGTTAGTTTGTACCCTGGCTGATTAGATGGTGACCTAAGAGGCAGGAACAACAAAGAGTCTAAAAGTCAAGGATTTTCACTGACCTCTTAAACAGACCTTCCTGTAACATGGTGGTGTGGTGCCTTAAGTGTTGTAAGTGGACCACAGGAAAGTATGTGAGAAATATAAACCTGTGACTTCAGCCTTAAGAAAGGCGCATCCTCCATCAGCAGAAGTCACGGATTGAACTTTTCTCAGACACTGGTGACATCCATAGCATTCATGTCATTGTTTTATAGAAATGTGCCTGTCATGTCTTACTGCATTGTAACACTTAGGCAGTAAGTATCTGAATATGCAGTTATAAACCTATATCCATAGCTGTGGTTTGTCTCAAAAACAAGCAGTCTGTCTCATAACTGGATCCAGCCCCTGCACCTTCCCTGTCCTGTACATTCCCTTGTTGGTGGTCTTCAGTCATAGAGGTACAGTAAGTCTCTGAGGGGAGCAGCTTTTCTCTATGTACAGCAATGGGCTGCCAAGAGAACTGACTGATGGAAGGTTGGCATTACAAGCAGCCAGTGGTATGGGATGCAGAAGCAGTGCTTCTGTCTTGTGGAATTCTATTTTCTTGTGAGACCTTAGGTTGTCTGTGTCTAAAATCCTGCAATTTTACACAAGAATCTTAGCCTTCAAAAAAGGAAAAATTATGTTTCTGTCCAACATATGTGCATATAGAGGTGCTGAGGAGGGAGTTTTGAAGGGCTCTTATTTCCTGCCAGGGACAAAGAAACTAAAAGGGTTATAAAGAAGATGGCACTGTGTCTTTCAGAGGAACAGTAATAACAGATCTAAGCAAGTTAGGCACAGATATATATATGCTTGCCCTGGTCTTACACTCTTTGTTGTATATTTAGTTTATTATAGCTGCTGGAAACAAAGAGCCAATATTAGGTTTGAAAACATGACTTATATTAGACATAGGAACCCAGAAATACAATGAACATAAATATGAGAAAAGGGAATTACTTTGCTCTCAGAAATGTGGAATAAATTTGCAGAGGCACAGTAAAAGATGAGAGATTATAAAAAGGCATTAGGGCTGTCACTGTGAAGGAGTCAGGGAATTACACAGCAAGCTTACATTACCAATTCCAACTGGAGTTTGCCATAAAGAATGGCCTGGTCTTCAGAGGCAATAGAACAGCAGTGCAAAGTGCATTGTAATCTGATATTCTTTGGAGATTTCAGCAGGTTTATATGAGTACAAAAAAATGTAAATGGTAAGCACAAGCTATGTACATGAGCAGCTTCATAAAAACTCAAAAAAAAAAAAAGTAAACATGAGATATTTCTTCAAAATATCAACCTACAAAAGAAAAGAACTCATGCTGATAGAGCAGGACATATTACAGACGCGATCTGAAGTAAGTGTAAACATATTTGTCGTTTGCTTTTCTGGCAGAGAATACTTTGCAGTGTCAGATCATTAGTTGCATTTTCTTGCGGTTTTGCTATAGGGAATCCAGCATTACAGCATCTTGCAACACCCATCATATCTGCATCTTCCAGGCAGAGAAGCACAGAAGGGGGCTGAGTAATAAGCTGTGGTTCAAAGAATGGGATTGTTAACCATTTTCAGGGGCATACAGGGGAGATACCATTGCATAACATCTAGCTTTAGATATCCTGTACTGAAAGGTCTACTGAAAATGGTATTGAGGTTCTTGAGATTTCTTTAAAGAGCTACCAGATCTAAACAAGACGCTTCTGCTGCTGAGTTTGAGAGACTGCCTTTAGAACACAGTCATCCTTTCTTTATTTTAAGAGGTGGCTGAGAATCAAGCTTACTAGTACAGGTCTGAACTAGATGCTTATAAAATATGGTTGAAGATATGCAAGAGTCATACTATTTCATGGGGAAGGAGGATACTAAAGTGCAAGGAGATGCAGGCTGCATATAAAACAGAGGCTTTGTGGACTCAGAGTTCTGCCTGCTAAGGAGATTGCTTCTTTCTCCTTCAGCGTACAAATGCCTGAAGGACAGGCTTTGGGGAGACAAGAATAATATGAAGATGAAATTTGGCAAAGTAGCATCTGAAAAGACTACTGAAATCAAGCAGAGATCAGTAGGAGCTCCTGAAAGACATTTTACATGCTGTTAGAGCAGTTAGTGCCATTTTATTTTTTGCTCTTTTATAAGAACCATTGCCGGAGGGGGGGAAGGGGCGAAAAAGAAAGGAAGAGGAAGGTGTAATATGTGCTATTATGAAAAGAATCAGTGAGAACTGACTTGAGAGAATCAGACTTCAGGGAAACTGGGGCAGAGAAGTCCATTCTGGTACCTATACTTGCCTACTGTATTATGCTTTTATCTTTCCCTACTGTAAACCCTAGTTAAGGTATGCCTTCCAAGGAACACAAAAACTACTGAAATGGCATTTTTAACTTGTATGGCTGAGTGCTCTTGGTCAAGCTTTTGTTTTTTAGGGGTTCTTTTGGCGTGGAGTTTGTTCTTTTTTTTTTTTTCCCAGCTGTGTTCAAGTGTTTAAAGACCAGCTAAAAGTAACTTTGCAATAGTAACAATGCAAGCCTGTCTCTCTCCACTCATGTTAACATCACTAAAGCATCTCTAGCCACAGAGGTGTGCTCTTCAACTGGCACAAGCACTGTCTCACCAGAGCTCTTGCCCTACCAGTTGGAGTTCAACAGTTCCCAAGCATCTATCCTAGTGGATACGTGACTGACTATAAGCCCCATTTCTCTAGATGGAGTTTCGGCATGCCTCTGAGTTCACGCACTCCTGAGCATATGCCCCCGACCGTTGGGAGCCACTTGCTTAGGAACTCTCTGCTGCCTCCAATGCCTGTTGCAGGGAAAGCCCATGCCACACTGATCTGCTCTGCCTAGAAGAGACCAATGGTTAACTAGTAAACCCTTCTACACCTTTAACCCCAGCCACACCCCACCTCTGTTGCCATCACTTGTTTCACCTCCTCTGACTCCTCTTTCCTTCCTCACCCTTCGCACTTCTAGGACTCCCATATGTTTGCCCACACAGCTCAACACAGCTTGCCCACAAAGACAAGACAATACTGGAGGTGTTGAGGCAAGCAGACACAGTGGGTAGGCAAGCTCTGGAAGAAGTAGTTAGGAATTGAGTTGGATTGTTTACAGCACAAGTGTGTGTTTGCCATGGTAAAAAGACCAATGTCTTTGATTCTGTGGCAAGGCATTAGGGGACAAAAAGTCTTAGTAAACAGCCTGCTTACCATAATGCTGGGAATACATTTAAATCTAGCCTGATTTTGCTGTCTCATCTTTGTCTGTGACTGACTGGTGGCTTTGTTTATAGCACCTGTTTTCTTGTATCAGTAAAGCTGCTCACTTGGAGGTGATGTTCAAGAGAGAAAGGGTGAGTCTGTGTAGGGAGGCAAAAGGGATTTGATGGGGATTCTCATTGTCAGAAAAATGGACGCCAAGTCTGTATTGAACCTGGTGAGATATCAGCAGCATCTTTGATCTTATTTCACTTTGGAGAACCTCTACGTGGAAAAGAAATTATGTCTGTTTGTAACAGATTGTATTTTGGGGAAATGCACTCAAGGGGAGCCTTTGTTCCACAATGCTGAGAGATAAGCTCTGTGGACACTGTGTTGTACCAGAGCAATATGGGAATACATTGAGTTATCAGCATGTTAGATGTAAAACTCCCAGAGAGTGTTCAACTTCTCCTTCTATCTTATGGCTTCTCTCCTTAGCTTTGGAGAGAAGCAAATTTGGTGATGTTGTAATGCTGAGGGTACCTCTCACAGCTCAATGAAGGGCCTCAGGATCTCTGCCCTGCCTGCTTGTCAATAGTTTTCAATCTTTTTAGGACAGCTGTAGCTCACAGATAAGAATACTCCAAAAGATATTTTCCCCCCTCTCTTAACTGCTGCCATCTCCTACTTCATGTTCTTCTGAAACACCTTGACAAGACTTACAGCATGTACCTCTGCATGCCATTTTGCTCCTACACACAGCTTACTGACTGCTTTCCAGAGACAAAGTGCTTGATTAGGTGGACCTTTGTTTTTGAGACTGGGTATCAGAAGTTTTCATCCTTATCTTAAAATTAAAGAAGGCAAAAATAATTTTGCAGGTTAGTTATAGGAGAACATAAATCACAGATGTTTAGGCTTACTGCTTTCAAGTTGACAGGTTGCCTTTCAGGACCATTTTTTCCTCCTTGTATGACTTCAGAGACATGCATGTAGGTGTTTACTGGAAGGAACTGCTGCCTAGGTGGCTGCTGACATCTGCACAATCAGGGATCCATGATCACTGAGTAGCAGAATATGAATGCCTCACAGATAAGTCACAGACTTACTTGCAAGTCCAATAAGATTACTTAGCTGCACAAATGGAAGTTTGGAAAAACAAGCTTGTTTATTTTAGGATTATTTAAAAAATAAACCAAACTTTCTCCTAGCCCTCAAAGCATTGCTCTGGAAGCAGAGTAAGGTCTTTGGGAGATGTTTTATTGTACACTTCAGTATGTTTTAATGCTTTGTTTCCTTTGAAAGTTACCTGAAAAGAAACAATTTTCTTGTTACTTCATCCATGTATCTGAAATCCACACTTTCTGATAATCTCTCCAGTAACATACCTGTAATTACAAAGTCAGATCTTGTTTGCTTTGAAAAGCTGTGCCTAATGGGCAAAAAAGTAATTAAGATTTCCAGCCAAGTGTAGCCAACTTTAGCCAGAAAACTGCTCATTTCAGAGGGAGATGAAATAATTGACCCAACTGTAGTCTCATTTGAAAAACTTAGTTGTTTCAGAATATTGTCAAAAAACAAAATTAAATTGTACTCAGTGAACTGGGAATTATTGATTCTGGTTTCATGTCTGAGTTTTCAAAGTTACGGGATTCCTTTCTAGTATACAGGGAGCTGGGCTTTTTCACCTCTTCATTAACAAAAAAGATTTTTTTTAAGGACTTGAGTCCTTAAACTGATTGAAACTTAACTGAAGGAACATGCTCTTAAGGTGTGTGAAACCATCAAAGATCATAACCACCAAGGAAACTAGAAAATAGTGACCCTATTAAACAGACAAAAAGAAAATGAGAGGGAAGGACTTTTATGGTGAGACTGTGAAATGTAATCTGAGGAGACTGGTCTGGACATTTCTGTACAGTCACAAAGCAGCAAAGTAAGGCTTGTTAACCTTTTTCATTGATTTTAGTTTCCTTTAAGTTCAAATTGGAATGTGTAATCTTCCTTTTCTTTTTTTTTTTTTTCCATTACTATACAATGTAATACAGTTGCTGTTCCTAGTAACCTTCAGGCAGACAGGAAAATCAGTAAAGGCTGATGTGTGGTACGCTTTTATCTGGAATTAATGGCCCTTGCCCTCAGTTCAGAGAAAATATTGTAAGACTTGATTTGTGAGAAAGGTAGTGGGAGTAAGAGGTAATGTGGCTCAGAAAAGCCATTTTCTGTTGTCTGATGGCAAACTCCACTGTTTTTGGACACAGATTTCTCACAGTGCAGAGGTAAGAGGTAGAGAAAGTGGATATAATTAACCCCCTACGAAAGCTTAATGATCTATAAATAGCACTTGGAGAAAAATGAATCCTCAGTGAAGAAAACCTCTGTCTGGTGAAACCAGCTGTTACCTGTGCAGGGGCCAGAACAGCAGAATCATAGAATCATAGAATGGTAGAGGTTGGAAGGACCTTTAGAGATCATCTAGTCCAACTCCCCTGCAGAAGTAGGTCCACCTAGATCAGGTCACACAGGAACACATCCAGGTGGGTTTTGAAGACCTCCAAGGAAGAAGACTCCACACCCTTCCTGGGGAGCCTGTGCCAGGACTCCCTCACCCTCACAGTGAAAAAGA
This sequence comes from Urocolius indicus, assembly GCA_013401255.1. Taxonomy (NCBI): domain Eukaryota; kingdom Metazoa; phylum Chordata; class Aves; order Coliiformes; family Coliidae; genus Urocolius; species Urocolius indicus. Next base: position 58,901 of record WBNH01010870.1, on the reverse strand, counting down.
TTGATAAAGATGTCATGAAGCCTGTTTTGTTTGGCTGCACTCCAGTGGGACCTGTGGTAATGTGCCCTCTGTGGGAATGCTGTCAAGAATTGTGTTAAAAAGATGTTGAGGCATCCTCTGTCCAAATAGATGGTGAAATTTCTTTGTTATGGAGTAAGATTGGTGGGTCTTCACATTTGTTTGTAGGCAGCAGGAAAAGAGGTGAGGTTTCGTGGGGCTGGTGAGTGGGATGACTTGTATTTTCACCATTTCTGCTTTAGTGTATGCCTGCAATGCCATTCCTGTTGTATGGATAATGCCCGTGGAAGTGATGCACTACGCTGGGCTGCTGAAGACACAGCTGCCAGCAAGACAGTGCAACCGATTTAGTATGAAACTCGGTTTACAGGGCACACTGGGGCAACAGGTGAACAGTAAGAGTTACGACCTTCAGGTCCTTGCTTTGAATTCAAAAACAGAGGTTTTCTGAGTGGAGTTTACACTAGTAGAGAACATTTAGCTAATGCCCTGGTGCTACTTTTAAAAATTAATCTGACAGTTCTACTTCAGACACAGGCCAGTCAGGTACAGGATACTCACTGATGTACAGTCACAGGAGGCAGAAAACCACATGCCAGTGAAAGGCAAAAACGTAGGCATTTTTCAAGATTGCAGCAGAGGCCATAGGTGATAATTTGGCTCAGGCTCATAAATCACGTGGCAACTTCTGATAATACTAAGGCTCCTACTGTGGAATACTGATTAGCACAGAGTAATAAGTGACAATTTAGCTCTTTCATAATTTGCTTTTGGTACAAACTGTTGTTGAAATGTATTTTCCCATGTCCTTTTGAGTTTGTTATCATAGCTGTGCTGCGTGTGGCCTCTCACAGCACTCTCCACAATAAAAGGCAGAGGAGATTTTGCTCTGCCTGCCCATTAGAAATGCTTCCCCTTCCCTCCCTTTATCTCTCACTACTTGGACGTATATTCTTGTAGATCATCTTTTTGCACAATCGGTTTGGTTTTTGCTACCAGCAGTATTAATTTACTTGCCTATCTTACAGAGGAGACTGTCTCCCTCAAAAGAAAGGTGGAGGGAGCTGTGGCAGGGCATATGAGAAACAATATGTGATCTGTGCAAAGTCCTTTCCTCTGCAAAGAGAAGGCTGCAAAATCTAGACTTGCTCAAGCTCTGTGTCTGTCCTAATACCTTTTGAGTCAGCAGCTGCATTGCTCAGACCACGCTTTGTATTTAGGAATAATCCTGTTGCTACACATGGGGAGGAAGGGAAGACAGTTCGGCTCTTGCTCAATTGGAGATAAGAATCCTCTTCAGTGTTGCTAAAGGCAATTGGAAATGAGGAAATGGCTCAGTATTTACTGAGTTCCTGAATCATAAAGTTATTTTTCTTGAAATCACCTATGGGGCAAGTCGTCGTTCTTCTCTGCTTGTGTGATTAGTGTTTTTCTCTCTCCCATGACCAAGAGACATCTTCAGGAGTTGGCAAACCAGCCATAGGTCACTGACAAATCAGTTGCCCCCAGAAAAAATGATACACTTTTTATTCAGCTATCCATGTGGAGAGCTTGGTAAACACTTTCCCACCGTTCTTCTCAAAAGAGACCAGAAATGACAGAAAACATTCTGTCATTGCTAAAAACTCATTGCCATGTAACTCAGCTCCTTGCTTTCTGCTGTATCACATTCAAAGGGAAGAGCTGTTCCTGCATTCCTCTGGGGGAAAAAAACCCACCTGGGTAAACACCTGCACATCAGCAGCACTTGCAGGATGCGCAGTAACAAGTCATTTCTGCCTGGGCTGGATGGATCTTTTCCTGGGGCACACGCTGGATGTGCGTATGCGCTGGAGTCCATGTTGCTGTCCGCAAACAGCACAAGATGCTGTGGTGGACCAGCACCTCTGAAAACCTTGAGGCACAGCAGCAGAGTGGAGCCTCCACTCACCTGAAGGAAAGCTGTCCATTCTGCCACTGAGAGACAGGTTCTCCCTGGAGACATTCCGAGGCAGGGGGGACGAGAATAACTCCCCCTGACCTGGCCGGTCCCCCAGCCCCCCGGAGGCGAGTTTCTGCCCCCCCCCCCCCCCCCCC
>WBNH01010870.1:39018-56801 GCA_013401255.1 Urocolius indicus | reverse complement strand
GGAGCCCCGCCAAGTAACGGGCCGGGAGCGCGGGGGAAACAGAGAGACAACGTGGAGGCGGGTGGTGCAGCGGGGACGGCGCGGGGCGGCGGCGCTCGGTCGGGAGGCGGCCAGGCGGCGGAGGGCAGCGCCCAAGCAGCGCGCGGCGCCGCACGGCTGGGTAGGGAGCGAGCGGGCGCCGCGGCGGAGAGCGGCAGTCGCCGGGAGGGCAGCCGGACGGTAGCCCGGGAGCCGGCGGCACGGCGCCGATGCGTCGTGAAGGGCCCGGCCGCAGCTGTCCGATTAGGAAATCAATAGTGTTTGGCTCCCTTGAGACCGAATGCCAGCTGCCAGCCGGGTCCCGCGGGTGGTCACGGCAAAGGAGGCTGCTGCTAGGAATGCCCCGGTGGTGCCCTGCTGCTGGGGCTGCCGGAGCTGTCACTGCCCAGCAGCTGGAGGGGACAGGAATCCCTGGTGCCTCAGGCAGGGATTATGGCAGCTTTGGGCTCCTGGGTGGGGAGAAGAGATGGAGCTGGCGTGTTGTTAGAGATCCCACCCGGTAAGGAATGTGCACTGGGCAGTCCCTCCATGGAAGCAAGCAAGTACTCCTGTTCAAGGGCTTGCACATTTCCCTGTGTGTGACCTGCCTTGGGTCATGGGCAAGAAGCACGCTTCCTAGGACAAAGGGAGGACCTGTAATGTTGAGATGTTCTGCTAAGGAGCTCTTCTAAGGATTTTCTTCAGTGGACAGAGGGAAAGCCTATATTTCACTCAGCTGTGTTCGTGGCACTTAGGCAGTGTGAAGGGAAGAGACATCCCTGACCCTCCATAGGGATGTGCTTGGTGTGGTGTATCCTTTAGGAGAGCTGCCTGGTAGCCCCTTTCTTCTCATAGCCCTGAGTGGAAGAGACTACAAGAAGGCCTGTGGGAGGAAAGGTGACTAGAGGATTCTCACTTTGTGAATCAGTGGTATATGAAAGCCAAAACCAACCCCTGGAGCTTAGAGTAGCCCTAAAGTCCTTCTGAGCGGAGATTCAGAAAACTAGAGCTGGTTCCTCAGGAGTACCTACTCTGCTTCTAGCAGCAAGTGCTGGCTCCAGATGGCTGCACGTGGCTTTACTTACAGTTATGTCCAGTGTTTGTAAAATGAACAGCACTCAGCCAAAGTTCCCATAAATCAGACTGATTTTCTGAGGGCAAAGAAGAGGTTCTTACTGTGAATGTTTATCTCGTGTGTTTCATGGCATCATTTGAGAAGTAGATGTGCAAACACTAACCTGTGCAAACACTAATACAAGGAGAAAGCTAGTCCAGCAGTTCCCTTGCAGAGTCTGCCCTTCCTGCATTTATGTATATGCATATTCACATGTATGCTTCCAAAGAATATTCTCTCCTTAATGCTTCTGAGCAGAAACACCTATATCTGGTGAAGAAAGGCCAATGTTCTCCCATGACATTCACTGGATGACACAACAATCCCCATCTCTCTGCTCAGGACAGAGCACTAGTTGTGGTAAGACAACCACAAACATGAAAAAGGAATTCTTTCCCCGTCTTGCCGTCTCTCAAATTGAACAACAGCAAGTGAACAGTTTCTGTGGGAGAGGACAGTACTTCTTTAATACAGTTATTTCCAAGAGGAGAACATCTTGCTCTTTGAATAGTGAGCAATACCATTTCACATGCACAGATCTCCCCACACACTTGGAAAAGGTGGCTTTTCCACACTGTTGGCCTCCGGACATACTGTCGAAAGGAGGACTCCTTTCTGTCTTCATATACATCCCCTCTGAGAGAACATATTTTATCAGTCTTGACACCCTGTAGAAGAGCCACAGTGGCTAATCTTCCTTTGCTGCTTACTTCCCTCTTCTCTGCCCTCTATCTGTTGCTGGTTGCATTGTTTGAGGACACACTTGCATGGTTAAGGGCCACCAGCAGCTTTTGGGAGGCAGCCTGCAGCTCATCGTCTGACACTGCCTTCCCCAGGCTCAACAGCTGCCTAAGTGTCTGCAGTGAACTCTGCACTTGGGTATCTTGTAGCCTCAGGAGGAGATCCTCGATGTCACTGGTGGGCAGCTGTCCTTGCTGCTTGCCACTGGCTGCCATCTCTGTGGCTTGTGGGTCAGAAGGATGTAGTTGCACACTCTTCAACTGTGGTATGCCCTCGGGTGACGAGGTGGAGGTCTCAGCTCCTTCTGTGTCAGGGCTGGAGAAGCCTGGCTGGGTGGTTGTGGGAGATGTGGGGAAAAGGGGCTGGGGACTGAAGGTACCAGACAAAGTGGCATTACTGCTTGTGGGCATGTTGAAGGCTTGTGTGTTGTTCAGCTCAGCTTTGCTGTCTCCTGGACAGGCAGTCCTCTGTGGAGGAGAAAACACACTTCTGTAGAGTTGGTGAGTTTCAGGAGCAGGCACCTAGCCACCTCCCTGTTCTGTGGGGTTAGTACTCACTGTACAATCTCATCTTTCCCACTCCCTGCAAAGATGAGCCCAAGAAAGGAAAGAAGCCTTCTCCTTTCCTTGCCAGGTCTCTTCTTGTGACTCCCTGTTGTCTTTCTCTTCACTCCTAGCTTGCATAGATCACCCTCGCTTCTTCAGTAACTCAGATTCTCTGGTTGGGAATGAGAGCTAAAGATAAGGGCTGAGATCATCCTCAAAGACCACCATTCCTGAATAATACCTTTTGCAAAGTGACCATTTTGGCAAGTGGCTGCAGGTGCCATTCGTGTAAGTTAGCTTGTTGTGAGTGGCCCTGGAAGGTGGGTTGCCTGTTGTGCTCTCCCATCTTCCCTGTCTTTTAGCCTCATGTTTTCCTACTTCTTCATTTTCAGGGCTCTCCTTTCTGCCTGTGACTTGCCCAGAGCACACTGTAGTCTTCAGGAAACAGCTAAATAACTCACCTTAATGAAATACCTTCTCATAGTACAGCGATAAAAAGAAAAGGTACAGAAATTGGGGAAGGAAGGAGTTCCTGGAAGTTCAGCACATATGGGCCCTAGAAAGAGGCAAATAAAGACACAGACTCAGTGATAAACTCCAGTACTGGGGTCTCACCAGCCCTCAGCAATAACCTCACTGACATCCCTCCATGAAAACCCCTGTGCGATCTGGGTGCTTTCCTGAACCTCTGTGAGAAACTCCATCACTTCTTGGTCATCTCCATGACCCAAGGTGAGAGAAGAGGCTGGTCCCAGGGACATATTTAGATACAATCAAGTGTGAGAGAGCATGCACATGAGCAGATGCCTTCTCACTGCAGGATGGCTACCCATCCCTCTGCTCCACCAGCTACCCTTGCATGTCATGGTTGGCTTTACCATCAGGGATGAGTCCATGATTTTCGTACTCGTCCAGCTTGTGGACCAGAGGGTTTTGGCAGCCGTACAGCATACGGAGGAGACAGACAGTGCTGGTGCGGTGGGCACGCCGGAGGGACCAGAATAACTGGCGGTACTCCTGGTTGGAGAGTGGCATTCCTGGCTGCTCTGCCTTCCTGCCTTGAGGGCTGGCTCTGCAGCTCCAACCCCAGAGCACTGTAGGGAGTCAAGAAGAGAAGAAAATGCTAACTGTGGCACACTCAGAAGAGCTAGAGGGCTCAGCCCAGATCTCTGGTGCTTTCTCTGGGGGCAGGATCCAACACAGAAATGCAGTAACAGGCTCAAGATGGGGAGGTCTAGACCTGAGGAAAACCTGCTCAGCTTGTGTTGAGTGTATTATTTTGGGGACAGTACATGGCTGGGGGACCTTCACCAAAGCTCCCGAAAATCAAATCCTGAACTGGGAGAAATGTCTTGGAAGTCCTGACTGAAACTGGGAGTGTAGCTTTGTTGTCGGGACTAGAATGAGGAGACTGTTTTCTTCAAAGATTTAAGCCTCTGCAAATTCTCTTCTTCTGGATAAGTGGGTCCAAACAGACCCCTTGAGTTAATGGAGCATGCCCCAGTGCATATGCCCTGTTACAATGGTCCAAGCAGTCACTGAACCCTTATGCAAAACATGAAGCCAATTCTTCCCTGTAAAAGAACATTACAAAAGCTTGCGAAATCAAACCTTTGGAGGTTAGATGTGCCCAAATAAAAGCTTCATGTGCAATCTTAATTTCATCTCCTCTTGCATATGCTTTTTATGCATTCTTTAAGTACACAGCAATCTACTCTTGTTTCCTAAAGACCTGGGAGCTCTTTCTGTGTAGAGACTGGACCTATTCTGGCAGGGATTCAGTTTCACTGATTAGGCATTTACATATTCAGGACATCTGCCTCATTTCCTACAGCTTGGAAGGTGTATGGAAGAATAAGTCAGGAAGATGCTGGAAGGACAAAGGTAGTTTTGTGGATACTCTTCCAAGAAGTAGGTTTTATTCTGGCTACACCACGGAGGCTCCAGTGTGATGCTAGGTAAGTACCAGGTTTCTTAATGTGTTATAAATGGCATTTTCCTTGCCTAGCATGTTAGCATTTATAGGAAGGCTGAGCTCTCTTGCAGTTTTGGAGTCTGCATGTGGTGTATTTTGAATGGCAAGTGAGTGCTACATTAGCATATGTATTCCAAGAAGCCAAGGCTGAGATCTGGATGTTCTTCTAGTGAATATTTTTGACTTTACTCCCTGTCTGCCCTCATTTGGCCATTTGCAAAATCACTATAAACCAATTAATAGCTGTGAAGCTTTAAAACATAGAGCATTTAAAAAGTTCATGAGGAAATGAGTCATTCTGTCAATAGCAGACTTCAAATGGGATCAGTAAATAAATGGAGTCAAACACTGAACAATAAGACCTGACATGACTTTCTAAATAGCTGCTCATTAGAAAGGCAGTGTCCATCCAGGGACTAAAGAATCCAAACACAATGTGAAAGCAGTGAGACCAGGTAATGAGAGAGCTGAGTTACTGCATCATTGCACAGACAGAACAAATCAAAGGTTGCAAAATTACTGTCATTCGAGCATATTCCAAGCTTAACTTTGCAATCTCTGTAACAGCCTCTTAAGCTTTAAAACTTCTTCATGGCCTATATCTTATTAATATTTGTGCCATCTTATTAACACCTATGTATCGGTAGATGCAGTGGGATCAAACATAAACATGTGACATTTTCCCTGAGAGGACAGTGGGGTTTATCAAGCACTTGCTGAGGCACTTTGCCAGGTGACTGTGCTGGGGTTTGCAGAAAGCAGGGGAACAAGGAGACTGGGGCATACGGGACCCTCCATAGTCTCCTGCTAGGATGTGGCCAGAGCAGCCTCACCTTTCTACCCATTTCTGCCAGCTATATCCCTTTCTGTTTGTCTTCAACCAAGGTTCTCTTTCAGACCTTTTTCTCTTTTTCTCTCCCTTACGGGCCAAGTCCAGATCCCTGCCTTTGCACTTGTTTCTGGTTTACGTGCTCAGCTGTCCCCATCATCACGTTTCCAGTCTCCACCTCAGCTCCAGCCTCTGTCTGCTGCGTCCAGCACTGAGTCCTTATCGCCTGCTCCTAGGTCACCCTCTGGCCCTCCTTAATAAATAAAATACCACCTCCTTAATGAGTAAAACCATAAACAAAATTTTAAGTACACTTTGAGGTGTTGGAGGGTACTCCGATCTCTTCCTCTCGTTTCCAAACTGCTAAAACTGAGGAACAATAAGGTGGGACACTCCTTCTCACAACCTGGCTTGAAGGAGAGACATTTCCTACTCACCTGACAAAACTAGAGTCGCCCACATAGTTGACATCACACTATGAGTGGTGCCGGTAAGAGCCTGGAGCTCCTGTGCGAATGTGTCACCTCCGCTGCTTTACTTCCCTGCTTGAGGTAAACCCCTCTGGGGTTTGCCTAAGAGAACTGGGGGAGTCAGTGGGGCTGGCGTTGTCACAGGCGCCTCTGTTTCTGCTGATCCTCCCTGTGCTGCCCCCCCTTCCTCCCCTCCTGCCCCAACTTTGCTAGTTGCTTCCTCTCTTGTCCCACCCTCCTGCCTTGTTGCTAGGCCCATGCGTTCCCACCCCACCCCGCCCCGTTGCTAAGCCCACATGTAGCTTCGTCTCTTGCCCCGTTGCTAGGCCCACACGTTACTTCCTATCCTGCCCCATTGCTAGGCTCACACGTTGCCCCAATGCTGAGTTTGTGTTGGGGAAGGCAGCAATGGCCACCTGCCAGAAGCTGAGTTTGGACACGGCCCACCTTCTGCAGCAGTGGGTCAGCCCTCCTTGCCGTGCCACTGTGTCCAAACCCAGAGAAAGCCCCCAGGGAAGATGTTTGGTTTCCCTGGGTTGACATCCATGGTGGCTATCTGTTCTCCATGCTTCTGTCTCCTAGAGACTCATAGCCTCTGTAGTGGCTTACTCTCCCCTGGCTTGCCACATCCTTCGTGGGATAGCCCTTTTGGGGCTGCTGTCTGTCCTCACAGAAGCACAGTGTGGCTCATAGTCTCCCTATGCTACTAGTTATCTCTCTCATTCCTCATTTGGCCTTGTAGGGACTGATTTACCTCATCATTGCCTGGATACTCAGCATTGTTTAAACATGGCTATTCTGGAGACCGGTACCTTGTCCCTGTCTGGTGCTCTGTGGTGTTTCAGGTTTCTTATCTTGTTTAGGGACAGATCTTTACTACCCATTGCCCAACGTGCTTTTCTGACCTATCCCACAACTTTCCTGTCTCTGAACTACATCATCTGTCTTCCTGCATCCATCTTCTGCCTTCTGTAGGTGCTTGCCCACCATTTTAGGGTTCCTGTTGACCATGTGTTTGCAGCAGCCTTTGAATGGCAGCAGGAAGGGACTGAACTAGAAGGACGTTTTCCTCCTAATAGCAGAAGGATGGTTCAGCAGGGTCAGGTTGAACACAGCAGCACTACCTCATAGGTGGATGGAGATTGAATGGGGAGGGAGAACTTGACTTCTTGCCTCTCACGTGGGCTCAGAGCCTGCAGCTGCTGCTGGGAAGAGCGGAAACACCATCTCCCCAAGGGGTGATGCTCACCAAATCTACTGTGGAGGAGGTGGCGGGGAGCAGGAAGGACATGACTCCAGGCTGAGACCAACAAAATGTCAGCTCTCCATTTTATCAGGGGCCTTCTTTTATTATGGTGGTGTTATGGAAGGTGGGGAAATCTTCCCTCTGTCCTTGGGAGGGCCTGGCAACCGCCACCTATAACAATACCCTTCTCTAATACATCAGCGAGCAACTGGTTTGGTTTGTTTCTCATTTTGAAAGGAAAAGATGCTGGTTTACATTTTCTTATGAACATAAAGTCACGAATAATTTTACATTTGTTCCTAGTGGCATGGTGGGACTCCACATGACCAAAAGGGTGCAATGCCATTGCAGAGCTGGCATTCACATGTGCAGTTTCTAAATGTTCTTTCTGTAACCTATACCTTTCTAGGACAGCACTGAGCCCTCAGCATCTTATGATGCCTCTGTACAAATACCACTGCACAAATGTAGTGTGAAAGCTAAATGGGTGACCTAATTTTCTATCCCACAAACCCTGCTCCTGCACAGAGTACTTCTGCTCTGAAAAGAGATCCTTGAGAAGTGGGGTTACATGTAGGCTGAATAAATCATCCATAAACAGGTATGTGTGATTGATTTTTTTTTTCCTGCTCACTGCCAGCGCTGTAAACTCTGTCTGGAATGAGGCAGCCCAATTTCCATTTTTCGGGAGCAGGGGACAGGGAATTCTGCCTTTGGACTGCCCCTGTCAATTATGCGTGAGCAGATTAAGATCTCTTCCCTCACCCAGACCTGTGTGTGCCTAGCTGAGACACTGAGAGCAACTGAGCAAAATACTCTTATCAGTAAAGGCAATAAACAGGATCCCAGACAGACGCAGAAAGCAGTCCAGTTGGGAAGGTGGCATTTTTCCTTCGCCTACAGAACAGAACTGCATTAACTACATTGTGTTCTCATTTAGTTCACTAGGAAGAAGTGTGGCGGGGAGAAAATGGTTTGAGGAATTGATATTTTTCTAGTATAAAACGCAATAAGAGGCGTTTTTGGTCTGGAAATGCAGCAGGGGGAACAGCCAGACACTTCTGAGAAGGCAGCAAGCTGTCTGGCAGCTCTCTGCATCATGCGTAGTTGACCCCATCTTTGCTACATGAGCTGGCCCTGGTTATTGGACCTGAACAGCGGTGTCACGGTCTGTGTAGCAGAGCAGACAGTGACCCTGACTTATATTTCTCAGTATCATTTTCCTCTGGTCTGGGTTACTTTATATCTCCTAAATACTTATCCTCCTGTAATGTCACTCTACAGCACTGCTACTGTGATGGGTATTTATTACATCTGTTTTCTTTCCCCTGATCAGGATCTGCAATCCCTGACTTGGCTTTAACCTCCTGGATGGAGTGAAGAGAAACAGCTTTGCGGCTAAACATTGAGACCGTTAAGAGATTGCTCACAAGGTGAGAAAGTGAGTAGAGCATGTCTGGGAAGTGAAAAGCTGAATGCTGAAACTTTGCCACGTACTGTGCTGCACATTCCGAACTCATCCTGCCTCTTCTGCTCCCGTACTGTATTGATTCTGCTTTCAGGAAGATTTGTAGGCAGAGTAGGATAAAGATGAAACACACTCCTGGGTTATCTAACACCCTTTCAAACAGACCCTATCTAAAATGAAATCAAATCCTGTGTATTTTTCAGTAAAGACTATACTCAGAACGTTAGAAGACATAACTAACCAAAGTGGGGCATTTTCTTCCTTTCATGCTGACAATATTTCAATTTGCTGCCTCGAGGTTCATGCCTCGGGCCAGTGCTGTACCTTTATTTGCGCTACAAATGTTTTTCAGCCTTGAGCATTGTAAACAAAACTTTGGGAGCTGCTATAACCAGTGCAGTGGTGTCTTCCAAAATCCTCACATCACCTGAAACAAAACCTGAGGGGTTTATCCTTCTGCATTCACCTCAAACTCTGACCTCCCACACGTAGGAGGATGATGTTAACTCTGTAAGCAGTGCCATCCAGCTACTCGGCTTTACCTTGTGCTCCAGCATCTATTTCTAAGGTATGTTCTCCATACAACTAATAAAAAATCAGGAGCCTCTAAATGTTTCAGTCTAAGTGTTCATTTCCATGCTTGTTTAATAAACCAGTTTATCTTTCCACTCACTTGCCTATCTGTTCAATAGACAAAATCTAGATAAGATTTGCTGCAGAATGTGTAGGGTTTTGTTTTTAAGGAAAAGGGCCGTGACTGGAAAGAAGAAAGAAAATAGTCTACTTGGCAGATTAGAACTCAGATGTTGCTGAGGTGCTGGCTTCTTCCTTTCTTGATTAAGCATGGGAATGCTGGAAGAAGAGCAGTGATTCATAGGCAACAAGAAGCAGCTGCAGTGAGGGTTGTTGAGGACAGCAGTGATGGTGTTCCTGTAACCTTGCTAGGCATGGGAACTTTGAGGGCAAGCAGGTGACAAGTTTTGTCCTTTAGGGCTATAATTTGATGACAGAAGACCCTCTTTGCAATCTGGTCCACTCATTCTCAGGTCACACTCCCTTCCATGCTCCTTAGTCTCCATGCCCTCACTCTGCCCAGAGAAGATACTGAGCTCCCACATTGTTAGCTAATGGTGGGTGATGCGCAGCAGGTCTCTGTGGCTGCTGTGTTTGGACTTCTCCCTCAGAGAAGTGGGGATGGTTATTTATTGCCAGTTCCTCTCTTCACTCCAGCAGGTGACAGTACCATGGGTGACACACTGAAGGGCAAACTTCACCACGAAGGTCCATTGAGAACTGAACTACATCTGTTCCCCTCCAGAAAGCTCACAGGAGATACCTTCCAGGATGCCAACCACAGACAGGACTGCAAACAGGAGGTGGAGACAGCAAGTGAGGTGGAGACATCTTTTGGAAATAAACAGGGAATGGTAACTCCCTGTGGGATGGAAGTCTGGGAGTGCAAGGAGAGCAGTAGGGCTCCCATCAGCGAGGTTGTTCTTGCTGGGGACAAGCCAGGCTCACCTATGTGTCAAAAGGGTGCTATGTGGATTCAGCAAGTGGTAGAGAAAACCTACGAGTGTCCCGAGTGTGGGAAGAGCTTCAGCCGGAGCTCGTACCTCAGCCAGCACCAGAGGATCCACCTGGCAGAGAAACCCTTCAGCTGCTCAGAATGTGGAAAGAGTTTCACTCGGAACTCGGACCTGATCAAACACCAGCGGATCCACACTGGGGAGAAGCCCTACCAGTGCAACGAGTGCGAGAAGACCTTCAGCCAGAGGTCCAACGTGATCAGGCACCAGAGGACTCACACCGGGGAGAGACACTACCAGTGCAGCGAGTGCGGAAAGAGCTTCAGCCAGAACTCGCATCTCATCGTCCACCAGCGAAGCCATAAGGGTGAGAAACCCTTCAGCTGCCCCCGGTGTGAGAAAAGCTTCAGTGACCGTTCCTCTCTGATTATACACCGTCGAGTCCACACTGGAGAGAAGCCCCACAAATGCCAGGAGTGCGGGAAGCGTTTCCGGGACAGCTCGGCCATCATTCGGCATCAGAGGATCCACACGGGAGAGAAGCCATACGAGTGCACCGAGTGTGGGAAAGCCTTCCGGCAGAGCTCCTCGCTGGTCACCCACATGCGAACGCACACGGGCGAGAAGCCCTACAAGTGCCTCGTGTGCGGGAAGGGCTTTAGCCAGAGCTCGGCGCTCACCACTCACCGCCGGATCCACGGAGGGAAGGCCTTGCCCGTGTACCACAGCAGCCTCCTGCCCAGCCCCTACCAGTGTGCCGAGTGCGGGCGGAGGTGCAGCGACCGCTCCACTCTGGCCAAGCACCAGAGCACGCACGCTGAGGAACGGCCCCACATCTGCGTGGAGTGCGGGGACAGCTTCCGGCGGAGCTCGGCTCTCAACGTGCACCTGAGGATCCATCGCGGAGAGAAACCCTACAAGTGCGAGCAGTGCGGACAAACGTTCAGGCACAGCTCTGCCCTCGGTGCCCACCTGAGGATCCACGCGGGAGCCAAGCCCTACGAGTGCTGCGAGTGTGGGAAAAGCTTCCGGAAAAGCTCCACGCTTAAAGTGCATTTGAAAATCCACGTGGCCAAGAAACCTTATAAATGTACAATAGGTAGGAGAATGCTCGCTTCCCGCTCACCTCTGCCGTAGGGATGGAGCGGGAATCAAAAGCGGTGTTCGGGGGTACCTGAAATAAGTGGGCGGTGAGAACCACGTCAGGAAGAGACTGAGTGGAGACACGGTAACTCTGGGGTCGGGGCTAGGCGCTGAGCCTCAGCTGCACACAAAAACCATTGGGAGGTCTGGAAGCAAGGAGTTAGGCCTGAGGGCCGAGCGCTGGTGGTTTAGGAAGAGTGCTGAGAGCCTGAGGAACCGGCACCAGCTTCTGGGTAAATCGGGAACTATGACTGTGCAGGAGAATAACAACTGGGAGAATCAGGCTTGGAAAATAACTTTACAACTGAAATGAAGATGAAATTAAAAAGTTCTGGGTTGGTTCCAGCTCAAAACTTGTTTGACACTGTAGTAGTCTTAGGAACTCTCTTTTTATTACTTTCCCTTGTTTTTCATGAATGTACTAAGTTTACCCAGTGTTTGACAAGGTGCTTCCAAATCTTTCGAGTCTTTTTGGAGCACAACTTCAGTCTGTTTGTCTTTTCTTTCTCTTTTTCAAATCTTACATGGGACAACAAATTCCTACCTCCACACACAAAGCTTGAGTGACACGACAGCTGAGTAACACAAAACTCTTGTGGCTGTCCCTAGAAAACACAACACACAAGCATTTCCAGATGGAGCGCTGCCCATTACTAGTCTCTGGCACCTTCCCCCAGATTTGTCCTTGCTGGTTTGAAACACCTTCCAACTTGAGATATCAACAAAGTGTAGGCGCAAGCGTGGCCTGATCTTATTTAACCAAAAACACCCCTTCTTTCCACCTCAGATGCCCTCATAAGAACAGGTACGTGGCGAGTTCCTACTGGTAGTCCAGAGGCTGTTGGCAATTTTTTAGCCCTTTTTACGATACTGTTCCTTAGCTCGCTATTGTTTGTAAAATACTAACAGATCAAGTTCAGCATTTAAGACTTAGCAATGACTATATTTGCATTTATCACTGTGCTAGTGACTGCGTATTGCATAACCTTGCTCTATGTCGCAGTGTTTCACTACTGTCTATGTGTTCCATCCTAAATAAAACACTTTTTTTTTTTTTTGGGGGGGGGGGGCCCTGTATCACCCCGTTTTCTGCCCGTGTGTGTATGATGGGAGCGAGGCGGTGAAGAGGGGCCAGGTCGGTGAGGAGCTCAAGAAGGCCGAGCCGAGCCGGGAAGCGGGGAAGGGAAAGCGGCGGGTGGCGGGGCTGGCGAGACGGAAAGGGCAACGCGCTCGGGACCGAGCGGGACGCGTGTGCGCTGAGCAGAAGCGAGCACCGGCACCGGCACCGGCTGCCGCGCCGCCCTTCCGCCGGGCGCCCGCCGTGCCCACGTGCAGCGTCACGGGAAGGAGGCGGAGCGCCGGCGCCGCCCGGTTCGTAAGCGGGGCGGGCGGAAAGCGGCATGGCCGTAGCGGCGGGCTCCGGGGGAGAACGATTCCCCTTCCCTTACACCCCTTACCCCATCCAGGAGCAGTTCATGGCCGCGCTGTACAGCGCGCTGGAAGCCGGACAGGTCGGGATCTTCGAGAGCCCCACGGGCACGGTGAGGCGGGGTCCGCGAGCCCTCGCCCGGGAGGAGGAGGAGGAGGAGGAGGAGGAGGAGGAGGGAGACCCCGCGGCGTGGGGAGGAAGGGCGGTAGGCAGGGAAGGGTCCCGGTCCTGTTCGGAGGGGACTGTTGTCACCGAAGTGAGGAAGAAGCTCCTTAAGGCGATGCGTCGGGAGTCGAACAGCGGCAGGTGTTGCTGTGCTCGGGCGCGGCTGCGTGGGGCCCCGCACGCCCTGCGGCGCGCAGCCCGCGCCGGCTGCCTTTGCTAACGCTGATGCGATTCTGTTACCTGCACGAGGACCAGGCTTCCCCGAATACTCATGCACAATCGCTACTTTTCCTCGAACTGGTTACCGTATTTACCTGGTAGTTAGACGTGCGGTTTAAGCCTCCGAGGGGGCTCCCGTGGGGGGGGTCTTTGATGGTTCATAGCGGTCTCTGGTGCTACTATAAGAATCTCCTTTGGCCGAACTCTTCTTTTAGGCGCTACATATAAAGGTACTGGTTCCTAATATTCAAGTTGGTTTTTAGCTCATCAGGCCTAGGCCAGAGAAGAGCTAGAGACACCCGTTTTCCTTCCATCTTCTATCCTTTACGTTTCTTCATCCGACCATGGCCGTATCCTTTTGTCTTTTGTGTTTTTCTATTCATCCTTGGCACCGTCGCCATAAGGATCATCACTGTGGAAGGGCACTGATGTGTCTCATCGTGTTTATGTGCCAGAGTTTATGTTGTTTCCAGTGACAGGTCTAAGGGCAATGGACATAAGCTGGAACAGAAAACGTTCCACTTAAACACAAGGAAAAACTGTAAGGATGACGGAACCTTGGCACAGGCTGCCCAGGGAGGGAGGGTGTGGAGTCTCCCTCTCTGGAGGGGTCAAAACTCACCTGGATGTATTGCTGTGTGACCTGATCAACTGCTTTAACAGGGAGTCGGACCAGATGATCTCTAGAGGTCCTTTCCAACCCCTGTCATTCTGTGCTTCTGTGGCAGGGAAAGTCACTGAGCCTTATCTGCGGGGCCCTCTCCTGGCTCCGAGATTTTGAGGAGAAAAAGCAGCAGGAGGAGGCACGACTTCTGGCACTCGAGGAGGAAGAGAAGAAGAATCTGGCATCGGTGGAGCCAGACCACCCCGAGAGCAAAGGCACCGCAGGGGATCCAGACTGGGTCACAGCGTTTGTACAGAAGAAGGAAGAGCGGGACATGGTGGACAAGCTGAAGGTTCTGACATGCTTTTATGTAGAGTATGGGTAAAGTGACGATGTGTGAGGATCAGATAGGCTGATACCCTGGGTGATGACTGGAAAAACACACGAGGCAGACTTCGGTGGTGGTCTTTGCCTTTTATGGGACTTTGCTTCAGTTATGAGGGATGAGGCATTGCCGTGCAGATTGCATTAAGATAGGAAACTGTATTGTTCTGAACGTAGTAAGATGTAATAGGCATGCACTCAAAGAGAATGGGACTATGTACTGACCATTTTGATTCTGAGTTAATTTTTTTACATACCCAAGGCATAGGAAAGTAATTATACTCAGAGTTTAGGACTAAATACATTTCACCTTTCCTTTACTCTCCCTTTATTTTAGGAAGAGCAGATTAGGAGGAAAAAGCGAGAAGATCGTCTTGAGAAAATTCGCCATAATGTGCAGTTGAAATATGCAGCGAAGAGGAAGGTGAGTTATTCCCCAGAGATGAGAATGTTCTGTTTGGTTATCTCACGTATTGTTCATATTCGCTTATATCTGCAGCTTCACACTGAGTTTTCTAACCTGTCTGCCTGGGAAGCTCTTTGTATTAGATTACTGAAATTAGCCATCCAAAATTCTTGGTTAAATTTTCTCCTTAAAGTACAGATACGAAAACAATTTGTGCATAGAGGATTTTCTGTGACAATGTTTACATGTGGATAGAAAAGGATGTGTGTGTTCTGATGGCCTTTTGGCCCTCTGCTTTTTTTCTGAAAGCTTTAATACTTGACTATTTGTTTGTCTGAAGGCTTTCTGCTTTTTGAGCCTGTGTGAACACTCTGTACTTCTGGAATAAAACCTGTAGAACTGTCATTAAATTTAAAGCCATGGGGACAAAAGACTCACTGCTCTCCCCCTCCTCCCAAAAAAAAAAAAAAAAAGCTGGATTAAGCTTTGGTTGTACTTTGCTCACCACTAAGGAACAACTGTATTTTTATACTTTCATGGAAAATGTGATTGTATTGTTTAGAAATGACCCTTTTCTACATATATAGAATTCACAGATCTATTCCTCTGCCATTGAGATGGGTGAACTGGCCTCAGTAATCCCTGACTAAGAGCTTTTTGATTGTATGAGTCAAACTTCCTAGAAATACCCACTTCAGGTCCCCAAACAAGCAGATTTATTAGGCTATCAGTTTCTAGTGTGCCCCATCTCAAGTGCTGTGTTGTGTTTTGGTCAACTCCTGTCAAAAGGATGTGGCAGAAACTGCAAAGGTTCAGAGGGGAATGGCAAATAAAAAGTGGAACAAAGAACTTCTGTCACATAAAAGAGGAGGAAGAGCACGTGAAATGAGAAGTATGATAGAAAGGTAGAGATTTGGAGAAGCAACTGATTCATCTCCTCACTGCTCTGGTCATGCTGGCCACAGAATACAAGCCAGGATGCCATTGGCCTTCTTGGCCACCTGGGCACAGTGTTGGCTCATACTCAGATGACTGTTGACCAACGTCCCCAGGTCTGTTTTCTGAAACATCTGAAGATGCTGTTCTCAGATAGAAAAAAACCCAAATTGTTCTTTATGAGAACACAAAGTGAATCAGAAAACTATTCTTCAACAGTTGAATGGATTTTTTGTTAGAACTGTATTAGAGTAAGAACCACATAAGTGGAGGAAAAAAAAAACCCCAAAAGAAATCATGTACTCTGCATTCCAAAACAGATGCTGAGTTTGTCCTAGCTTTGAGGTAAACATGTACAGAGTGTTTGATTGTGTCCTTATATGTTTAGTTGGTTGAGTTTATTTGCACACTGTTTTTTTCTCAGGCAGACATCTTTTATAGTTATTGGCTATAAGCAAGTAATACTGAATTATATTGGTACTGTAATGTCAGGATTTGTTAGTTCAGTGGGCGTTTTGCATAGAAGATTTCACGTTTCCCCTTCATGTCTATGTGGGCAAGTCTTTGGTTGTCGGTAATAGGTATGTTCTGTGGGGCTGATCAGCTTTGGACACCCTCACTGCATTTGCTTGTCATTCTGGGGTTTTACCCAGCAAGCTGTTCCCTGTGTTATGCGTGAGGGACCGCGCTGTCTTCTGACAAGCGATGCGTGTGCTACCTCCTTTCCTGTAAGGGGAATAATGTCATCGTGCATTCCTTTCAGAGATCTGAAGAGAATGAGACAAAGCACCTTCTTCAGGTCAGCAAAGAGATTCTTTCAAAAGGAGCTGAAGTGGATGTTCTAGAGCAGCTGGATCAGAATGAGGAGGATCTGATTCTTGCAGAATATGAGAGTGATGAAGAAAAGAAAGTGGTATCTGGGTAAGGACTGAGGGCATTCTGTGCCAAGGAAACATTTTTGGCTTGCCTTAATTAAAGAGATATCACCTGTGATTGTGAAGATGTAGAGTTTTTCCCCCACTCAAGCTGTGTAAGGCAGTGGTTGTTCTGGGGGTTTGTTTGTTTAATTGGTTGGTTTGATGCTGGGTTTTTATTTAAATGGTGTTTTGTTTTTTAAGCTTTTGTTAGACTGATCAGAGTGACCTGAAGTCTTCTCTGCGAAAGCACATATTTCTTAACGTGTGTGGCAAAGTCCTGCCTGTATCCCTGCCTCCCAAAAAAATGCCTCTGGATGCTGAGTGAGATAAAAAAGCATTTTGCTTTCTAATGCAAGGAACAACGCAGGGCATCAGAGGAAGCTCTCAGCCCTATAGATTAGCACTGGCTTCTTTTGATACTCTGAAGGGATAGAAGTTTATGTTTCTCAAGGCCGTGCTTCAGTGTGAAAACCACATGCACACTTTTCTCTCTCATACATTTGCTTTATGCAGAAAGCCAGAAGCCATACTTGAGCGTGGAAAGTTAAATACACTTAAAATACAAATGGACTAATTAGTAGCTAGGCACATCCTCCTGCCTTGAAAATTTCAAAACACTTAACTATTTTGTTTATGTGTAGTTATCGAACATTAAGCTGATGTTGCCTTTGAAGAGCTCTGTGGCGGCTAAGTATATGAAGGTTTTCTTTATGCAATAGCTTGAGGATCGTAAACTCTCTCTAAAGGGAAAGTTTTAAGAAAATAAGTAAATAAGATCACCAAAGAATAGTATAGCACTGATTAGCTTGTGCCCAGGGCTTAGAAGCTTCAGATTTAAATTTAAAAATGATAATCTTGAGGTTGCTAAAGACGCAGCCCTACAGACTTTATTTTTTTCTTTTCAAGAGCAAGGCTTTGGCTTGAATGTGCACACTTATGCTGTTCTTAAAAAAGCTGATTTTCCTTTTACCTCCTGAGTTAAGATCTTGTGCTTTTCTTGAGGTGACGTTAACCATCTCTCTCATGACCTCTTTTTTGATTCTCACTGAAACTGAGCTCTCTCTTTTCTTAGGCTGGAAGAAGATGATGACGATTTGGAAGAGGAGCACGTAACTAAGGTGAGATGAGGAAAGTAAATGGTGCCACTTCATGGAAAAGTGTAGGAGTGAGCAGAACTATGGCTTCCTCATACCTTTCCCAAAGTCATGTGGTACAGAAGGGTTTAGGAGCTAATGTCCGAGAACTGCCAAGTTTGTAGATAATAGCAAGCAGTTGTGCTGTGCTCATCTCCTTCTGGACTATGCTGGCTGCCTAAGCAGCTTGCTCTGCTAGCACTGCTGAATTTTTGCTTTTGCTTGCTGTAAAAGCACACTGTGAGAAACAGTTTTTTATTACTCTCCAATGGCAGTCCCTGTTTTTATAAGAGACCTTGGAAAATTAGATGGAAGCTGTGGTGGTTTTTGTCCAGCCGGGGACAAAGAGCCACGAGGGTGCTCGCTCACTCCTCCCCCTCCCGGGGGAAGCGGAGGGGGGAACCGGAGAGAAAGGGGAAAACCCGTGTAGGTTGAAATAAGAACAGTTTAATAGAACAACGGTAAGAAGGAACAAGTTCAGGGGAAAACAGTTATAACAGTAAATGAGGGAA
>WBNH01010870.1:0-33220 GCA_013401255.1 Urocolius indicus | reverse complement strand
TTTTTTTTTTAATATATGTGCCTAGATGACCTAGGCAACTACACATGTGATTAGAAGATCTCCTCAGGTCTTTTCCATGCTGAGTGATGATGCAGTTCTACATTTACACTGAACACATTCAAGATCTGCCCTGCTCAGGGGCTGGAGCTACCACGGGTAGCTCCGTTTAAGTCGTTCCAGATACACAAACCAGATCTTTCTATTTATTTATTTCCTCCCCCTCAGCAATGAGACAGAATTTGGATGCTCTCCTTTACTTGGTCTTTGTTCTCTGCCTGCATGTGTAGACCAAGTATCATGTTTCCAGAGAAAGGACACATCTGTGTTTTCTGCTTAGTCTCTTTCTTCAGAAGTGTGGCCTAAGTTGCCTGTCTCTCCTTTTCTCCCTGGGCTGGCAGGTACTCCCCAGAGCCCTCCCGTGGGGGCTGACAATGACGAGCTCCGAACTGCCTCTCCACTGATGCAGATTGAAGGATTTCTCTCAGCCCTTACAAATGCAAACCAAGATGGCAGAGTCATTCTCAACAAGCAAGGTACTGGAAAGGGCGAGTGGGGTGCTTCACTAGCGGTCAGGGAGATGATCCCGGGCCTGGAGGGAGACTGCAGCAACGTAGCTGTGCCTCCTGTGATGCAGGCTGGCAGGCTCTCTCAGAGAATGCTCCTGAGAATTCTCAGCCAAGGGCACTGGGGGCAGTGTTTGCTGCTCTCACTTTGGATGTCAATTTTTCGTCTTGCAGTTTACTGTGTTTCTTTGGCAGCTCCGGGAAGATTAGGAAGCAGCAGGTAACACCCAGGCTGACATTTCCTGCTGCTGCCTCTGGCAGTGTCAAATAGCAAGTCCTTGTTTTGAGAGTGCCCAGGGCAGGAGGGAGAATCTCTAATGTCTCTGTGTGTCACAGCTGGCTACTGATGTTGTCTCTCTCCTTTTCCCAGGCACGGTTGGCCAGAGCAGCCTCAAATTCCTCTTGCTGAACCCAGCTGTCCACTTTGCCAAAGTGGTGGAAGAATGCCGTGCTGTGATCATTGCTGGGGGCACCATGCAGCCGGTGAGGGAACAAGGAAGCTACTCTGAGCTCTCGGGAGGTCTCTGCTGGTATTTGCAAGCAGGCATGGGAAAATAGCAGCTGGGCTGCACTGGAATGTGCTCTTCTCCATTCCCATGGCATGGGTGGGAAAAGACCTCTTCAACCTACTTTCCTATCCTCCTGGTACAGTTTCCCTGCATGAGGCATCGTGCTGGCTGTTATGCAAGGGCAGGGTTGCCTTTGTCAGCCTTTCTTGTCCTTGAGACGATACAGTCTGAGGCTGAGCTCGTGGTAGGAACTAGCACGTATAGCACTTGGTAAAGCCATCTGACCTCCTGAAGGGACGGGGATCCTACAGGGACCATCCCATAGGGGATCTTTCAGAAAAATCAGGAGTTCAGTACTGGTATGATGGCAGGCAGATTATCATCCACCTCCTGTCGCTTTTTAGCACTAAGGGATGGCGTGTTTGCCTTGTACAGTTGAGGGCAGCGAGGAGAGTGTCAGGTATCTCAGTTGCATATATACTATTCTGGGACACGAATGTCCCAAAGTTTCCTGCTTGTCTTTGTGGTGTGGAGGGAGGGAAGGGAAGTGTGACGTGCAGGACCTCGTTTTCAGAAGGCCGCCATTCCAACTTTCAACCCTTCAGCCCGCAGCTTGGAGACAGGACATAGGTGCAGTCCAAGCTCTGTCCCAGGCAGTGCTTGGGAGCCCTGGTAACGGGTTTTTGGGGCCAGAGGGAGGTCTGCAATTGGAGTGTGTTGGGCTGAGAGGCTGGCTGAGCCCAGGCAGGGCACCTGGGACCACCCCAGCGGCACCACCACCGTGCCGGCCGCCTGAGCAGCGCCTCGGCCGGCCGGCCCGCAGGGGGAGCTGCCGCCCCTCGGGCTGGGATTGCGGTGGCATTTCTGTGTAAATCCCGGGCCTCCATCCTGCACGCCTCCCAGCCCTGGCTTGTGCTTTCAGCCTTCCCATGGCCTTGGCTTTGTGTCAGGGAGGGAGCCCACCGTCCCTGTGCCGCCGCCCTCCCTCCCTCAGTGCCGCTGCGGGAGCGGCAGAGCCAGGGTTGCCGGTGGAGTGTGTTTTGGGCCGCGGGTGCTTCACCGTCTGGCTTTGGCTTGTGGCTCACAGGTGTCTGAGTTCCGCGAGCAGCTGCTGTCCGGCGCCGGCGTGGGCCCCGCGCGTGTGGTGGAGTTCTCCTGCGGTGAGTGTGTCCCCGGGGCGCGGGGTCAGGACCCGCCTGCGTGACACCCGGGTGCTGCAGTTTGCCGTTGGTGCTGGTTTGTCGGCACACCCTGAGCAACGTGGCGTCATTCCTAAAAACCGCGGCGGCCAAGTCCCCTTCCAGCCAGCGCGTCCTCAGTGGCACTGGCTGGTGTCGGCACTCAGCGTGCCGTGCCTTCTCCCCAGCGCCTCAGGGAACTCGAGTCACAGCAGCTGAGTGACTCGGCCACTTTGGCTTAGCCAGGCAAACGTGTGCATCTGCCACTGCACACGGGTAAAGCTCTTCAGCTGTGGGGTTTGTGCTGACAGCAGTGACGTTGACTCACGCGTGGGGTGGGTGTGTTTTTTTGTTTCCAGGACACGTGATTCCTCCAGAAAACATTTTACCTATAATCCTCTGCAGTGGTCCTTCCAACCAGCAGCTGGAGTTCACCTACCAGATGAGAGACCTGCCCCAGATGGTCAGTCTTACCTTTGTGCCCTTCTTTAGTATCTCTTTCTTGTTCCATGTGCTTTTCATAGGACAGTGTGCCCTCTGTTTGAAAGGTGGGCTGATCCAGAGCTACGGCAAGGGAAATCCATAGGATCTGGGGCAGGCGTGTTGCCAAGTAATTGAGACAGAGCAGCAGCAAAAGGAGTTCGGAGCTGCCCACTCAGAAGTGGCTATTGGAGATGAAGAAATACTAGCAACCCTTGCTTGGCTGTACCGAGATCCTGCCTTTGTGTTCTGGGCATCAGGAGGAGGAGGTTTCTGACTGTGCCTCAGTTTGAAGAGCTGTTGTGGTTAACCCCAGCCAGCAGCTAAGCACCGTGCAGCTCACCCACTCCCGGTGGGATCGGGAGGAGAATCAGAAGAATAAAGTAAAACTTGTGGGTTGGGGATAAGAACAGTTTAATAACTAAAACAGGAGAAAATACAACAACAATAATACATAATAATAATAATAGCTAAAATGAAAAGGAATATTACAAAAAAGAGAAAGAAATAAAACCCAAGGGAACAAAACAGCCCCAAGCGCTGCCCTGTGCAGTTGCTCACCAGCTGCTGACTGACGCCCAAGCAGTGATCTGCCCCTCCTCACCAGCTCCCCCCAGTTTATACACTGGGCATGATGTTCTGTGGTATGGAATAGCCCTTTGGCTAGTTTGAGCCATACTCCCTCCTGCGTCTTGTGCCCCCACTTGCTGACAGAGCCTGGGAAACTGGAAAATCCTTAACTCAAGATAAGTGCTAATTAGCAACAACCAAACCATCAGTGTGTTACCCACATCATTCTCACACTAAATCCAAACCAGCCTTGTACCAGCTACTAGGAAGAGAACTGATGCTATCCCAGCCAAGAGCAGAACGAGGGCTCTGTGCCAGCATGGCCTGGCAGCCCTGCAGAGTGCAGCCCGAACTGTAGGGGCGACAGCAGATTGTTTAAGCACTTTTTCCTTCTTCCTTTGGTGAGCCAATAAGTACCCAAGGCCAGACACTAAATGTCTGCCCCTGCTGAATCTCCAGCAGATGTGCTGGCTAGCTCTCCACGTCTATTCTAGGGTGAACAGGTCCCATCAACTGGATATAAACCCTTCTTTCCTGAATGATCAGTGCTTCACAGCAGTAATGGGAACCCTTGATTAGGAGGAGAGGCCAAGCAGTGAAGAGCTTTCTGGCGATGCCCAGCTTCCCTAGAGAGCTCGCTGAGGCCTGGCGTATTTCCCACATTTTCCCTCCTCTAAGGCACGTTGCAGGGGACGTGCGATCCTGGGACCGAGCAGAGAACTGGAGCGGCGTTAGCCAGAGCTCCTGTCAGCTGCAATATGCTCCCGTGTCTCTTGCAGATGGATGAGACGGGTCGAATCCTTTGCAACCTGTGCAACGTGATCCCAGGGGGTGTGGTGTGCTTCTTCCCCTCCTACGAGTACCAGAAGCAGGTGTACGCACACTGGGAGAGGACGGGGCTGCTCACCCGCCTGGCAACTAAGAAGAAGGTAATTGTGCAGCCAGGGGCAGTTGGTGCTTTAAATGGAGGGTTCAGAAATCAAATTATCTGTGCATTACAGGGCTGCCTCGCTGAGCTGTGCTCACACGCTGCACAGCAGAGCGGGGCAGATGTTTATCTAACCAATCCCTCCAGTAATGAATAAACGATACTTCCCGGGTGGCTGATCACTGAGCTGGGATCTAAATTAGATTAAATGCAGCTATAGATTGTGTAAGTGCGCAGCCTGTGTGGTGGCCGTGGGGGGTGCCACGGTCCTTGCGTTCCATAGCCAGCAAGCTTCTTCCTGTGGGGGCTGTTCAGGTTGAGCTTGTGAGGGAATTTGTTTTTCCCAGGCTCAGCGACGTGTCCCAGGGATGCAGCCCAGCACAACTAAGGGCTAGGCAGAGTGAGACCAGCCTGCAGCTCACAGGACAAAGGGTTTTTGCGGGGAGGTTGTTCTGGCAGAAGTGCAGAGCTGAGAACTGCCAGACTAGCAGGGGTGACTCCTGTTGAAGAATGATGAGAAATATTGCACAGGAAGATAACGGTAAACACAAAATCTTTGCAATGACTCTCACAAGTATTTGAAGGGTGGGTACTGAAGGTCAGGCGGTCCAGCTGTCTCAGGGCATCAGCAGGGATATTGGACCATGCACCAGGAAGGAAAGAGAGAATGGCATATACCCTGGCTGTCACCTCTGTGACACCTCTGTCACTACCAAAAGCTGAATCACTGAGTGTGTGGATTAGCAGAGCAGAGTCCTGGGTATTCTGCAGCCTTGGTGCAGCCATTCTGAGCCCTGGAGCTGCCTGTAAGTGTCTGTGGTGGGAGAAGTGTCATTCTGCAGCTTCTCCGTGTGTTTAGCACAGCTCTGGCTCCTTGTCCCTTCCCGGTGTGGCCTGGGGTCTCGCCAGCTGCCTGGTGCCTCCGGGGCTTTGTGCCACAGTCCTGCCGTGCGCTCTGCCCTCCACATCTTCATTTGTTCTTGTTTGGCCTTCGCAGTCTCCAGCAAATTTGATAGGCAAAGCAATTTCATACAAGTGCAGCAAGCGTGACTTGCAGCTGCCCACACACAAGATCTTGCCGTAGCAGAGGAAGGTTGAAGCCTTTCCTGAGGTGGCAGTGGTGAGATCACACTGGGACGACGTCTTGAGTTACACAGGGAAAACCAGTTTAAAAGAGGATTAAATAGCTGTTGTTTAATAAGTTAAATAGTTTTGCCTTGTGTTTGTAATGGCCAGTTATTTTTCTACAGAAAGACGTGTTTTGGCTGGTAAAATTTGATAGAATTTCTTGCTAACCAAGAGAAAACACGTCCTGGAAGTTCTTTGCTGTCACAGAAAAGAGAGATGTTGCACCTCTTGCTTACTAGGAAAACAACTTGTGATTTAGGCCAGGCTGCAGCATCTGTCAAAACGCAGCTTAATTAACTGCAGGGGCTTTCTGTAGCTAATTAGGCATGCTAGAATAACATAAAGAAATGTTACTTTATGTATGCTTTGCATAGAAAACTGATTTATTCCCTGGGCAAGGGATAAATTGGTGATTCAAATTGATTGGCCCTGTCACCGTCCTCCAAGATCTTGCAGCTGGAGAGTCTCCTCACCCCGCTGGGTCTTTATTCAGAGGTGGAAGAGGTGCCCATTGCTCTCCTGCCTTCCAACTCACAGATGACCCGCAACTTCTTGGAGCAGGACAGCAGTCTGCCAGAGCTGAAAAGGGGACATTGGCGGGGTGGGAGCAGGTGCTGCTGCCCTCAGTTGCCCGGCTGAGAAGTGCTGCCAGGGGTGTGCAATGGGGAGGGGAAAGGTGCTGCTTGAGATGGCAATTTGCCCTTTCCCTCGCCTCGGTTCCAGGTGCTATTCAAGGGCAGGGGAGTTAAGGGATTTGCTTGCTTTAAATGGTTTGCTTCCTGTCGCTGCAACTGATGGTGCTGTGTCTGTGACAGATCTTTCAGGAGCCCAAAAAGGCCAACCAGGTGGAGCAGGTGCTGGTGGAATACGCCAAGTGCATCCAGGTGAGCTGAGCTGGCAGGTGGGGGGACACACAGCACCCCTGGCTGCCCGTGGGAGTGCTGCTGAGGGGGCATCGTGGCTTTTCACCAGGGAAGGGGCTCTGGCCTGGGGGAGTGGGAGTGCTTCTGGGGTGCAGAGATCTTCCCTACACTGGCTGAAGGTGCTGGTGCTTCTCCTGCAGCGCTGCAGCCAGGCAGGAGGGCAGATGACGGGCGCCCTGCTGCTTTCAGTAGTTGGAGGCAAAATGAGTGAAGGGATCAACTTCTCTGATGACCTGGGAAGGTAAGGAGGGGTCTGCTTGGAAAGGTAAGAGGGGACTGTTTGGGAAGATAAGGGCACTGCTTAGTACTTGCAGAGATAGAAAATGCTGGGCAGCACCTGGCTGGGCTGATGCCTACACCCCTGGGACTGATGCTGCTGGGTGGTGTAGAACCCACTTGCCCAGGCTCCTTTTCCTGTGAGGCAGGCAGCTGGGCTGGCTGCGTTGGAGAATTCCTTTGTTCTGGCACCCTGAATCCCTCTGCAGCTTTCCCCTCAGAACGTGCTTGTCAGAGCGCTGTGCTTTATTGCTGCCTCTGGTTTTCAGGGCTGGCTGCCTTTCAGGGGTGCAGTGACCTCTCATTTATCAGTCTATTGGCAAAGTGCTCTCGGATGAGGCATTAAGAATAATTCAGTCCTCCCTTGCCCCTTGCAGGTGTGTGATTATGGTGGGAATGCCTTACCCCAACATTAAATCTCCAGAGCTCCAGGAAAAAATGACTTGGCTTGACAAAACAATGGTAATGGAGACACTTACCCCTCTGCCTCTTTCACTTCTGCTTCTTTTGCATTAACTTTCCTCTCAGCACACAAGTCCCAGGGCTGCCTTCAGAGACACTTTTTCCTTTGAGCTTGCCCTCGTTTCCCAGGCTGTGTGGTACCAAGAGCACAGCCTTCTCCACTCTGCACATGTACCAGTGGCCCTGAACACAGGGAAGCAACTCAGTGGAGGGAAATGCCACCAGGGCTTGCTGGGAACTCTATGTTCCAAGGGAAGCAAGGTCCTTTTGTCCCAGAGGAGGTGGTGTCGTTGGTAGGAGCTGCTTGCCAGGATTGTTTCTCCTCTTGGCTCACGTGTTCTTTCCCACTGCCCATTATAGATACTGTTCCTGGGCAGCTGGGGACAAGTTTTCTGCCTTCAAGGGGTGCTGGGCTGGCTCTTTCTGAATGCACAAATAAGAGTTTTCTGGCTGCAGCCTTTCTTCTGTCCCTCCTTACTCTTGGCCTGGGGTCTGTTTGGCCGCCTCCTCTCTCTGCAGGGGTAAAAGCACTTGCCTCACTTTGTCATTAAGACTCCCTGGTTTGATTTACATCTGCCTCATGTTCAGTCTTCCCTCTTTCTTCTCTCTAGCCCAGGGCTGCTGGCCAGGCTCCTAGCAGAGTGCTGATTGAAAACCTGTGCATGAAGGCAGTAAACCAGTCGATAGGTAATCCATCCTTCCTCGGACAGGCTGGGGGGATAGGGGACGAGACAGTGCCGAGGTGGGAGGGTGGGGAAAGGGACAGTCTGCCTAAGTACAGCTGATGGGAACACGAGCTTCCTTGCCTGAGAACAAGCACCCTTTTAATGTGGCTGCTCGCCCGGCACAGGCAGAGCCATTCGCCACCAGAAGGACTTTGCGAGCATCCTGCTCCTGGACCACAGGTACACGCGCCCAGCCATCTTCAACAAGCTGCCCCTGTGGATCAGGGAGAGAACCCAGGTGAAATCTGCCTTTGGATCAGCCTTTGCAGAGCTAAGAAAGGTCAGAACTTGTGTATCTTATGTGCTGCTACCAAAACTCTTTGTCCACTGTACTTATCTTTTATAAAACCTTCACTTTAGAGCAAGGCCGGGGACAGACTGTCTGGTTTTGTGTGTTCCCAGTTCCACCGAGGGAAGTCAGAGGCTTTGTGATGTGGAGCAGGGAACGAGCCGTAGGTCAGCTGTGAGCTACACCTCTGAAGTACTCTTGAAGCAACACAAGTTCCTGCTTTTCAGTTCCAAAGAGTTTGTGAGTCTGTGCCTTCTGCCCCCAGCGTGGACGGTTGCTGTTCTGTACCTGAGCCGTGGGATGGTGGGGCAGCCTTCAGCACGGTAACCGGGAGGGAAACTATGTGTAGCCACGCCTGAGGTGTGCAGCCTCTTGTTTGTTTACAGCTGTTAAGGTTTTATTTAAATGGATTAAATATTTTCAACGCAAACAAAGTACGGAGATGTATCGTTACTTTGACCGAACACAACTGCCTTTTCCTGTTAACCACACCAAGTGCCGGGGGCTTGATGACAAAGGAAAACAATGAGCTTTCCCCAGGCCCTCTGTTTGTGTCGTGTGGGAATGACACAGCCAGACTGGTAAGACTCAGGGCAGCTGTGGGTAGCGTTTGTCTCTTACTAGCAGTCAGCAGATTCAAGGAGCCCTTCATTTTTTCAAGGGGAATAAAGACATGACCATAATACAGCCCAGCGCTCGTCCTTTGATCGCGTTTAGGCGCAGGATGGCTCTGCTCTTTGCACTGCCTAGGTTTTTGAATTCAAAGTAATTTTCTGTGGTAAACACTAAAACATTTTTTTGTTTCGGTGTACCTTTGCTGGGGTTGTTTCCCAGATCCTGGGTCAGTGCTGGAGGCAGCACTAACAACGGGGATGGCTGTGGCATCCCACATCCATCTCTTTCAGCCTGAGCGAGTCTCTTCCCAGGAGCTTCTTTTGCCTCCTTGCCAGTTTCAGCAGCTGGATGCTGCCTCTCACAAGGCTCTTCACGAGCAAGAAAGCACTTCTAATTAGACACAGAGCTGGTACCCACTCCCTGTATATTAATGAGCCCCACGGGGAACAAACCATCTGCTTCTGAGAAACTTCCCCGTGTGCGTCTCCCGCCCCCTGAGCGGGTGCAGCCCCCGCCAGGCACACTGAAGGCAGGAGCAGGGGCACAGGCCTGTGATGGTGGTGCCTCCAACCCCAGCGCTGGGGAAGCCCAGAGCTGAGCAGGGGCAGCTCTTCATGGAGCGTGCTTCCCCTTTTGCCAAAGCTGAGGCTGCAATGCTGCTTCCTTCAACTTTATTGAAATCTTTTAGATGGCAGCAGGCAAAGGATCACCAGTAGCCAGGAGGAAAAGAGAGACACCGCAGGTGCCAGAGCACTAGGAGTTTAGGACAGGCACACTTGTTTCGGAGCTTGAGCAAGCGAGCAGCAAGGACACACAGCAAGGGCTGTTTGCCTGCAAGAGATGCTTGTGCAGTCACCCCCAGCCCATTAGCAAAGAGCCCTTCCAACCAGGGGCAATGCTAGCTGGGATCCTCTGAGCACAGGCTGCCCCACTCGCCAGCTAAGGCGGGATTTGTTGTGCCAGCGGGAGCTGCATTTGAGATGGAATGTAGTATTGGGGGGTGGAGAATAGCAGGCAGCAGGGGAAAACCCCTCCCTGGTAACTGTAACCTCAGCAGTGGTTAGCTCCTGTTGCTGCTGCTGCTCCTCAATAAGGAATGACAGGGTCCCTCCCTCGGGCCTGTCAGCACCCACGCTGTGCAACGCGCTTAGTGCAAGAGTCCTGGGATTCGCACTGACACTCAACTGGGCCCAGCTATGACTCCCAGTCATCCTCATCCTCCTCCCCCACCGGCTGCTGCGGAGGTGGGAGGGGTGGTATAGAGTCTGACATCCGAGCAAAGGCACCAGCGGGACTTCCAGGAGCATCGGCGTTGCTGGAGCCTCCTGGCCCTTTCCCTGAAATACCTGTGAGGGAAGGAAAAGCACCAGTGAGTGACACGGGGGGACTAGAGACTACTGAGGCTCAGCAAAGGGGAGGGGGGAAAAAACCACACCATTTCTTGCAGAAATGGCACAGCCTCGTGCCCAGGGCTCCTTTAAAGCTCCACCTGAATGAGTTCCTGCCCTCCCCTGCCTTGCCGGGCTCGGAGGAGTGACACCAGCCCTAAATGCTCGATGCCTTGGGGCAGCTCCAGTGCCGCCATGGGGGAGCACTGAATGCACAGGTCCCTTCCTCACAGGTGGCTTTGAGAGTCCATCCTCTTCCTCAGACACACAACCTCCTCCAGCTGGAGGTGAGGCGGGGATTCCTCTGCTCACCCTCTGAAGCCTCTCCCAGCCCCTCTGTGGCACACTCGCTGGTTTCTAGGGCTGCGGCTGACACAGCTGAGGTGCCTTGAAGAACCCCCAGCTCTTTCCTGGGGGGGAAGGAGCAGCCCACCCTGCAGGACGGTACCTTTGCGCCTCAGCACCAGTTTGTTGAAGAGGTCTGACATCAAATCTCCACCTTGTCCCGTAGCTCTCACTGGAACAGAGCAAAACATGTCAGACAAGCAGCATCTGTCTGAACTACCACTACAGCAAAAGCATTCTGCAATACCTCCTTCAGATTAAAGGGAAAACCTCAAACGAACCTCTAATCTTGTCACACCCCTGATCACTGCCCTATAGTCCAGTTTCAGGTCAGAACACTGGGCACTGCAGGGTAATGGCATCTGCTGGGGCAATCCTGGCCCGTGCTGCCATAACAGCTGCATGGCACCCTCCTCAGCCACCCACACCACCCGCCCTGCCCCTCTGGGCCCCAGGGCTCCCTTGGCACATCTGCCCCTGTGCAGCACACATGGGGCTTCCACCCACGCCCCGAGACAGCAGGTCTCTGTCAAGAACAGGAATGCCCTTCTGGCAGATGGGGTTTAGCGGGTTCACAGAGCTTTGGCTGAATGGGAAACACCCAAGACCTGCACCAGCCTGGGAGGAGAGACACTGCCTTCTGCTCTGTACATTCCCTGTGCTCTTGGCTTGCCCCTCACCCCAGAGACCTACACGTGCCCAGCCTGGGGCAGACACCCAAGGAGATCAGTCCTGCTGAAGGGCCTCAGCACCTTGTTCTTGTTCCTTCTGCTTCTTCTTCTCCAGCTTCCTCTCCTTGACGCTGCGGAGGTTGGCCTTGCCGATGCCGCCGGCCTGGCGGATGGACTCCAGCAGGCTGGCACGCCCAGTAGAGGGGTTCACCACCTCCTTTGGGGCTCCCTGGACAGAAGCTGCAGGGATAGGAGGGACAGGCAGCAGTCACAGGTCAGGGCACGAGCCACAGTCAAACCCCCCTGGAAAGGGTTGCTCCCATACCCCACCAGCTTCTGGGCATCAGGTGGCCATCCTCCTCTGCCGAGGGGACTGGGAAGCCGTAGGGAACCAACCAGGGCCATGGACTGAAGCCAAAGGGTGAGAGTTAGCTTGTGCTCGTGAAGGTGTGAGGTGCCTGGCCCTTACCTGCAGGCACTGCATGGCCGCCTTCCTCGCTCGGTGTCCGGGCTGGCTCCGCAGGGGCTGTGGGCTGGGGCAGGGGAGGCGGGGGAGGTACCGTAGTTGGCGTAACAGGAGNGGGGGGGGGGGGGGAGGAGGCGGCAAGAGCTCAGTGTCTTGAAGGTCTGAAAGATGAAAGAAGTTGCACCTGAAGAGTCCCAGAGAACAGCACCAGGAAAGCTTTAGCTCAGACCTCGGCCTGCCTCAGCCAGGGGCATGCAGAGTCCCCGGCACGCACTGCACAGCTGAGCGCTCCTGCCCTGGGCAGCGTCTCTCACAGCCCGCAGGGCCAAGGCAGAGCTTGGGATTCCCCTCCTCTGCCCTCCCCAGCTGCACCCGCTGGCACAAGGGCATGGTGCCAGGCTGCCCCCAGGCCTGTGCCTGCCCAATGCCTCCCCTGGCCTAGCCACGCTGGGGGCGAGGGTAGCAAGAGGCCCAGCCTCTGCCCAGCATTACTGCAGCCTGCAGCCTCAACTCG
Source organism: Urocolius indicus (assembly GCA_013401255.1). Classification (NCBI taxonomy): domain Eukaryota; kingdom Metazoa; phylum Chordata; class Aves; order Coliiformes; family Coliidae; genus Urocolius; species Urocolius indicus. The sequence continues at coordinate 21,190 of WBNH01010870.1, read as the reverse complement.
GGCCTAAGGACAGGCCACAGGCATCTCCAACATCCATCCTGAAATCCCCACCGAGGGACCTTCTGCCTTGCTCCTTCCTCCAGCAATCCCTGCCTTCCTCCTTCACAGGGTGCCAAGATCAGGGAATACCTGGCTGCAGAGGCTCCGCCGCCTCGATGTTGAAGGTGGGCAGGTCGGGGATGGCCCCGCCGGGGGCGGACGGGGCGATGCCGGGGCCCAGGTCAGCGCTGTACATCAGGTCGGCGGCGATGCCGGGCAGGTCGGGCAGGTAGGACGGCACATCGATCTCGGGCACCTGGCCCAGGTCTGGCACGTAGAAGTAGTTTTCAGCCACCTAAAAAAAACCCAAAAGAACAAGCTCAGGCAGTGACTGTGTGCTTCCTTTCCCGTGCAGGGGCACTGCAGGGAAGAGCCTGGGCAGCAGTCAGCGCTGGGCTCATGTGCCCTGGCACAGTGGCTGCTCGTCAGCCAGCCCTCCAACTCTGTGCCCTAACCCTGTGGCAGCTCCCCATGGCTCAGAGGCCACGTCCTGCAGACCAGGCTCGGAAAAGGCACGCTGCAGGTGGAAGAAAAAGTGCAGGACTCTTTCTAGTTTCTTGCAGGAAGACTCTTTTCTCTTCTGAAGGTTTCATGCAGCAATTTTTGCAGCCTACATAAGTCAGTCTCTCCTCCTCCAGAGAGGATGATGCCTGAATATTTCCAAGATTATGGTGCAGGAGAAGCACAACCAAGTAGTTACAGAGGTCTTGGTCTTGTGCTTAACACACAGGTAAAACAGTTCTGAAGGCCCACCATGAATAAAGGGTTTTCTTTACTATACACACCGCTATCTCCTTCAGACCAACACGATGAGCAAACAGCTCCCAGGCTCCTTTCCCCAGCCCCAACCCACACATTCAACTGTGCATCAGCAAAGCTCCACGTATGGCCACTACAAGGTGCTGGGTACATGATGAGGCATATGCTGGGGCAGCTGGGCTGCTGCACTGCCCGTGCTCTGTCCACACCAAGCACAAACCCTTCGCTCAGGCTGGCTGACCCTTCTGTTTGCAGCAGCAGGCAGCCTGGTCGTTAGGAATGATGGAGGTCAGAGCTCCTCCCAGGCATTTTCTAGCAGCAGCACCTCACCCTCAGGCTCCTCATGGTGCTCAGGAGTTAGCTCAAGGGACGTGATCAAGAGATGAAGCCTCCAAACTCCTCTACAGCCCTGAGGTCTAGCAGCAAGGCGAATCGGTACCACTCTTCTCACACCACTCAGCAAAGGCTTAAGCAAATACCTGCCGAGTTGGAGCAGTTTTGTCTCACCCATCAACCTCACATCAGGATTGCAAGCACAAAATGAGGCGAGGTGTTTCTGACAGGTGAGATACTCTGCAGCCCTTGCAGCCCCAGTAGGAGCTATTCCCCTACCTACAGAAGCCCTCTCCTCTCAGGGAGCTGAGCACCATCCTCTGAAGTGGAAGCAGCTGCATCTCACCTGTCGGTCCAGCTGTCCCCTTTCGGTGATGGAGAGAGGAGCATCAAACAGCTTCTCTTCTGTCTCTGTTTCCAAAGCCACGTGAGTCTTGGTGACTGCTCCAGCCAGAGGATCCAGGAAAACATACTTCTTGTAGCTGTGGGCAGAGGGTAAGTATTTCAGCGATGCTGCCTTGAGAGCCAAGGCCAGAAGAAATGGCGTACCCAAGGTGGCCTTGGAGGTGGAGGCCTCTCGACTCACCAAGGTGGAATATATTGGGCCCTTTAGTTTCCTCCTTTTAGCCCTCTTTTCCTGCCTCACTCCTCCAAAACCAGAGGCAATCAGCTCCTTGCTCTGCCCGCACAGTCATCCTCAAGCAAAGCCCTGCTGCACTCTCATCATTACCAAGCTCTCCCCTTCCCACCATCTGGCCTGAAACCATCCTACAGCAGGACACCAATCTCTCCTGGTGACTTCTCACTCAAGGTCCTGGAGGAAAGACAAAGAAGGGAAATAATCCAAGGCACAGGAGAAGAGAGAGGAGTTCCAGCAGCTGAAAGCTCAAGAAGGGGTTAAATAAGCTCTTTGGTGTGAGCAGAGGGAGGAACAATGAGACAAAGACTCATGGGAAAAGGACTGCAGTGAGGGAGGCAGTGGAGACATTAAAGCAGCAAGATCACGTTGCTGTGAGGAATCATCAGGAGAAGGAGAAGTACCTTGGCTGGCACATGGAGCAGAGAAAGGCAGGAGTGACAGCAGCTCTCAAAGCTGGAGAGAAACTACAGGGGACTGAGAAAAAACTAAGCCTCTCAGGAGCCTGATCTCTAAGACCTTCAAGAAAGCAAGCAGCTGCCACTGCCCCTGGGAAGGGAACGCTGCACCCAGGACAATTAGAGCGGGGAGAACAGCACAGCATCGCTCCAGCTCTCACAGGTTCTCGGTGGTGTTGAACAACAGCAGGGAGCTGACGGAGCTGATGTTCCTGGGGAGGCTGCCAAGGCCTTCTTCTGCATCATCCTCCTGGTGAATTTTGGTGCTCAGGCACACAGGGAAGTACTTGAGCTTCTCCTGCAAGAAGACAGATAACAGGTGGTCAGACACCAAAACCACAGCCGCCGAGGCATCTCTCTCCAGCCACCACAACCCACAGTGCCAGATCCACTGCACAGTTCAGGAACCCTACTGCTCCTTCTTCACATCCCCTTGAAGAAGGGAGCACATGGACAACATGGCAACCCCACACTCACAACAGATCTCAGTGGTTCAGACTCTGGGCATGTGCTTTTGTTGCTGTGGGTAGGCCACGGTGAACAGATGTGGTACGGATGCACCAAAACAAAACCACCACTCTGGCTCTATGGCCAGAGGCAGGGATCAAAGCTCCGCACTTCTTACAACGTCTCCAACTACTAGGCACTTTCATGCAGGCAGAGGCCCCCAAACATCTCTATTACCTCCCGTCTGCTGCCTTCAGTTGATGTCTTAAGAGAGGTGGATCCCACTGGTGGGGTATGTGGGGCAGGCAAAGGCAAAAGAGATTAGGAGAAAACAGAGTGGCTGCACGAGGCAAGAGCTCAGGCAGAAGGGAGCGCGGGGCGGAACGCGTGCCAGATGGTTTTGCAAAGCCTGAGGGATTTGCAAGAGTTTTCAACTCTAATGAACTGAAATCTCCTCTCTCTCGGTTCTAAAACTTCATGCATAATATATAGAGCTCCCTTTAGAAAAGGACTTATTACATCTGAACTGCCTGACTTTTATATAGAACAGGAATTGCCATCCCAGATCAGAGCAGCGTTTCAGCCGGTGTGACAGCGCCCGCTGCCAGCTGCTCGGGGGGGGACAAAGCTCAGTGCCCACAGCACACTTCGCTGTACAAGGGGGAAAGACATTCACTCTTGAGCCCAGAGGCAGCCTGGGATGGGCAAACCTCTATCCCAGGCCCCTCCTCAAACCCTTCCCCAGCCCCTTTGCCAACTCCTGTTCCTTCCTCACGCGCTAGGACAAGCGGCAGCCGCGAGGTGGTCGGTGTTCATACCAGAAGAAACCAGAGCACTACCCAGGACAGTCTGTCAGGTTAAATGACTGGCCACACTCCTGGGGGTTTCTTCTGCTGCCAGAAGATGACTGCTTCAATGCTGTCTGCAGCTTCCTGCTGCCTCAGTGCTGCCAGCATCCCTGCTCCAGCCCATTCCGAGCCCTCCTTCCCTCTGTGGACTTGTATGGGAGACAGACAGACCACCCTTTGTTCAGTTTTAAGACCCCATCTCGGTGACGTAAACACTTTCTGATGATTGAAATTTCAAGCTTGAATCTGGTAGCCAGAAATCCTGGGAAATGGCTTAGTCACAGCTCAGCTAATCCATTAAGAGGTTGTATGATGCTCTGAGCCTATAAAATGCTGTAAGAAAAGACCTGGGAAGTTTTGATGTAAATGTGGTCTGGTTTTTTTTCCACCCCCGCCCCAAGTAACACACTCCCACTTGTGAAAGACATACTGAAACAAACACCTCACGTTTTTACAGCACCGAGTAGCCAAAAATCTATCCATTGTTATGCAGAGACCACAGAGGCAAAGATTCAGAAGGAAAGGTTCTTTTGATCGTTAATATTCATTTCCCAATGTTTAATTTTTTAAGCATGAGGGAGTACTGACGTTTTTGCTGGAACTGTTCATACACACACTTAGCCCTCAAGTCATATATATGTGGGGGTTTTTTTACCTTCTCTTTGTAGATTTCAATTAGCACTGGAAGACCGTGCGTCACTTTAGGGGCGGAGCGTGAAACCAACCATTACCTACGTTTACTTTTAAGTCTCATCTAAGGCAGTTACAAAAGCACTAAGCGTGAGTATTGCTCTGAAACGTGAAGCTCTACATAATCCTTTTAATTTAAATTAACAGCTGTGCGTTTTGCAAGTTAAAATGATGTTTCAAAGGGAGTTTTCTTACAGGGATGTTAAGGCCTTAAGCCGAAGGTTCAGCAGCCTTGACATCCTGAAGTCATGGGGGCTGCTTCGATGCTCAAACACTTCAACTTGGGGTTTGGTACCTGGCAGAATCACACCCCTAAGGATGCTGCATTTCCAGCCATTTTCCTTCTTAGCAGCCTACAGTTAGAAAAATATAGTCACCTTGGTTCTTAAGTTTGATTAAGCATGTGCTCTTGCAAAGAGAATTGGTCTGATACATCAGAAACCCCTGTTCCCTCCACACCAATGGTGTGCTGGAGGTAGCTGGAAAAGCACTTAAGATGAGCGAGTGCCAAAAACCCATCTCAGCCTCTTTTCGCCCACAGCAGAGGCAGAATCCCCAAGGACATGCCAAGTTACTGACATTTTGAAGCCTCAGGAGGTTACTCCTGTAACTGTAGATTGGATCTCTTCCCAAGCCCAGGCAGACCTTGACTCCCACCTCGCTTTCCAGCCCCCCAGGGGGTACTGGCAGCACTCAGACACAGGTCTCACCGCAGCCTGAGAAGCGCCACAGGGCCACAGTCACCTCCCTGCTCAACCCTGCCCGGCTGCTACCACAGTAGTGGGCAAAGCAAGTAGCTTGCCAGGCTTGCCACAAGGACCCTGCTTCTGGCATCTTCACTGACCAGTGCTTACCTTACCAGCCGAAACTGTGCCCTCTCAACTGCTGAGTTTTCACTTGGGTGGAGTGTGGAGGGGGAAAGGAGAATTTCCCAGGAGGGAAGCGCTAAATAAAACTGCAGAACCCCGCACATTTCCAACTCAGTTGCATTCCCCCCAGAGCACAAACCCAAGAGCCGAGCAGAGGCTGCCACCACTTACCCTCAAACTGACACGAGCAGAGCTCGCTTTCCTGGTGGGGCGCGTGTGCGTGCGCCAGTGAAGTCAGCAAATGCCAGTGCTCCCAGCAAAGAGGCTCTCGTTAGAAGTGAAAACAGGCAGCGAGCCTCTGCTGAAAGCCCTGAATAATTGAGGAGGGCATAAATGCAAACATTAGATTTCCCTCTGTCACATTTCATTACTGCAAGGTACGTCAGGCTTGGTGCTCGGCTCTGGCCGAGGAGGGTCTGTCCCCCTAGAAGTTGATCAGAGATGGGTCGCTCAGCACAGCAGCTGCTCCTGGCACAGGCCCCTCCAGCACTCACCCGCCAGCACAGCAGCATCCCCCTGCCCCACAGAAGAGCTGCAGGAGCTGCTGGGTGCGAGAGCTTGGCAAGAGTTACAAGTCTGACACATGAGGGACGGTCAACAAAGCCAGAGAAAGAACAACAACCCCAAGGGAGGATCAAAAGATGGGTCACAGGAGGGGAGGAACAGAAACAGACATCTCCTGAAGCCTGCAACAAAGTCCCTGTGGTGATGGCAGCCTTGGTCCCAAAGGGCAGAAGATGGCAATGGTACTGAGCCCTCCTGGGACAGGGAAGAGGTGGCATGGCAGCTAGATGGCAGGGGCAGCATGAGAGGCACGCAGAACTTACTGGTGCAGTCAGATGGGCACACCATGTGCTCTTTGCAGGACACTGCTCTTTACCAGCTGCTGCTCTTCTCACCCCCTTCCTGTGCCCTCAAGGGACTGTGCACTGGCAGCAGCCCTTCAGGGTGGGAGTGAATCTCCCCTGCAACAACACCTCAACACCTCCCTCTGCTCCCCCAAAATGTTCTGACAGGATGGGGCCACCAGACAGACACGACGACTGTGGTCAGCCTCCGCTGGCCAGCAGCAGTTCCACACAGCTCTGCCCCGTGCTCCTGCCAGGGCTCCAAGGAAGCACCAAGCCTGCTTCAGTTTGCCAGCTGGCCATTTGGCCAGTAACTCTGCTGAAACATTCATAACTACCTCACTGCATGAGGTCTCAACTCCATTAAAACTCCGTAAAGTTTAGTATGATAAATTATTCAGTGGCAGCTTTATTTTTGGGCCAAGGCACACAAGGATGAGGAAGTAAGTCTCTTCAGGGGTGGAGAGCTGGGAAGTTGTCAGGTTGATCTCTAACCTGCCAGGAAGAGCACATCTCCTGACACAGCACACACATGGAACCTTTTCAACTTGAAACACAGCAACTCTGCCTCCCCTCCTTCCAACCCAGGGATGTCGACCCAAATTGTTGTAGACTGCTTTACTAGCACTTCTTGCTAAATCCACCACTTCTCAGACCTCCCTAAGAAGCCTCTCTCTACCACTCCATCCATGGGCTAAAAAGGAACTTGAGACCTGCCTGGACATGTTCCTTTGCGACCTGATCTAGATGAACCTGCTTCTGCAGGGGGGTTGGACTTGATGATCTCTAAAGGTCCCTTCCAACCCTACCATTCTGTGATTCTACAATACTTCAGGCCCTCCTTCAATGCCACCAGCTGCAGACATCTGTGCTAAGGGCACACCTGGGAGCCCCAGCTGTGATGGGTACCAGGACATCCAAACCCCTCTCTGAAGGGCTTGCACCCTGCAAACACAAAGCTGAACACAAGGCAAAGGAAAAGTAAGGAACAAACCAAAGTTGTAATAAAGCAAAATGATCTTCCCCTCCAAGATATAAAACTTAGCCAGGAACCTGTGAGGGACAATATCCAAGTGTGATGCTTTCCTGGGACAGAAGAATGCTTTAATGATTTCTTTTTCTCCTGACACACTCATAAGAACTTTTACCTTCCCCTTCTCACCATCACTTACATTAGAGCCTCTAGAAAGAAACTATCTTTCAAACAGTTATGACCCTGATCCCAGCTGCCTTGCCATGCCCAGTCGAAGCCTTGAGGCCTGTCAGCAGCATGCACCAGCAGCGCTGAAGGAAATTTTGTGTCGTTTTGGGAAATGGAATTGCTCTGGAGAGTTGGCAGCCAACAGCCACACAGAGCACTCCATCATGCACCAAGCTCTTGCATGGACATGGCCTTCTCGAACCAGCAGCTCTGCCAGCTCCCCAGCCTGACCTCACACGCTCCCAGCAACAGGCCAAGCTGAAAAGATGTTCTGCTCCCTGCCTATGTCCTAAAGTCCTGGCCTGCTTCACCAAGGGGACTAAAAAAAAGCCTCCCAGCTCCTTTTCGCTTCTTCATTTCAAGGTCTGTCCTCCTGCTCCTTACCTGCAGAGCTTTCTCATCCAGCACTCGGTGTTTGCTCTGAATCTTGTGTTTTGGCCCTTTCTGTTTAGCTGGATCTTCTGCACCAGCAAAAATGGAACTGTACTCCTGCAGTCGTTCAGGGGCTGGGTACTTGGCACTGGAAAATACCTGTGGAGAGACAAGGAGAGACTGAAAAATCCCAACAACTAAGCAACTTTGTGCTACAGAAACATATGGAGTAGAGTTAGCACACAACCTGGGCTGCTGATGGGAATGGACAGCCTTGCAGTCAACAGGCTCCTAAGGGCCACCTGTACAGACCCAATTGTACATGGGCTGTCGCTTCAGAGAGTTGCAGTGCCAGAACCTCTGTCTACACATAAGTACTAGGAGACCACAGGCTTCCACTGGCAGGGAGGGAATTTTAAACATGGTATTAAATGGAGGAAGAACAGGGATAGATGGGTTTTCACCAGTTTTACATGGCTCAACAAGATTAAGATGCACTAAGGGAAGGCCCTCTAAGCAGCTTTCATTCAAATACCCAAAATGTCTATGAGCCTGAAGTGAGAGAGCGCTAGGCTTAGCTCAGTACATGCCTTTCCTCCTCTTCAAGGAGAAGCTGTGGCAGCAAATAATATAAGGTTTGCAAGGCCAGGAGCTATGTTGCTCACTGGTCTAAAAATCAACTGGCTGAGTCAGTAAGGGAATTCTCAACACAACCCTGCTCAGCAGCAAGGCACGGAGAGGTGAGTGGGAGGCAGCGGCGGCTGCCCAGCACTTATTCTACAGAGCTTACATCAGGATTAAAGAGGGAAGGCGGAAGGAAAAAGGGAGGCCATGCAGCCTTTGTTGAAGTCACTACCTTAATAGCCTTCTTGCTGCCCTTTATCTTCTCAATCTTGGCTTGGGCAAGTGTGACTCTCTCTCCGATTGCCTGGAGCTGTGCCCGGCTGGCCTCCACCCGCTGGGAGATCCTAGGAGGCAAGCACCTTTCTCAGGTGAACAAATCAGAGCCAGAGATACTTTGGCAACAGCCAGTGCCCAGGCCGTCAGGCAATAACATGGGTCTCTGTGGACTGGGCTGGCTGACAGCACAGGTTTGTCTGGGCCCCCTCGGGAGCTTTGTGTCCTCTGCCATGAGGTCAGGCTCCCTCTGTGGCTCCATGTTCCCGCAGCTGTTTGAGGCACTGTGTGGGAAGATGGAGAACTGCAGCTTTTTTTTGTGTGACACCAGAGTGCCACAAACCCTACACCTCTCTGCAGGTACTGCTGACAGGAAAGCCACAGCCAGCTGCCAACTGCCAACACAAATGGCTTCCTAAAAGTGAAAGGCAGCACATGGTAACGAGCAGAGTTGAAGACTCACAAGGCTTATGCCATCCTCTCCGGTACCAGAGGTGTGTTGCACGACTTCTTTCATGTTTTTTAGCAGCTTTGTGCTTTGGTTTCCACATCAGTTAAACAACATCAGGTCCTCATTTTGCATAACTAGATTAGCATCAAAGTGCTTTGGGACTGAGGTGAACAGCAGCGGCAGAGAACAGTGGTCACTGGTGAAGTACCTCTGCATTCAGTACATGGACACACGCCTTTGCCACAAAGCTGACAGCAGATGCCTCACAGCTAAGGCCACAACTGAAACTGCCTGCATGCCCTGCACACAGTCCTTACCCTGCTGCAGGAACTGTTACACACAGGTTCAGCCAGAGGCCAGAAGGGACATGAGAACCTGGCATCACCTAGCGGTAACTATGGGGTCACCTGCTCAGAAGAGATCTTCCCTTCCCACCATAACTAGCAGGATCTCCCTAGCTTCACGGTCAAAAGCTGAAAATTGTTCTGAATCTTCACCTCTCTAATCAGCGAATCACAGAATCACTTTGGTTTGGAAAGACCTTTAAGATCAAGTCCATAATGAGACCGGTAAAGAACATTTTAATGGCTGTACAATCCATTAGGAGAGACAACAGTCCACTTAAGCAATGTTTTGTAGCAATGAATGCCATCAGATCCTTTTGTGTCTGTGAAAAAATCAGTCTCAAGTAAATTTCACCAGAAGTCCCTCTTTGCTTCCGAGTGGAGATCTCCCATGCCCTTTTTCCGCTCTGTCTGTGTAATTCCTTTTAGCAACAAATTTGACACCAGCAGTGATCCATGATTCCCATTTTCAAACTGCACCAAACCCGTCTTTTCGAGTTTTTTTCACTCTGTGCAGCACATTCCCTACTATGGCACAGAAACAGATTCCACTAAAGCCCCTCCATTGCAGGTAGTGAAAAAAACAGCAAGTACAAGCAGTCTCTTCATCTTGTATCATTCTGAAAGTCCCCCACTTCTTTCTCTAAGTGTTTCTGTTTATTTCCAGCTATGCTCCCCTCTTTCTGGAGGCATGAAAATCCTTCCTTATGCATATGGCAGGAGACCACACAGCCTGTTTCCACTCTATTCTTTCTGGAGTGGGAGACGAGAAAAAACAAACCTCATGAGCGTCCCCCTCTCAGAACTATTCTCCATTTCTCCATCCTTTTATTTTAAACACAACCTAACAGCTTGTATTTTGTACCAACACTACATACAAATCTGTTCATGATTTCCTTCCCACACCCTCTCTCTGTCTCAGTGGAGTAAGCCTGCATCACTTATATACTTGATAGGTTCTCAGAGCGGTTTCTGTTGTTCCTTTCAGTGTGTATTTCCTAGCACCTGTCTGCAGCGAAATTCTTGTGTGACAGGGCTGTCCTATTGCCTTGTTTTGTTAACACATGAGATGCCTCTGAAGAACCCAAGTCCTCCCTAACTGCTCTCTCCAGTAAATTTTCTCACCTCACAGTTCACCTCTTTTCTCGATGTTTCATAACGGTATTGATTGACACTATTTCCAGCACTGCTCCTGGGGACATCCAACTATTTTTACTTCCTTCGAAGCTGAAAACAATGGTTATTTAGTTCTGCTTTGCCTCTCTCCCTCAAATCAATGATGCAATTTTCCCTCTCACCTGTGAGGAGACCCCTCTCCTAGAAGAACTCAACAAAGCCTTCCTGAAGCTCCACATAAAAGCAAGGTATCAACTGCCTTTTAGCCATTACTCTGTCGACTCCCAGACATAATTCTCAGGGGCTGAGGCATGTGTTTCTCTCCCAGAAGGAAATGTTAAGCAAAAGAGATATACGAGCTCAGGCCTAGGAACCAGTAACTGTCCTTCTCCCTCAGAATTCCATGAAGGCAAACGGGTCAAGTAAGACAGTCAAATGCTTCTCTCTCTCCCTTTCCTGCCCCACACAGTCCCCACTGTGTCATCAGGTATCACCTCTTCCTCTCCCTTCCCACACTTACTCTTCTGTGAGCTGTTAAGAAGCAAAGGAATTTTCAAGACATCCCAGTTACAAATTCACAGAAGGGTAGGAGTTGGAAGGGACCTCTAGACATCATCCAGTCCAACCCTCTGCTAAAGCAGGTTCACCTTGATCAGGTCACACGGGAATGTGTCCGGGCAGGTTTGGAAACCTCCATAGAAGGAGACTCCACACCCTCCCTGGGCAGCCTGTGCCAAGGCTCCCTCACCTGAACAGTAAAATAGTTTCTCCTTACATTTAAGTAGAACTTTTTGTTTTCCAGCTTATGCCCATTACCCCTTGTCCTGTTACTGGATAGTACAGAAAAAAGTGCCACTCCATCCTCTTGACATACACGTTTCAAGTACACTTGTAAGTGTTAATGAGATTCCCCCCTTAGTCTTCTCTAGGCTGAACTACTCCAGGCCCTCGTAAGGAAGATGCTCCAGTCCCCTGATCATCTCAGTGTCCCTGTGCTGGACTCTCTCCAGAAGTTCCCTATCCCTTGTGAGCTGGGGAGCCCAGAACTGGACACAGGACTCCAGATGAGGCCTCACCAGGGCAGAGTAGAGGGAGAGCAGAACTTCTCTCGACCTGCTGGCCACACTCTTCTTGATGCATCCCAGGATGGCATTGGCCTTCTTGGCCACAAGAACACATTGCTGGCTCACCAGCACTTCCAGGCTATCTTTACTTTTCACTCTAAACTACTTCCACACTTAACACTCGCCCTGGTTTAGAAGACTAATGGTGCCACACCTTCCTTTATGCCCTCTCCCCTACCAAACACAGGTGTTACAAAGTCCTTGGTGTGAAGGGAAGGCAGCCCACAGTGCTGCACACATCCTTCTTAGAAGCTAAGGATTGTTGGAATGTCTCTTAAAAAGGAAGCACCCCTAAAATCAGAGCACGACTGGCACTTACTGTGCCTTACGTGCAACAGTAGTGGTGCATCCCGAAGGGAAAGAGAGAAGGCAGCTCTGGCTTTATCTATGCCTGCTGCCCACCAAATCTAAGAGAGAGCAATTAGGTTCACCCATAAAAGGGCAGTATCAGGCACTCAGCCCACTCCCAGCACAAGCTGGGGCAGCTGTCTGGTGTCAGCTCAGGTGTTTCAAAATCATGATGGTTCCTCTCTGAAGCACCCTGGACTTTCTCTTGGGATCTCCTACTCTAGGATTTGACAGGCCAAATCCCACTGACCTTAGCAGATCTGCCTAAAACCTTCACCTGAGGCCATACAGAGACAGGCACACAATGCAGAAGAAATACACACCAGTCTAGAGAATTCATGTATTAGTTGCTGAACAAGAAAACTATGAAAAAAAACAAAATAAACCCCCTCAACTAATCCAAATTCCATCACGTGTCCAGGCTTCTGTAAGTGTATGACTTGTGCACGTATAGCTCACGATACAGCTGTGTGTGTTAGTTAAAAGAGACAACATATCATACTGGCACTGAAAAAACACACGCAAAAAAAAAAAAAGCCCTTCAAGAGCCCTCCAGCAACTTTAGTATTTCTGCTGCTGTGGAAATGGAACGTACTCCAAGGAGTCAACCTGCTATTTGTAAAGAAAGGAAACAGGAAGGGACGGAGAGGGCTGTTGCCAAGGTTTTCAGGGGCAAAGCGTTTGAAGCAAGGTGGCATTCAGACCTCAGCTTCCATTTACAAAGGAGTGTGGATTGAGTGGTGTTTGTTTGAAAGGCAATTGCAGTCAGGACAGGAGGAATAAGCGAAAATAAAATGGCCATAACTGCCCCTCAGAACCCTGCACTCAGCCAGCCAAAACCACCATCAACATCTGAACCTACCTCGTGCCTATCCAATTAGTTATCGCTGCTTTATCTTGCTCTGGGTGCTCTTTTCTGCTTGAGAAATCCTTTTAGTTAGATTGGAAGTGACTTTGGACTTGCAAAGAAGCAGGAGGTGCACACTGATAGCCCCCTCCCTGTGGGCAGGATGCCTGCTTCGTGACCAGTGAAAAGGAGTCCTGCTGAAGAAGGGAGAATACACCACCTGCCTTCAAACTGAGCCGCACTGAGCCACATCAACCTTCCCCTCCCAGTGCTTTTCACTGGGGACGTAATACATGTGACAGTTTAAATCTATCTAGTGGATTATCTCTTAATCCATACAAGACCTTTATTTTTTATCTAAGCAGATATTAAAGCCAATCTTTCAGCTGCTTTGATTCAAGCTTTCACATTCTCTTGTCCCTCTGAAATCATTTTTGCACAAGGTCCCTGTGCCTCATGCCCAACGTACTTCTTGTTTCTCCTTTCTCCTGAAGTCTTCATCTTGCTGCCTTGAGCTTCTCTCCATTTTACAGGCAACTCTCTCCAACACCCACACCAAGTCCCAGGAATCCTTCCTCCCACCCCAATGCCTCTCTCACTGGCCCTGTATCCTCTGTCCCATTTGCAGCCACAGAGCAGATCGCTTCCCATTATTTCCCTACAACTCCTCTGACAAATCTCATGTTCAGGCAGCTACCGAAAGCCCTCCTCTGCTGCATGTTTGCTCATGGAGGAAAAATGATTGTTCTATTTCTCCAGCAGGAAAAAAAAAAATGGAGGCATGAGGAATCTGGCATCTAGGACACTGGGCCTTGCCTGTCAGTTGTCAGCACTGGTAACACTACCATATTTCTGTGAGAGCCTCCAAGCACCTGCCAATGACAACAACAACAAAAAAAAAAAAAAGAATCAGGATTTTTATAATCTGTGTTTGCTGGGAATCAGACAGCATCAGAAAAAAAAAAAAAGTTTACAATCAGAGCACGTTTAAAGACAGGCTGACAGATTCCCAGAAAGGTGGCTGAGCAAGACAGAATTCAGCTGGAAGGAAGCATCACAGCAGCAGGAGACCCTTTGCTGCCTGTATTGAGTGTACACATCACCGAAAAGTGACAGGGATGACAAAAGTTGGGAAGTGGGAGAGAAAAGAGGCAAGGTCCACATCAAGGTGAACATGAAAGGTGAGACAGCAGAGGCTGGGAGAAAACCTCTCTAGAATATCAAAGAACTTCAATTTCATGTCTGAAGTACAAAAGTAAGTGATCAACCAAGGAGAAAGAACGTTACAGAGCAGAATGAGAAATGAAGTTGCACAGGAGAAGGCAGCTGAAGTATTAAATGATTTTTTTTTCCTTAAATGAGGACTGTACACATCAGAGCAAGGCAGGCTTCTGGTCTTCTCCCAGCCCAAGCTCCAGCCCTGAGAGATCGCAGGGGGATGCTCAGCATTGCTGTTCTAAACTTCAGGGCACATACTGTAAATTTGTTCTCTAAAATCTTGGCTTTTTGCCTAAGAGTCAAGCTGAGTTTTTTTCCAAACAAAGCGTGCTTTTATTAAATTCCTCCCTCAGTGCAGGAGGCGTGAATTAGAAGGGATGGAGTTTATGGTTCTTGTATTTTATTACATCCCCAGACCCTTGAAGCGGCTGGTGCTGGAGCGGGGTACCAAGAGATGATAACAGTGCTGGCTGTCGTTCACCCTTCCACAGCACCGGGGTCAAAACCAGCATGATACCATTACTGATGAATGAGATATCCCTGAACCTCTAGGGCAAGTTTCAGTGGGTTTCCAGAAGTGAGAGAATCAGTGTTGAGATGAGGAAAGACTGCCTCCCAGCGCAGTGGAGACATGATGAAAGCTGCCACAAAAGGTGATGCGGAGGGAGGTACATGCCCATGTTTTCTTCTTTGGTTACAGAGCCCCTTCCTCACTCACTTCTCTCCTGGTACCCAGAGATACATCACTGCTCTCCTCTACTTGCATGCTGCTGAGGAATCGAAAACTTTTCCCAATTTTGTCTTGAAAAAAGGCCACAGCCTTTTATGGCTCCTCAGGCTGCTGAAGTGATGGGGAAACATCACTGCATCATCCCCAGAATTCAGGGCTTTGATGCACAATCCATTAGACTGAAGCAAGCCTTGAAGCCAGTGTGTTCTGGCTGGCTAACAAAGGATCATATTTTATGAGGCACTAGAGTGTGCTTTAGAAACAGCCTTACCGCGTCCAGATGCTCCTACATGCTGCTGCAGGCCAGCTCAGAGTTCACGCAGAGATGACCAGCACAGTCAGAAATGGGCTGCGAGAGGCCTGAGCCGACTCTCCCCACTCCCATGCAGGGCCTCTGCCCCAGCAGCTGGCAACATCATAGGACCAAAACGGAGAGAGCGAAAGAAAGGCTGCTAAAGCATTTACAGTTTACAGCCACCCAGGGAGGCACTCAAAGCCAGTTCACAAAGCCAATTTGCCTCAAAAGTTTGAAAGGCAAAAAGCAAAAATGCATGCATTTGTACAAAGTCACATACATTCAACCACTCCAAGAAGATCAACTTGTTCGCTTTCTGCTCTTCTCTCTCCATATTTAAGTAGTTTTTAAAGTCTTGCTTCACGTCTGAGTAAGTGTAATCAGAAACTGCCATCATACACCAGCTCTGACTGAAAGAAATCCCAAGTGAGCCAGTGTAATCAGCGTTCCTTCCTCCATTAAGGGTTTGGGTATTATACTAATTAATGTTTATCACGCTTTGATTGCTCCTTGAGCCTGATTTGCAGGTGTTTGAGCATTCCCATATTGCCCCGATCCTGTGATGCCGAACGGCTCTGCAGATCGGAGGGTGACCGAGGTTGCCCGGTTCTCCTCAGGAGGCTCCGGCACGCATCACTCTCCACAGGTCATGTTCTCACATCAAAATAATTTCATTTTGATTTTTAATCTTTCATTTCACAAAGTACTCCTGCTACTGTGAATTAAGTGTATGTAAAACTGGAAATTTGAAGAAACTTGAAGCTATCTTGACAACACTCTCCTCCCTCTTCCAACTGCGGCTTGTTCTCCTACCCAGAAAAGCAGTTTTCCCTTTTTAAGAAAAGATTACAAACAAGTTCATTAACCTTCCAGCCTTTTAACTTGCCTCCCACCACTGACTGATCTGAAAGCAGACACGCTTTTGGGTTGTGTTTTTTTTTTTTTTTTAGAAAAAAATATATATTAAGTAGAAAGTCTGTGTTTGCAAAGAAATGACACAAATTAAATCTACTATTTAAACTACATAAGCTGCTTTTGGTCAAACTTATCAACAGCATTAAGATATAAAAAACCCATAAGGTTCCACCATCACGATGATACTCTAAAAGAAGTAATGGTGAAAACAAGTGGTTTTTCTACAGTACTTCTGGAGTTTCATAGGTGATCTTTTTGGTTCCTTCCCTGCAGTATAAGGGCAGATACTGAACACCACTGCAGAATTGCTTTCCAGAGCGGAAGCCACAGGAATAGTCTCGAGATATTAGGCAGCAGATGCTGTAAATATGGAAGCATCGAATAATTTGGGTTGGAAGGGACCTTTGAAGGTCATCTAGTCCACCCCCCTTGCAATGAGCAGGCATATCTTCAACTAGATCAGGTTGCTCAGAGCCTCGTCCAACCTGCTCTTGGGATGGGGCACCCAGAGCCTCTCTTGCGCAGCCTGTTCCAGTGCCTCATCACCCTCACCATCCTTGTATCTCATCTGAATCTACCTTCTTTTAGTTTAAAACCATTGCCCCTTGTACTGTTGCAACAGGCCCTGCTAAAAAGTTTGTCCTCATCTTTCTTATAAGCCCCCTTTAAGGACTGAAAGGCTGCTCTGAGGTCTCCCTGGAGCCTTCTCCAGGCTGAACCACCCCAACTCTCATTAGAGAGGTGTTGCAGTAACTGGTACTAATACTGTAACTATTAAAAGTTACTAGTAAAGTAGTAGCAACAGGTTTGTTATCTATATAGTCTTCACTTGTCCTTGCAAAAGTCTCACAATTATTTACTCACTGAAGCTCTGTCTTTCGTAGTCATATTATTTGTGTTGTTTGGTTTTTATTTAAATCACTTTAGAAAGGAAGGCTGATCTTGTTTGGACAAAATTTTAAAAGACTGGCAAAAGAAAATTGTGGTTCCATGTCGCTTAAAGTTATTTATCTTATTTGGCAGATGTCTGGAGAAAGTGTTTTGGCACCCTGGATTTTTAAGGGTTTAAGTGTTTTGGCACACCTTAAATTCATCAACTATACAAAAACATTAGGTTTCTCTTTCTCCCATCAAAGTTCCTTTCTGATGCCCAAGTGACCCTACTCTGCCCTTGTGCAACTGCATCTGGAAGATTGTGGGCCCTTCAGGTCAAGAAGGACAGGGAGCTGCTGGAGAGAGTCCAGCACAGGGCCACCACGACGATGACGGGAGTGAAGCATCTTCCTTAGGATGAAAAGCTGAGGGACCTGGGGCTCTTTAGCTTGGAGAAGAGGAGACTGAGAGGTGATCTCAATAATATTTACAAATATGTAAAGGGCAGACATCAGGAGGATGGAGCCAGGCTGTTCTCAATGATGACCAATGGTAGGACAAGGGGCAATGAGTACAAACTGAAACACAAGAGGTTCCAAAGAAATACAAGGAAGAATTTCTTCACTGTGAGGGTGACAGGGCACTGGAACAGGCTGCCCAGATGGGTTGTGGAGTCTCCTTCTCTGGGGACATTCAAAACCCACCTGGATGAGTTCCTGTGTCACCTGCTCTAGGTGGCCGTGCTCTGGCAGGGAGGTTGGATTAGATGGTCTTTCGAGGTGCCTTCCAGCCCTTACGATTCTGTGTGGGATTTTGTGTGTGTGACCCTGTGGGGAATTGTGTCTAGGGGTAGACAGAGATAATGCCTTGAAAAAGGTCTCAGATTTCCTTGGATCACTGACTGCAGAAGAAATTCCTTCCCAGCCTTCCTTTGGGCATCATGTCTGACTCTGCATAAACAACACTTCTGTTATACAACTCACCCTTAATCAACACTATGCTCTACATTTCCTATCAGCAGTAGTCACAGATCGTTCTGGATTTAAACATCTGATCTGTGCCTTCTCCCAGGTGGGGTTGCTGGAGAAATGCATAAGGCACCAGCCAAAACTGGTATTTATTCTGAGTTTCATCTGAAGATAGCAACAGTAGGAGACTAGAACTGACAAGCCCACAACAGCCTCCCAGCCTTTTCAAACTGGGCCTTACTTGAGTCAAATATACCTAAATTCACAGAATGGTAGGGGTTGGAAAGGACCTCTAGATATCATCCTGTCCAACTCCCTGCTAAAGCAGGTTCATCTCAATCAGGTCACACAGGAACAGTTCCAGGAGGGTTTTGAAAACCTCCAGAGAAGGAGACTCCACACCTTCCCTGGGCAGCCTGTGCCAGGGCTCCCTCACCTAAACANCCGGATTCTCTCCAGCAGTTCTCTGTCCCTCTTGAGCTGAGGAGCCCAGAACTGGACACAGGACCCCAGATGAGGCCTCACCAGGGCAGACTAGAGGGGGAGCAGAACCTCCCTTGACCTGCTGGCCACACGCTTCTTGATGCATCCCAGGATGCCATTGGCCTTCCTGGCCACGAGGGCACATTGCTGGCTCAGGGTTAGTTTATTATCAACCAGGACTCCCAGGTCTCTCTCTGCAGAGCTGCTCTCCAGCAGGTCACCCCCAGCCTGTAACGGTGCAGGGGGTTGTTCCTCCCCAGGTGCAGGACTCTACACTTGCCCTTGTTGAACCTCATGAAGTTCTATCAAGTCTTCCTGACCAAGGTAAGTAGCAGTCAGTCGCACAGTTGTGTTAAGAACTGATTTAGTGAACATCCCTAAAGAGTCTACCATGGGGCTAATCCTAATGTAGTGCTGAAAATACCAGGTATGCTGAGCTCCTGCTCATTCACTAGGATGGAGGCTTTATATACCAACAAACAGCACAAGTGCTTCTCCTAGTCTGTTTATCTCTGCTATGAAAACAAGCCATTGTCATCAAGAATGCTGATCAAAACACACCTGCCTCCAGAGCGGAAAATGATTCCTTGTGATAGAAGTTCAAACTCTAATCATTCTCTGAGAAAAGCATTGCTTTTCTTCACATTTAATCAAATATCATTAGAACTTCATAGCTTTTCACTCAAAGATCTCAAAGCAATTTCCAAGTGCTAATTAAGTCTCGGTTGCTTGTGAAACCAAGAGTGGAATCATTTGTCCTCCGTGATAAAGGAAATCTGGGGAAATTCATAGCACAGTCCCAGCAGACCAGATTTTCTTTCACTAATTTGAACCATTTTTGCTTTAATTCACAGGATTTAAACACGTACATTTCAGTAGTCATTTCATTTTCAGTTTTACTGAGTTGAAGGCCGCTTAGAATCTTCAGTACCTCCCCATTGCCACAGCTATCTCATCGCTGCTATCTGGAACAAACTACAGCCAGCAAGCACTGATGCAAACCACCGACCATTCTCGCCAACACCACTTCTTCCTCTAGATCCAAAACATAACTAAAACATACCCCCTCCCTACATTTAAACCACAAATTTCAAGGTAAAGGTTTCTGCACCGACCTTAAATTTTCCTCACTTCCCTGCAGCTGATGGCAATCACACTGAATTTGACTTGCATGCCACAAGTTGAACCCTTCAGTCCCCTTTTCAATAACAGACACTTAAGAGCTACCACTTACAAGCTGGTACTCACACAACAGTCACTAACTAAAACCAGTCTCTGTAAAAACCACTGTCCTTCACAATTGGACTTGCATGTTCAGGAGAAGGAAAGCCTAACCAAGAAAAAAGACTTACTACTTCATCAACTGTGAAACCCTCAAAGACAACTGCACTTTAACTCTTCTTCTTGTAATTCTTGGTTCCATTCCAGCTTCCACCAGCTAGTAAGGGCCTGCCTCTGTGGTCTTTCCTCACTTTGTTCTGACCTATTGTGGTTGTCATCAGATACTTGGTAAATGACCTTGGAGTAACCAGGTCATTCTGGTTTGCTCTCAATACTATGCTTCTGCTTATTGTATTTGCTGCAGTGATCACTGTACTTTCAACAGCTTACAAGTCAATCAAACGACTTCTATTCCACTCCACGCCACTCTTCCTTCAATTTGATACTTATGCCCATGCGAGCATTGCCACTCACTGCTTCTGTTCAGCAACGGTCCTCCTCTGCATCCTGGGAGGATTAGTGATGATTCCCAAGATACCCCCAAAATTTTGCTACGGTGAAAACGAGCCCAACCACACAAGATACACTTTGTCAGAAACAGTTATCAGTTCTTTGCTAGGTACAAAATCTCATTGCTAACCACATATTTTCCCTTTCTCACCCGTGCTTCCAATTTGAAGTACTTTCAAAGCAGATCTCCTTCTCTCCAATGAAAGATTTATTTCTGTATTTTTTTGCAAATGGAGCTTTTTATTTCACAGCATTTGCTCTTCAGAAACAGAGGCTGTTTATTGTTACTCCTTCATATTCCTACAATGAATTGCAGTCACACTCAAATCTCAAAAGGCAGCTTCTATGATATGCCCATCAACAAGCTAATTTGAGCATAAGTGCTTCTTCAATAAATGAGAGTAACTCTTTATGACATGTTATCCATCTAACAACCTTCTTGAGTGATTACAGCACTTTCTTACTTTCTTGAGGGATTTCTAGTTACTTTTTAAAAAAAACCCAAAACTTTGGGTTCTAGGCACAGATTTTTCTAACAGCAAAGAGCAGTTGCATCTCTGCTCAGACTGGCAGCTGCTCTGTCATGTCAGTGCAACACTCTGGCACATCAGTAGTCAGACATCACCTTTAGAGCAGTTGTAGACACACGATTGTATTGTCCTTGCTGTCCTTTAAAAACTCATCTTTCCGATGTAGTAACTCACAAATAGTCATTGAGAATGGAAATGCCAACTTCACACTAATCACACACAGAATCTTAAGGGTTGGAAGGAACCTCAAAAGTCCAACCCCCCTGCCAGAGCAGCACCTCCTAGAGTAGGTCATGCTTTTCAAACCTTCTTCGCTACCCTGCCAGGACTGTAAATTCATCAGTTATAACAGCCTAACCACACAACCTGTGACACACTCACACATTAGATGTTCTCACGGACCAATGCCTTTAGCAGCAGCTACACCCCTCATTCCAGTGAAAAGTAAGCACAAAATGTAATGACAGGAAAGATTTTGGCTGTGAGGTTGTTTGGGGGTTTTTCTCACCCTAAATCGCCTATGTGCTAGAGAAAGCAAAGAAAATCCTGCCTGGTGCTTGGGCAACCGAACAAGAGTTGGGAGCTTCTCACCCATCTTCCCTCAAAAAAGTCACATGATGTCTGAATTTGTTCTGGAATCAACAAAATCCAAGGTGTCACTTTCAAAAGTATTGTTGTTGAAGCAAAACCAAAGAAATCCAGACAGCAGGTCAAAGTGATAGAGGGAACTGAACTGTGGAAACCATGAACTTTCTAGTTTCTTGCTGCTGAGCTACTGGAAGAACTGGCAAGTAATATGTATTTCACAGAATCATAGAA
>WBNH01010869.1:26088-97824 GCA_013401255.1 Urocolius indicus | reverse complement strand
GGCAGAAACCACGACAACATCCTAAAACCAAACATTGCAATAAAATCAACACAAGTAAGCTGCCACTTAGTTCAGTTGCCCATTTCCAGATCCAAGAGCTCCTTTCCAGTTCAGCACAACTAACAGAGACAAAACCAACGCTTCCACTATGCGCTGTTGGTTCCTTTCTTCCATAGCAAGTACATATTCAAATGTTACACAATATAAATGTTAAGGCATGCATAGACAGAATTCATCTTGTAAGCACGTGGTACTGGCTCCTTCAAATCATTATGAAAACTTTGATCAATTCAGACTACAAAAAGGAAGCTTGTTCACATCATCTGGGAGGCTGTCACTGTTAGAAGACAAAGTCTGCATAAATACTAACCTTTGCATCCAAAATATTGAGCGTTGTTTCAATTTGTTGGATACGAAGAGACAGTGCAGATAATTTCTAGAATAGAAAAGAATTAGGATGTGAAAACACTCCCCGTGACAGCTGTACATATAAACCAGTTCCCATCTAGCTAAACAAAATCACTTCTACCTGTTGAGGGCAGAATACAGTGTGAAATGATAACACTGTGAAAAAAACCAAAACAATGATATCACTTGTTAGTACAGTAGCTACAGGGGTTCAAATTTTGAATAGTTTTACTAGGCAGTTAGTTTTCCCAAATAATGACTGATGGATGTGAAGACAAACTATGTTCAAAAGAAAGCCAAAATAAAGAAGGCATAACTCTGGGTAACTGGGAGAATAATGGAAGACATATTGTACTCTTGCAGTTACTAAAATACCTTCCTTCAAAGCTTTTTCCAAATGTGGAAGATAAAAAGATGAGATCTGTGTGTATGTAACTGAGCAAATACAAAGTAGAAAAATCTTATAAAGAATACAGCAGGTAACTGAAAGTCCTATACTGTCACAGAATCATAGAATTATAGAATGGTAGGCGTTGGAAACGGAGCTTTAGAGATCATCTAGTCTAACTCCTCAAACACAGTGGATCCAAACAGTCAAAACACACAGTGGATCAGAACTAACCAAAAGCTTTGCATGCTTCATGTGCATCTCAATCAAATGTTACTACTTTAAAAAAAATGTAACTTCAAGTTTTTCTAAATTACTCTATAAGAACTGTCACTCTTTTAACTAATCACTACCATACCCCACCAGACCTGTCCAAGTGAAGCTGGCTAGCATACCGGCTGGCAGATATGTACTAGTCTGACAGCTTTCTGGCACGATGGCAAGATTGTGCCTGGCTGTGAAGCAGAACTTCAACACCCTAAGGAAATAGCAGTGCTGCCAATATGTTACAAAAAGTAAAGAGAGATTGACAGGAGTTAGTCTTCTTGGATACTGCGCTGACTTGTTTACAGATGGTTCTTTGTTCATGAAGAGGATTTAGTTCCTATCGAACACTACTATATTCTCTACATGTAGCTGGGGAAAAGGGAGGAAAGATGTACAAAATACACTTCTTTAACTTTATGGGTCAGTTTGACTAGACAAGAGACAAGAAATTTAGAGTAAAGGATATTGTGAGCCCTAATTTTTTAATTTCTTGGTTCCTGTTACTTACACTGGGATCTTTCACATTAAAAACATTTCTGTACTTCATAAATACAAAAAAAAAAAAAAAGAAAATTAAGAGCTTATAAAGCAACTATTTAGCATCTTGGAAAACAATGAAACAATGTGTTTAGATTAACTAAGAACTGTTTTGTTAAGTGGACTTCACAGTGTTGCTGCACGCTCAAGATGGCTTTAAACACATGTATTCTGATTTCCTTTGTGTCTATGAAAGAGGTAACACTGAGATCATGTGGCAACTGAATCTTGGACAACAGGCAGCAGCGTCACCAGGCAGTTACACTGTCCCACAAATCAAGTTACAGTAAGTTTAAAAAACTAGAAAAAAAAAAATCATTTTTTTCCTCTGAAGCTCCACGTGTTGATGTGGCAGTCAAATGTTGTACTTGTCATGGGTTTGTCTCTAAACTTTATTAACAAATAACAGAATTTCTCAGATTACATGGCTTAGTCTAATTGGATTTGACTGCTGCCATAGCCTTGCTGGCTAGGTCTGTATAGTTATCTTTGTTGAATAAACCAGAAAACACTTACAAAAACTCCACTAATGACAAAGGTTAAGCTCAAAGCCACATTACAATACACTCTTTCTACAAAGAATCACTCTTGCCCTGTGCAGTGGACAATTCTAATCCTGTCAGTCGGGTGTATTTCCATTGACATCACAAAAACTTATTGACACTAAGTATTTTACTTTTTCTCTTTGTTTTACAAGACACTGAAACTAACTGCTTCACGTTCCATACCAGTCACTTGCCAGTAATCTCTTTCTTATCCCCCACATCAAAATTGTTTACATTCAGAGCTTAGTGTATCATCTTTTTAAACGAAAGGAGGTAATATATGAAAGCAAGTTTTGATGCAATATCCCAGGACACAGATGAAAGGGACATTGACTGTCAAAACAGATTCGGCACATAGGAATACAGCACCCTTCTTCCAAAATGAGACGATATCCACAGATGGAGCTACTCAGAACAAATTCCATGTACAAAAAAAGTTCAAAGACTGTGCCAAAGACAAAAGTTTGAGGAAACGAGAGTGTGGTGTAATCAGCAGTTCATGGGAATATCTTGGAGTGAAAAGAAAACTTGTCTTGGGCACTTACTCAAGAGAAACCTCGAACAGTTTAAGTGAATGGTTCTCATTTCTAGGATTGTTTTCATTATGTAAGTTGACAGGAAAATAATAAACATACCTCTTCACAAACAGTAGAGAAGCGGTTGAGAAACTGCACTGTGTGAACCACAAACTGGTTTAGAAATGCTACAGTTCTTTTCTGCTGAATAGCCGGAACCTGCATTAAATAAAACAAGAATATCAGATTATACATAAATAGTAATTTTCACATTTGGATTCAAAGACTTGTTAAAAATGCAAACGTTTAAGAAGAATTTGTTTTAGAAATCTGCCTTAAGTGTGCTTGCTACAAATGCATATATAAACTATTTTTTGATGTATATACATATGTATCTATATAAATTGCTGTCAGTCTTTAGCAGATACCTATATTTTTTTTTATTTGTAAGCCTAGATGATCCTAAAATTACACTTTAATGTCAATCCTCCAAGTCAGGTCTGATGCATATATACTTTGAAGACTAACAGGTAGAATTTTGCGTCAAAAAAAGGCTGATGCTCGTAACGCAGTAGAGTTGGCAATATTATTTAAACTGTTACACGAGATAGGAATCAGAAACATTCACGAAAATGTTTATGTATAAAATTATAGTGCCTCAGGGCTAATGACCTTGGACAAGTGTTTAAGTCTTAAACTTCACACGGGAAATTATTCTGTGGAATTGGTTAATGTGTCAGATAACAAGAGAAAATATCTGCAGACAAGCTGCAGCTGCAATGAACAAGCTTATGAACATCATGGGTCTCTGGCTGCCACCTCTTCTTTGGGTTTCCATTTGTCTGCGTAGCCATTCACTACACTTTGCCTACCTTAAGACCCTCTGATTTTTTTTGTGAGAGTTCTGTTGACGTCAGCTCACAGTTTTCAGTCTGTGTGCCTGTACGGCAGGGTTTGCTAGCGTTCAATTCTGTGTTACCAAACTGTCAAACGGTGCTTAATTGCCTTATCAGAAATTGATGGGGTAGCCCAAAGAACGAAAGGATCACTGGGACAACTGGAACTGTCCTATCTTAATGCCTATATTTGAGAAGCAAAGTTTAAAATAAATGCTTTTGCATCACTAAAAAAACCCGTGAATAAGCGGCTTTGCAGGGGGATTTTGCCTCAGAGTTCCACGAGTGAAATGGGTTGGCCTTTAAATATGACGCTCTCACGGAACTTGTAGCAAAAACGCCTCTGGAGAGCATTACTGCCGCGCTCCTGGAGACACGGCTTCAGACACGGACTCGTCGTGGGAACCCGTTCACTAGCACTGACGCCGTCTCGGCAGCGCTCAGCACAGACCCCACGGGGCAGCTCTCCCGGCCCGCGGCAACGGACGGCCCCGGCTGGCCGCGGATGCCCGGCGAGGCCACGTGCGGGCTCAGGACCTGTGCCGAGCGCCGGGCAGGACGGGGCAGCGGAGTGCGCGGGGGGACAGGGACGGCGACGGGGACGGAGCTCGCACAGCACCGGGGCCAGCGCAGCCGCCGCCGGGGCGCAGGCGGGACAGCCCCGGGCCGCCGCAGCCCGTACCTTGGTGAGGTCGATGCCGGAGCCCACAATGGGCAGCCCGTCCTCGTCCATGTCCGCGGCGCCGAGGCCACGGGCCGGCTCCCTCCGCACCTCGGAAGCCCCGAGCGCTCTCGCGCAACCAGACCCTTTCCCTTCGGCCCGGAACCGAAACCTCCACGCCGGGGCAGGGGCAGTGCCCGCGCTGCGCGCATGCGCGGCCCCGGCGCAGCCCGGGGAGCGTGGTGCGAGGGACGGCGGCGGGCAGGCGGGGGGGCAGCGCGGCGGGGCCGTGCTCTCCTTGCCCCCTCCCGCCTCTTCACGGAGCCAGCCGGTGTGGTCGCGGTCTCCTCAAGCACTGCTTTTCCCAGAACTCGTGTAGTTGGTTCTGCCAGCCCTCTCTGCCGCACAGAGGCCGTGCCGAGCCCGGGGCTGGCAGGGGCTAGAGGATCGCACAGCCTCAGCGCTACGGACACCACTCCACGGCCTCAGTACAAGGCCCTGGGTAATGCAGTTTGCCCGCCCGGCCGAACATTGAAGAAGTCAGGAGAAAAGCCAACAAACCCCCAGTGCTTCCGTGCGCACTTGCATCCTTTGAGTGGTGAGCGGCCACACTATGAACACGGAGAAGTAACGAGCGCCCCGTGACTGGGGTTGTCTGCAGAAGACAAGAACATGGCTGTAATCACGTTACAAAAGATTCCTCTACCTAAATGCTTATGTGAAAGGAAAAAAAAAAGGGGTATGGTAAACACAGCTGAGGCTGGGCTAATAATATCAGTGTTTTGCTCAGCAGTAACCTGCTGCTGCTTTCATAGATTCTCCCGCTTAGGGTGTAAGTAGGTCTATTCGGTTTCAGCCAAAGAACCTCCGAGGTACCAGACTCCAAGGAAATGGAGACTACATCACAGGCTTTCATCTGTTCCCCTGGAAGAATTCCCTAACGCTAAAATAACCATCTTCTTTCTTTTTTTTTTTTTTTTAATTAAATCTTGGAGTGGTTGTTCGTGTTATTTTGCTCTGACATTCCAAGCACTGATGAGACCATTCAGAAGTGGAATTCCAACACAAAGGTGTGTTGAATGACTCCAGCAGGTTGCATCATCTGAAAGGGTTTCTCTCTGCTCCCTACTGATGGCTACATGCACTCATTTTACCATTTGTCAGTTACAGCACACATCCTTTCCTTAAGGCGGTTCAAATTTCCATCTTGTCAGAGAACTGGCAGAAGGAGGTCCATTTTCTGTTTGGTTCATGAGTTGAATCACATCAGCCAAAGTATGTGCTGGAACACCAGTCTGGTGAGCTAGGTTCCAGAGCAAGACTTTGCTGGCTTTGGTAGCAAAAATACAGGTAACTCTGGTAACTCATGCAACTTCAGCTGTGGTATTTCAGTAGCACAGCAATGAAAATACTTCTTTGTTGGACACGTTATCTCTTACGCTGTGCTTGATTGAGGCTGAAACTAATATGCACAATGAAAGCTTAGGAATGAGACCGACCTCCTGGGTACTGCCAATTTGTCTACCGCTAGTGCTAATAAAATTTCCCCTGTGTAACCTACAGTTATACATAGTTACACAGAAGAGACTGAAAATGTATTTAACCCCAAGTGGTATAATATTAAATTATCTGGTTTCTGCGTTTTCAACAATTCTTCTATGAGCTACGACATCTATTCTCTAGGACAGTCAGACAACTGATTGGGATTAAAAGCCATTAAAGAACAAGTCATTAAACATTTGAGGGACATGTTGCCTCTACGGAGAATTAGAAATGGCAACTGTATGTACATCATGTATCTAACCCCTAAAGCGATTAACTATGAATGAACAATCAGAAATGACCTTCAAATCCCCAAGGATGTGGCTGTAGACAGAGCATTAAGCACACTGGCCTTTGTAAGTAAACCCCAATTCAAACAGTACATGGAAACTGCTGCTATTAGGTTATTCCAGGAAAACTATCGTTGACTCTTGAGAATTTATTCTTGTGTTAGCCAGGACTAATCAATTCAGTAAACAACCTGTTTAAGGGATAGGACATCAAAATTGAACACTGAACTCCCAGTTCTGATCTCTGGGCTAAATTTTGGAGAGCCTAGGCTAAGCAATAAAAAAATGCTAGAGTGATAATGTGTGCTATAATTGTTATAATACTGGAACAAAAGATCCCCAACAGCTCAACTTGATAAGTAAAACTTTACCTCATTTAAATCCTACAGTACATTCCTACTGGAAGGTAAGATAAATTGGGGTGATTTGAGGTTCTCATTTACAGCACTGAGTGTGTAGTGGAGAAAATATTTGATGAAAATTCTACATGGTTACATCTAAATACTACTATCTTTAATAATAATAATAATAATATGTACATTTAAAGCAGTTCTGAATCTGCTGTGGTCTGTGGCTCTCAGTAGAAAGCTTCTCATGTGACGAAATGAATAAAGACTCACTAATTATCTTTATACTTTGAAGATTAGAACCCAAATGTGCTATGCTAATTTTGGCTTAAAATTTAACAAAGTTCTCAATTTACTTCCAAAGTACTGTTTGCTAAGCATTCTACAGACCCATATACAGACTCTATGGTAGCTGTGCACAGTGCATTTACATATAATTTCTGTACTGAAGCAGATTTTCTTTGATTTTATGTTTACTACTTTCACAAATATATTTGTTACTAACTTGTTGTCATATGCACATCATCATTAGTCTCTTTCTAGAGTACTACAGCAAGGCTTTTCTTTGGCCATAGGGTTTGAATTCTTGGAAAAAACAGTGTTTTATGCTATGTTTTGGAGAAATGACATATAGCTGGCAATTTCTCACACATCCCTAAGGAAGGACAGGGGATTAGCCTATAAAGTTCAGTAGGTTAAATCTAGCTTATAGCAATTGTGCAAATTTTTGTTGGGCAAAGGAGACGTTTGTTTAAATTATCTAATTGCATTATCATACCACCTTAATTACTTCAAAAAAAACCTCCATAGTTGTATTGGAGAAAAAATAATTTCATTTAGCATAAAATGTCCATAATACAAGTTTTCCAGTCAATGCCATGGAAATTTAATAATGTAAATGCTGTCAAATCTTATCTGAATCTCTTGATCTGTAAAGCTGGATGACAAATCTCACAAGAATATGGTATTCTGTGAATTTTCTGGTACTTCCTGTTTTTAATTTGGCCAAAAATACTGCACAGAAAAGTACAACCCAGCACTTTTCCTCCCAGTTGGAATTAGGAAATGCAGGGTATGAAAAGTGAAAAACAAGAGAGTGGAGGAAAATGATCTAAATTTTTCAAAAACCTGTTAAAAATGTTTTAATTGAACTGGTTTGTTAAACTGCAACTACCAATGACTTAACTCTCCCCCCTCACTGAGGACTTATAAAACATAATTGAGTGATAATATCCAGATTTATACTGTATATAATTTTAAAATGTATTTTGTACTTGTACTGCTACTGGATGATAAATATCAGATTGAGGAATAAACACTGTACAGTACATAACTGCTGGCAATGTATACCCTGTGTAGATGTATGTACTGATGCGGGCATTTAAAGACAGAGTCACTGTTGCTGCACCTTTCACTGAAGGCAAGATTAAAGACTATTTAACAGCTACTGACATGTAGTTTGGTTGAACACTTCTATTTTGAAGATGCTGAGGCTAACTTGGAGTGGAAGACCTGTGTGTACAGAGAACTGATCAAAGCTTTGCCTTTATCACTACATATATATATATATCCACTACATATATTTTTATGTTTCACAAAATCAGAGGCTGTAGTCAATTGCAAAACAAAACTGTACAAGTTGAAAAAAACTGGCAAGTGCTACTGTAACTTACGATGTTGGTATGCATTTTGTACACTTATATACTGTTACAGATCCCAAGACACAATATTCTGTTGGAATCAGCAGAGAACTCAAATAGCTATACAACTGAGAAGCAAGTTAAACAGAAACAAAAGGCTGATCCAAAAAAATTTCCAGACATGGTGTCACCTGATCCTCCATAGGGGCAACAGTTGTTTTTACTAAGGTGGTCCAATGAAAAGCTGAAAAGGTCAGAGTGTGGATTAACATTTTTTTGATTTCCCATGGAGTCTTCTAAATCCATACTTGCAAAGGGTACTCTGGCAAAGCTTTTCACGTGAAACTGATACTGCCTCAATGATTTTTCCCTCAGGTGAATTTAAAAGAGACGTCTATCTCAATAATCTTGGCATGTCAGAGTATGTTCAAATTCAGCAAATAGAAGGTTCAGAGAATTATCAGCCCTTGACAGTCAAACAGCCTGAGAAACACACGTCAGATGTTACATAGGTTATTAGGACAAAAAAAAAAGGAAAGAAATGAAATGATCTGTGGTTTGCAGTTCTCTGAAAATGGCTCTTCCAGTTTCAGTTTTCCAAGTGCTGTGCTAAGACAACATCAGAGGATTAACTAATTATTTTGTTCTGTGCAGAAGAACATGGGGAACGTGCTAAAAACATTAGCTGCTCACTTTGTATTATTTTTTTCTCAACAGCATTTTATACTGGAAAGAAGTAATACAAAGAGACATACAATTCTAAATTTTAAAAAAAGTCTCAGTCAAAATGCACCTTGCACATATCTAATGTAAATTGGCTTTGTTGATATGGATACTAAGTATAGTGCATAATGTTCTGTGTAGCCAGGTGCTATGTAAAGCTTTGCTCTAAGAGGGGACAGAAGAACCCCAAACCTGTTTCAGTTTCACTACACATCCAGAACAATAACGATGCCCCAGTCCAATCCTTCTATATTTTCATCTGTCTTTATGAGCCAATGAAACCTGCTCAGCCTGTACTCTCTGGTCAAGCTATGGATATAAGATGACCAAAGTGCTGTAATCTTATCTGATGGTTTAAGAAGACATCAGTCAAGACTGGAACCTACGAAGAACCTTACATCAATCTTTAAGCAAATTTTAGTGGCAGTTGGAAAGCAAAATTTCTCAAGGATAAGAAATGATAAAAAATAAAATATGATCTTAGTTTTTAAAAGGTGACTGTAATCTCACTTTTTTGCTGCCCTAATTCTGGACTGACTGTATGTATCATCCAGCATTTATAGGGAAAACAAAATAATACTTCAAAATCTAACTGCTGCTAATAAGGGTGGCCACAATGCTGTGAGGAGCTGTTGCACCAGCTGAATTTCTTGCTATCACCTGCAAAAGCAGGCAAAAAGTATACTGAAGACATGAGTTGCCTGTCTTAACTCTTTCCTCTTTCATTTCATTTCTGGGTCTGGTATGGGAGGGACAAGAATTTTCCTGTAAAAGGCTGGAAGTAAAAGGCTGTAAACAGAAAAAAACTCAAAGTAAATTTCTCTGTCATCTAAAGAGAAATAATACTTTGTCATTCTAATTATACCACTGTTTATATATACCACTAAATCATTCTAATTATTTTTTCACTGTTAGTGGCAACTAATTTATTAAGCAAATATATTCACAGACAATACAGTACATTATTGCATTTCTTCCTTACAGTGATGGCTGTGAATGTTAACTCAGAGAGAGGGGCTAATTCTATAGGTGCTCTGGACAATTTCAAAGTATTTGAGTTAACAGAGCGGGATTGCCAGACTGAGATTGCTGGATACAAAATGTCTTCAAAAAGAACACTTTTAAGAACTGAGTTCACACTGAATACCATGTTAAAAAAGGGTACATTTTATTTTAAGGGAAGTAACTATGTATCAGACGTATGATAAACCATTTTACAAAAGCTCTTGTATTTGCAAGCTAAAAAGCAAGCACAAATGTTTCATATTGAACTTGTTCCTCTCTTATGTTCTCCAAATGAAGAAATATCAGTACAAATANTCTGATTATCTCCTACTTGGTTCCAGTAGCTGCTTACTACATTTACGTAACATACAGCGAAATATTCCATAATAATCAATTGTTCCAACTACTTTCATTATTATTATTTTGAAGGCATACTTTCAAACTTAGAAACCTTTTTTAAATGAAATTACTTCCTGACGCTTATGTGTACTCACAACTAATATATTGAGGTAGTATTTTTACTGTAAGCATTACAAATGTATAGGAACTTTAGCAAAACAGAAATATTTCCCATTCTTTGCATTCATTAGCCCTGACTACATTTTCATTAAGGAATTAAAATATAATTAGTTCAAACCTGTAAAATACACAAGCGGCTGTTTTTAGCCGCTTTAAAATTAGAAATACTGAAAAATGTATTTAATGGCATGTTAAATAGGTTTTCTTTTCTTTAGCATTGATAAGGAAAAGCAAAGTAAAACATATAGATCAAACAGCTTTTAAAAAAGCAACTGTGATGTGATTTCCCCCCCCGCCACCTTAGCATGGACGACACAGAACAAAATAACAAAGGCAGACCAAGCAGCATTTCTGGATGGTTTGGGCTAGCTTTTAATTGTAGCTTTTTGTTACTTATAAGCTTGATTTGAAACATACAAACAAACAAACAAACAAACACACAAACAGATAGAACTGCAGTTCAAAGCTGAACTCAAAAATTTACCTGGGGATGTCCTAAATGATGAACAAGCAGTTGAGTAGTTGTCTTTCCTGGATATCCAGTGGTTGCAAACAGATTTTCATTCACTCGAGACCACCTATGAATAAAATTAATGTGCTTTTACATCTCCCTATTGGACTATCAGAAGTGCACACAAAGGGGAGTCTCTCCCTTAATGGTTGACTGAATGAAGCTTTTAGATATTCCACTAACACCAGAGAAATTCAGAGAAATGGCTTGTACATGATTTGCCACCCACAGCCCCATAAGCATGTTGTAAAACAGAAAAGAAATCATAGGACTGTTACACATATATACTAAATGTATATCATTCACAAGTTTTTAAAAGTTTATAAACAAGGTCCCTCTAAAAATACTTAAGTAAGATATAAAAAGGTTCCCAAACTCACATCTGCTTGCATAGACATATATTTATATAGACAAAACCCACAGAACAGATACAACACTTATACCTGAATAATCTGGCTCGATCAACATGGACAGGTCTCTTATCCTGCGGATAACTAAAACAGACAGTCAGGGTAAAAGACTGTTCTACAAACAAGTAGAGATCATAACGTAAGTACCAAAAGCATGTATCACTGAAACAGTGAAGGGGACACCTTGTCTGCTATCTGTGAAGAAGACAGGGGAAAAAACAGAGCTGCAGCTTATATCTCAATGTGGAGCAGGAAAACTGAAGTAGTTATCCCATTTATTATGGTTCAGTAAATCTATGACTTAGAATGATATTTTAACAAACATATAAAGCTTACGGTGAGGGGTAAGCAGCAGCGAGAGACCGTCTCAAATGAACAAAGAGACAATGTTGTTTTTAACAGATAAATATTGATAGATAAAGATGAAACAAACATTGCCAGGGAATGACCTGTATTGATTTCACAATTCCTGAGGAATTTATTGAATAGGTGATATAACACATAGTGCATTTAAGTGCTATATCAGACAACACATCTCATGTGCTGCTCAAAAAGAGAATAATTCCTATGTGACCTGATCTAGGTGGACTTGCTTCTGCAGGGGGGTTGGACTAGATGATATCTAAAAGGTCCCTTCCAACTCCTACCATTCCCTGTATAAAAATACCTGGAGCGAGTGATATCCCAGATTAGCCAATCACTTCCAGCAACTGCTCCAATTTTAAGAGTATTTTTGAAACACCAGTCTGCTGACATCAGTGGCGTTTGTTCACACTCTAGGGACAGAATGGCCTGCTGAGTAATTAGATCGTAGAATCGTATTGTGCCATTCTTCTCCGCTACCATCAGCTGTTAAGAAAAATTAATAGAATGTTGTAAGTTTGGCACATAATGAATCTTAGTATCTTT
Source organism: Urocolius indicus (assembly GCA_013401255.1). NCBI lineage: Eukaryota > Metazoa > Chordata > Aves > Coliiformes > Coliidae > Urocolius > Urocolius indicus. The sequence continues at coordinate 85,711 of WBNH01010869.1, read as the reverse complement.
TCTACTTGATAGCAAATATGAATAATATTAAAATAGGAAACAAGTTTCACTTTGTACCAGAAAACATTGTCCTAAACACTCTTCCACCAATAAATAAGCAGCACTTTAATCTATACTTCTGTCACACTGTTATATGTGATTATTACATTATTTTATCTATATATATATTTCGATGTCTATGCATGTAATTGTGGTCCTTAGAAGTCCACGTTCTTCACTACTAATGCACTGTGCTTTTAGAACTGTAAAGCAAAATGTTATTCTTTTAAAATTAAAAAGTTCCTGTTCTGTGTACAAAGAACTGACAGATATAATGCTGCATACCTCAACAGTATTAATCAGTGTAACTAAAACCTGGACTCATGCTTACTGGTTTTATATAACATCTCTTACTTCATCCCTTAATAGTTTGCAGCAGATTTTATCTAAAGTTTTTTTTTTTTAAAGTAATATATTCAAGTAGTTGTTTATTAGGTACAGTAGAAAGAGCTTCTTGATTAAATGACGAAAGAGATTTCCTGTATGTGATGATAATTCTCAGATAGTTGTGAGCAATCATTAAGGAAGGCAAAGAAGCATTAAAAACAATACTCGAATAAAATCCAAATTGCTTGGAAAAAGAGCTGTCACCAAAACATGCTTTTCTGCAAACTGAAGCACATGGTGCAGTAAGCATTTTGACCTGCAATAAGCTTTTCAGCAACTATGAAGTCTGTCAAGTTTTTAGCTTTTTGAAGTTTTTCTTAAGAATAAATAAATCTTGTGCCTACTTTTTGGAAATGATTAAATAAAAGACAAGCTAATACATAGACTGGTGTAATACTACAGCATTTTTAGGCAAATTTTTAGCAAAAAGTTGTCCGGTAGCAACCAGTAGCAAACACATTCAATTGTGATACCACCTGAATCAACAGTTGTCCTAGTTTTCTTAGTAAAGACTGGATATTGCTATTGATGGAAAGTATGATGAGAACAGAGATCTTTCTTCCCTATTGCTGTGTAAATATTTTGATTCTTTATTTGATTGCTTTTCTATGTTTAAATGTGCGTTTTTGTAGTAACATCAACAGCTATTTGTAGCTGCTTAAAGCAGTGATTGATTGTCACAACAGGAGGAATAAATCTGAGATTGCAAGGACCATACCATTAATGAAGCTGAATATTTTGGTATATATCAGGTGATTAATTCTCTCTAGTAAAATAAACAGATAAGTATAAAATCAGTTTATTCATTTGTTTATATGTTTCAGCACATATTTCATATCTTCTGAGCAAGAACAACAACTAAAAAATCCCTTGCTAACTTCAAACAGATACTTCTCAAAACTTGGCATGCTTTATAACAGTCTATTTTTTAAGAGTCTAAGTCTTTAAGAGCTATTGGTGAACCGTGTTTCCATGAGTGGGAAAAAATTGAACCATTCTCCGGTGTCTGTAAATTAATATGCAAAGAGCAGAATAGTTATCAACAATAAGTGATGTATGTAATCTTCATGTAAGAACGAATATTTCTGATGGGAGGAGTGAGGCACTGAGGGTAAAACGATGAGAATGGCAATGAGAATTCACTTCCAGTGACTTCACATTAGCATATCCAACCAATGTCCATTTACAATGTACATTAGCTCATCAAACTTAAATCTTACTGTGCCATCGAAGATTCATGGTTTAGGTTAACCCTAAACTCTTAACCATTGTACAATTTTAAAGGTAGTGAGGATAAAGAGCTGGAAAACACAACCTTAAAAGCCTCCTCAGGATGCCAGGAAACACTCATTCCAGGAGAACGTAAAAGAAAATGGGCCTTCTCATTTCCTTCCAAATCCCAGACCCTAAAGCAAACAAACAAACAAAAAGCAGTAGAGTATTAAACTATTTGTTGCCATTTGACTACAAATGCTGAAGATAACCTAGATGAACACTGATGAACTAGGCAGAGCCTCTGTTTAGAAAGGTGATATCCAAATAGTTTGACAAGTTTAGCTGTCTAGACCTGAAAACTAGATGATATGTTTCCACTTCATGACACTACAGCCTTTGTATTATACCATAAAAAAACTATGAAAACATAAAGCAGAAAGGTCAGTGATAGTCTAGCTGATATAGTTATCCCAGAGAAGTATCAAGAAACTTAAATAATCCACATTGCCATGAAAAGGATAGGACCATGCACTAAAGTATTTCGATTGCCTAATATATGAGTTTCCATTTTCCTGCTAAAATGGAGTAATGGAAATAAAAGCAACTAAAAATGAAGCTAAAGCAAACAAAAGGATCTACAGCAGAGGTAACACTAACCCACAAAGGGTCTTGGCAACCTTTCAACAAATAAATCACATGTGCTAGTTTAAATCTTGTCCTTTAGGAACACCTTCAGTACATATCTAGCAGTTAAAAAAAAATTAAATATCAACAATATTTAGTCAATATGGACTGACAGAGAAGTGTGTGCTGAAACACCAGGAAAAGGTTAGGTAATGGCCGAGTTTTCTTTGGACGCATTTGATATGAGTGTTAATGAGCCATGAAGCTACTTTGTTTATAAAATGCAACAAAACCAAAACAGACTATTTTATCTCATGGCCCTTGCCGAACTGCCTCTTTTCTACACAACCAGTAGCTCAGTTGTAGGACAAAGACATCACAGTTGTGACCATCAATCAGCCTGAGCCAGGAGGCTGCACCTTATTTATATGCATCTGCACACTGAAACATAAACACTTCTCCTTCCTCCCTGACACGCAAAACCTTGGAAACAGACAATTTTTCAAGTAGGGTTCTGCCCAGTCTTTTGAGTTAGATGAGTAGCTACGTACTATTACTGTTTATTCTTGAGGATTTTTGCTGACTTCCTCCAGACTTTTTCAGTTTATATCTCACCAGGGTGCTTAGAGCCTTATATTTAAGAAATTTCAAAAAAACCTCTTAAATAATACATCATAAGTCTAGACAAAATATATGGGAATAAAGTAAATATATTTAATGAACAATGTTGTTTTCTTATGCCAAACCACAACAGATCAAATATTTGCTCTCCCTGTAGAAAACACTGGGTCTCTAATCTTGAAGAATCAGTGTCCTTATTAAAAAAAGTCAAAACAAAAACCTGACAAGTGTTTAAAAAATGAAATATCTGCTTGATTAGGTAATTTAGAAACACACAATACTTTCTTCTACTGCCAAAAATTTTGCCTTGTAGATTTGTCCAAGTCAAATCAACACTTTCCATGTGTATTTACTGTGCAGGGAGAAAATTATGATATAACATAAGACAGTGAATCATTTTGGCCAAAGGAGCATGCCATCATGTTTCCTTCCCTGAAGTGAGTGAGGTTATTAGGTGTTGAGACAGAAATTTATGCTTTCTACCTCCCTAACTTTGTTATTTCCAAAATGCGAGACTTTTATCTCTTACTTTGTAAGAATAGTAAGGTTGTTACTAACAAACACTATAGAAGAGGGAGAAAAAGGATAAATGCTCCTCTTACATTTTCTTTCTTTGGTGACAACAAACCAGGCAATACATATCAAAATAGATCTTGAATGCACCTAGTCATGGTGGTATGGAAGTTTACTTTTACATATGCATTCAATTAACTCTTTTCAATATTTCTTTGTGACTAATCCAAGTAAAAATATGCAAAGAACAAAAATTTAGCCAAACTGAATTTAAGTTACGCAGTTACTCAGTAATCATAACCAAATCAGCTACAGATGCTAACCCCCTCCCTTAGTTTTTGTCCACGGTCCTATCACATAAATCAATCCAAAAAGAATGAGCATTTTGTCTCCCATTCAAAGCCCTTGAAACTTCATTAACATTACACCATGATGTTGTACCAAAGCAAACTAATGTCTACTTTTCTCCCAACATCCTCCTATCTTGCAACCCTGAAATGTGGCACCCTATTACTTTCCCTCCTTCCCTCATCAACTGTAGTTGTTTAAATTTGTTATTTGTGGTGGGGTTTTTTGGTATTTGAAAATGCTTTCACAATAAGTTTTAAAGGTGAAAAGTTTGAATAACCACAACTGAAACAAGGGCCAAAGTTTGAATAATGGAACACCTCAAAAATAATTTATAATCTGTTCAGTAAATTAATTATTTTTTAAGTAACTAAAGACTGAGAAATTATATACAGCAGTGCTCATAAAAATGAAACTAACAAAATACAGATAGCTACAAATGCCATTACAGAAAATTCTTGAAGTGTATTTCTCTTGTTTCTCACAACCTATGATTAAACAAATGACCGCAGTAATTATCTCAAACTATGCTGATATTTGAACTACATTACAATAACTGTCTTGTGTGTTATATGAATGAATATGGATAATGACATGCTGTATATGTGCAGTAATTTTATCACACAATGGACTTTTTTAAAGCTCAGCAAAGTATTCATTAGGTCATCTGAAAACCTGTCTTGGGGCGACGGAGATGATCCTTGTTTTACATTTTCACTGTCTGAATTCTGAGTAATTCTAACTAGAGAGAAAAAAAATAAATCCCAACTGAATAAAAACCATCCTTTGCAATAGTAAAGGAACAAAATCATATTGTAACCTTCAGGCATTCCTCAAATCCCTAGAAGATGGCAATAAAAAAGTGAATTATTTCAACACAAGATTTCCAATAATTTTAGTGAATGGGCTGGTGGGGTGTGTGCTAGAAACAAACCTTGACATCTGATACATTCCCAGCCACAAAGTATGATCAACTATACTTGAACCATTACTCACAGGTTACTGTCTGACCTACTCTTAAAAGTGCCCAACATGTTTTTGTTGTTTGGTTTTGTTTGTTTGTTTTACAATATCTAACTTAAATACTCCTTGCTTATGTTTCTTTGTATCTCCATCAGACATATTCCATGTGAGAGTAAAGCCTTGTCACCCTTGAAAAGCCTAAAAGATTATCGAGAAGGGAGAGACTCCAGTTCCAGAGATCACATAACAAAAGCAAAGAGTGAAGTTGTTCCTCATTGAGCACAAGGAGTGAAGAGAGGCAGATCTCAGAAAAGGAAAATGGAAGTGCAAAGATTAGTTAACACTGTGGAGAACACAACTAACACTGGCCTTGTCTCAGGGCCTCTGCCAACTCCACAAGGAGGTGATTACCAAAGACCTGATGAGGATACCAGGTAGGACACAAAAGAACAGAAGGCTTAAGTGCAACTGTAGAAATCCCCCCTAGCTGTTCAGAAGAAGAGAAAGGTGTAATATTCGAGATATTTTCTAGTCATTTATTTTACTGACAAAATAAAGAATTTAAGTTTTTATAAATCAGCTAATGCACTGCCCCACTAACAGTTCACTGCTGCAGAATCTATAGCAGATTTAGGTAGCAGAACTCCGTGGTCAGGACATTGTGCAAAAGAAGCCACCAGAGTGGCTGCATGGGGAGAAAAGAAGTTCATCTGTACTGCACAACACTAGTTTACTAGACGCAACCACCTTAAACTATCTCCTAATGCAGCATAAAGTTCTTAAATTTGCGTGTGTGGAGCATTTTGTTCGCTTATTTTTGATCCATGAAACAAAAGCCTTTTCATAGAGTAAATGTGTAAATACACTTTAGAAAGTTGACCACTGTTGACCATTTTCTTTTGGTGGGAAGTACCAATATTATTAAAGAATTAGTAATTAGAACCTTTCAAATTTTGACTTTAAAATCCATGTTATCTCTAGCTTCTTGTAATATCTACTTGGATATGCAAGCATTGGTCTATTTTTTACTGGAAACTGTGGAATGTAATTCTGATTATCTCCTGCAATGCGGTAGAAGTGCAAGAGGCAGGGAAGCTGTATGTCCCACCTCAACTGTCTCAACTGACTGTTCTTTGTTAATATGCATTTCAGAACATGCCCACTCAGAAATATTTCCAAGATAGACACAAAACTACTACTGAAACACCCTTAAGGTTATCTCAAGCAAAGCCAGGGACTAAGCAGTATTTTTGCAAAAACATGAAGCTTCAGTTGTATCCTTTCAACCAACAAAAAGCTAGTTCTATCAGCTTATTGTTTCCAATGTAGGTGTAAAACTAAATGCTTCTGTAGCATGACTGTTACTCAATCTCAACTACAATTCTGTCAATGACTTTCTTAAATACATGGTAACTCCTAACATTTCTAATGCAATGACTTTTATTTAAAAAACAATGCATAGGCTAGACTATGTTCTAGGACTGTGTGACCCTTAACATAAGTCATAATGCATCACACACGTAATAGCTACCATTTCGTGTGCATATTTTGAAGACTTCCTAACTAAAGACTTATTTATCCACACTGAAGTCCAGACTAAAAAAAAATGTTACAAATATTTGATTCAGAAAGCGATTTTTTTTTTTTTTTTAAGCTGACTGTATACTGTAATAGGAAACCAGTTAATACTTGCATAGTGATTGTGAAGTACAACAGAAGTTGTTGGTTAATACCCATGTTGTGGTTGTAAAATGTAAGAGATATTGTGTTATCTGTAATGGGGGGGAAATATAGGGATGCATACATAAAGTATGCAAAGTCAAAGACTAGACTCTTCAAAATAATCCAAGATTTTTCTTTTATTTTTATCAACTCTAGTGCATAACTAGCTTGATAACTGTGACTGGCATACCTCAGAAAGAGTAAGTATTTTCATACTTATTTCTGGTACGCAGAGACACTGGGGAACTCAATCACACAACAAGAAGATAGAACAACATGAAACTAGATACCTTTTTTAAAAAAAATGTTGGCAAAAAACCATAATTGAATGCACTGGGAATGGGAAGATACAAATAAAACATAATTTTGGAGGCAAGAATAAGTGAGAACATCAGCTTTTCAATACAGCCAAAGAAGGAAATATTTATTGAATTAACAAGATAAGACTGAAGTGCTGGCAACACATTAAAGAACACAAGACAAAAAAAAACCCCTCAAGAGTTACCATTGGTTTTCCTTCGTTTTGGCTAGAGGAAGACCTACACAAAATAACTAAGACATAGCAGTACCCTGTAAACAAATAACACTACAGATTAAAAATCCCTAAAACCAGACAAAATACTACAATAAATTTTAAAACTCTAGTTAATTTAGTTTCTAGTGATATCAAACCTTCTCCTCAAATCTCTATCTGGGGAGTAAAACTAACCTTCTAATGGACTGACATTTGCAGTGTGTGCAACAGAGAAGGCTGAACTTGACAGTGACAAATAAATTCACAAAGTCATTCTTAATGAAGCAACAGGAGCCACAGCATAAGTAACTGAACAGAATTCAGAAAGGAATCCAAGAGCAACTACACCCACAGATAAAGTAGAAGGTAAGACAACTGTACATTTATATTACACACACGAAAAGAGAGGAAGTAGTTTTAGGAGTAAAAAAAAAAAACCCAACACAAAACATCAACCAAAAAGAGAGACAGGAAGCAAAAAAGTTACAGATAACTCTTTTCAAGTTTTCTAAAATACAAGGCAATCCAGCATTGATGACCATAACAAGTTGCCTTGCTGCCATTATTAAGGGCCTGACACTGTCAGTAATCTATCAGTTCAATATGAGGATGGAGTATGAATTGGTTATTAATAAGATTAAATTAGCCTTTTAACAATCAGAGGTTAATTTTTAGCAGGCATATGAGACTAGTGGGTTTTACCAGGATGGTATTTAGCATGAAGTAATTCAAGAAAAATCAGATAATGTCAAAAATTACCAACAGCAAAGTGGTGTCTGTAAAGTTTGTGCCATTTTCCAAACATTTCCTCTGTTCTTTTTGCAGAGGCTTCATTAAGCATCAGAATAAAATGATTTGTACATCTGAATCCCTGCAGCCTCCTATCTTATGTTTCCAAATCACAAGGAAAAAGACAGCAGTAATTTTTTTTTTTTAAAGTGTGGTGTGCAGCGAGTTGCACGCGCAGTTCTCATTAGCAAAGCTGGATGCACGTGTCCCTACACTTAATGCAGATGTGAATGCTCTTATGATACCAAGAAATGGACAAGCAAATAACTTTAATTACATACAAATATTATATAGAATTTTGAAACAATTATATGAAAGGTAGAGCATAAAGAAAAGCAATTAGATTAAATCCAAGAGGTAATTTACTTTTCTGCCGTGACCAAGTTCAGCTTTCACCAGAAATATATAAACATCCTAAATCTAATTTTTGAAATGAATACACAAGGTGTTTACTTTATTTTTACTTCATTTGTACTCAATATGTTAACATATATGACTTATAAATTAAGATTGAGACAAAGTTTTACTTAATATAACAGTAATTATTTTAGCTGTTTCCTCTGCTAATCTCTTATTATTCTTTTACAATTTTGCAATAAAACCTTAACAATTATTTTCTATTTTTTAAGAGTAAAGCAATAATGAAATGTATAAAAAAGGTGTAATACAGCAAAGATATAAATTAACTCTATGTTTATGAACATTTTCACCTGTCTTGGGACATAGTCATCCTTGGGACAAAATGAAGTAATGTAAGATATATAGGACTTGGGATTTGAGTTTTTCAATCAAATTTGCAGATATTATTTCTTAGCTACAAAAGTTTTGATCTCAATATAAATACAGTTGTGAGTGTCATTGCAAAACGGTGGGTTTTTAAAACCTTCCAAAGGTGTCTTTTTGGGAAAAAAAGTAATTCTTTTTAATGTTTTATTAGCTTTGAGTTTCTTACTGCAGGGAGATGTTTAATTATTAAAGTGTACAGCATATTTACATAACAACACCTCTTCACATGTCTATCAATGTACATGACACTTCCATTCAGAACTACATGACAGATAGCTACTGCAATTATTTTTATGCAAGAGTATTTTTAGTTTAGTTCTACTTCACAGCTGGGAAAAAAAAACGTTATGAGCCCAACAAGGCCATCAAAGTCTATGAGCAAGAAGCAACAAGAATTCTTGAATGATACAGCAGCAATTTAAATGTAAAAACACTGAATACAACATCTGATTTACATATCTGTATTTGTATACATAATCTGTATCATAATCTGTATCTGATTTACACTATTTGTCTTCCAACCAAAATGACTGAACCCAGCTCTGAGATGTCTGTTGCAAAAGCTTGTGGCAAGATTTCTTAGTGCATGAAAACTGAATATTCGAGTTCCTCAGAGATCTCTGATAAACTTACTACTGACTGAAAACCAGGGAAGATCTGAACAGTTTTGTACATATTCCGTACTACTGTCTTTAATAAGACCTAAAAGTGGAACTCTAACAGAACAATACCCAAACACTCAAAACCTCACGTTTTTGCACTAATTGTTCTAGAACTTTACTCTAAAGGTATTAACAGATAATGTATCCCGAGAACACTTTCAGGATAGAAACTTAGTACAGAGAGAAGATTTACTCCTCTTCATTACCACTGAAACAAATTACACAGTAAGTAAGGAATGATTTTGGTAAGTCCCTAGGAATGCATTTTCCATTACTTTTGAAAGTGTAACCTTTAAATTCAATAAAAGTCGTCTTCATGTTCCACATGCATGAATGGAAAAAATAAGAACTCAAATAGCCCCAAAAAATCCTACTTATTTCCCATGGCTTTTAACCAAAGATTTTATATTTTACTGCATAAAATGTCCTTCAGAGTTACTAAGCTGAAATCCTGATAGTATACGTAAGTTTAATTTCCTTTTAACTTGGTATCAGACTACTAATTTTAAAACAGTTCTCCTTCATCCCAGGAACACTGATCATTTTATAAAATGAACCAAAAAAGGTAACACATTTGATCAGCTCTTTGCTGAATAAGCTCAGTATTAGTTTAGATTCAGCAAAGAAATCAAGGATAAGAAACAGATCAGCACAAGCTGATATTTCATATATTTTCATATATTTCAGCTATTTATTCCTAATGATTTTGTTGGAAATATGGACAGTAGTAATCCTGAGTTCCCTAGCAGTGCTAAAAATCATGGACCTTTCAGATTTTCTATTTATGTAGGACAGAACAGCTCAACTAAACCTACTAAACTGTGATTTTTACGAGTTCATCTACTCTAAAAAAAAAGTTATGCCCAGAGTAACCACCCTAAGAGCTATTCCTAACTCTCTTAGCAGGTCTTCAGTAGAAAATGACTTTTTTTTCCCTTGAGTACTACCTGGTCATTTATATCCAAATTGGTATGCTGGTAACTTCAAAGATTAAATATACGATTCATACAATCAGAGAAAAAAACTAGAACAGTTCCTTAAATCTCCAACTGTGAGTTGCATTGGAGGGATAAGAATTGCAGCTTTACAGATTCACATGTGCAACTGGAAGAGGAAGACGGAGGACCTTTAGATAAGGAAAAGCTCCTGTACTACAACACCTTAGTGTTTTTCAAAGTATCTAATCACATTTTGCTTTTACTTCCAGTTATAAATAACTAAAAAAAAACCTGCGTTTGAAACAGCTATAATCACGGTATTATAAGCTACCAGTACCAGTGTATGAGTATGGTACTGGCCTTAAGCTATGTAATCCTACCTCCTTGTAAGACAAATAAATTTGTTTAAGTGGACAAGTTCACATACATATCCTGGTTTTACACTTGACTCATCTGATAACAGAATGGATTAAGATGTACAGCTCAGTACTGAGCTATGTAGGCCTTCACCCTCCTATTCTCATGCCTTTTATTCCTGTCCCAGCAGGGGAAATTATAGTGTACCTTATTCTAAGACAAAACAGTTTTCACAGAATCACAGAATCTTAAGGGTTGGAAGGGACCTCAAAAAATCATCTAGTCCAACCCCCCTGCCAGAGCAGGATCTCCGAGAGTAGGTCACACAGAAACTCGTCCACATGGGTTTTGAATATCTCCAGAGAAGGAAACTCAACAACCCACATGGGCAGCATTTTCCAGTACTTCATCACCCTCACGGTGAAAAAAATTCTTCCTTGTATTTCTTTGGAATCTCTTATATTCCAGCTTATACTCATTGCCTCTTGTCCTTGTTTTCTTCACATTGTATGTGGTTAGATCAAAATGTTGCCTTGAAAAAAAAAAAAAAAGCCAACCCCCACATCACAACAACAAAAAGCCAGTCTGAACAAGACTAGTGCATTTGTTGTCTTGTTAACATCTATGATAAAAAGCAAATGAATTTAAGCAAGCATATGAAGTAAACACACAGAGAAAATGTCAAACACTACTATTTCAATGATGTTTTGAACCAAATGCATACCTGCAGGTGTGATCATCGCTTACACTTGCAACTTCTTGACCTTCTTTGGGAGCAAACACCAGATCATTAATGTAATCTGAGTGGCCACCAAATATCTGTCAACCAGAAAAAAGAAATACTTTTTATCTTGAAGCTGACTGTTCCATCAGTCCATAATGTAATTAACAGACCCACTAAAGAAAAGATGTATGAGTGTTAAGATAAAGCTATCATTTTACATGGAAGTCAACAGAAGATTTTACCAGTAACCAGAGTTCTTAAAATTGTCTAATCCACTATTCCTGGTGGAATAGTGGATTCCTTGTAGTTAACTGTAGAGGTCAGCTTGATGCTCTTGCTGGACAGAGATCAGTGAACCACACCATAACTCTGTATCCTCCTTTCAACCACTAAGATTTGAAGGTAAAGTAAATCTCAGAAAGGAAGGGCAGAATGAGCAGGAATGTATGCATGATCCACACATCTTAAAGAACTCTAATTACTGGTAACTAACTCTTATCTCTTCTTCAGCATGATTTTTTTTTATTTCAAAGTACCGAGAACAATTCATTGATAACAAAAACCAAGTTAGCAGTACAGCTTTTCTAAAGAAAAGCAATACCCTAGTTTTAGTAAAAATTATGTCAGATAGTTTTTTTTACACACTTTAAAGGCTTTTCAGCTATCTCGAGACACCAGTTTTTTTCCTATTACTAAATGTTTTGTACTTATCTACAGCCATCAGTAATCTTTTGATGTTTACAGTATCCTTAAAAGCCTAAGTTTAAGAAGTTACACACATTTAGCATTAAGCAAGCATGCAAAAATCATCTCATTTACAGTCGAGTCAAAGTTTAAGTTACAAGTCTAAATTCACTCACTCAGAGGCTATGTATGAATAAATCATCTCTGATTTCATTAGAAAATCTGCTACTAGTTAAGATATCAGTTTACTCAACCTGAGGATTTATATGTATTTTCTCTAACTATGCTCTTTTTGGCAGAAGTCTCAAAATTTTAAGTCAAGCAAATGTTGTATCTGTTAATATTCAATCTTCTTCAGTCCCACTGATTTAGTCTTAAGGGATAGTTGTGCTTGTTTTGCCCAGTAAGGTATCGTAAAAAGGAGACAAAAATACCTTCTTGACAATACCATGTCATAGAGAGGTTGCAGGGTAAAACAAGGCTGAATGAAAACAACCTGTTCCACAGTTTTCTGAAAGGAAAACATGCTGGCCATTCTCTATGTGTAGCTATTTGAAGGAAAAAATGTCAAACTGATAAAAAAAAATAAAAAGACTAGACTCTCAAGCATGCATAGTAACTAAATCCCCCTCTCTAAAAATTTTATGAATGTCTCATCAATTTAATACAGAAACATTTTCATCAGCCAACTTATTTTTTTTCCAATAGCTCATAATTTTATTAAAACCTAGTGGATTAGACTAGAACTAATGCATCCTAAGATGACGATAAACTATTTAGACAGAAATGCCAGGTCTTTTGAAAAGTTTTTAGCATTCTGAATTCAAATATCCTGCCTCATTTTACTTCCACAGTTCTGATGAAATATGCTTTTTATTAAAGCAAATTTGAAGCAGGAGAAGAAAGCCACAATTCATTTCCAGATGAAAACCTCAAAAGAAGAAAAAGATTTCACAAAGATCCATCAGTCATATTTTACCTTTTGTTTGTTGTTCTGGGCTTGATCCAACCCATAAATTTTGGATTAGTTGTGTTGACAAAGTAATGGAAAACTTAGTATGCTTCCAGTTCCTTGTTGATAATTACATCAAGACAGTTCTTCCACTGGGACAACAGAGTAAGATTACTCTGGCTATCCCTCCAGAAGCAATACATACTAATTGTTTACTATAAAAGACAAAATGTTCAGAGATTACGTTTTGACTGTAATCACATACTTCTCTGAGCTGCGTTTGCACATTTTGTACCTCTCCTGAAAATCCCACGTGTAAAGTGTACACCGTACAATGGATCAAAGTCTTCCATGTGTTCATCATGAGTTCAACCTCAGATTTATGAAATAGTTTTTCTGAGGTATCAACTGACTGTTACTAAGAAATAACTGTATCAAAATTTCTAGAAATTCAACTCGCCCAGTATTTGTGAACATATGAGATTTCGCAAATATTTTAAATTGGAGTTAGGTGGTACTGTTTTTCTTGACAAGAAATATTTGACAGGAGGTGCAATGACTGTTCAGATAGAAGAAATTGACTGCCTGGAGTATTTTCCATACTTTTTGTAAAAACAAAAACCCAAATCAAACCCAGAAGAATGTCTCAAAGACAACATTTTAACCAATATTAACAGATTAGTCCCCATTCTTCCTTTTCACTAGTGAGTTCCTCGCTATTAGGTAAAAAGATTAAAAAAAACTTGACCCAGTCACAATATGAATTTTTATCTTTTCCTCAGTCTCAGTACATCCTTAAGGAAGTTTTTACACCGTTAGTTCCAGTGGTGGAGCCAGCATAAACAAAGCTAATAGCTTTACTGTTACATTCACACCAACCGGTCTCACTTTTTTGTACTGCTTGAGCACTGAAAGATCTTCAGCTTTCTGTAGTACCAAAAATGAAGAAATATCCATGGTAACTTCAGTTGACAAAAAAACAATTACATCATCTTTCTGTCTACACTAGACCCTGGAGGATCTATTCATGTCAACTTATTATCTTGTCAACTTAGATATCAGTTATCCATATCAACTGCAGTTGAATAATTAAGATAGTTGTAATTGCTTGTTTCCTTCTAGGGCAAATAACTTCCACACTTCTAGTACTTACAGCTGTGGCTGTTCAGCCTAAATACCTTATCCTAATACCTGATGTATTCATGCTCTGTGGTCCCTAGATACACCATCTATCACAAAATTATTTTGATGTGTAATGCAATTAACGTACTTTTTCAGTAGAAGTTTGTAACTGTCAGTCAGAGCATTTTATGTAGAAGGAAGGCCTAAGGGTAAATGAATCAGATCTCCAATGTACTTCTTATATGAAAAAATAACTGCCTTCTTAGTGGAAATGTAAATGGGGCATTTCAAATTTATTTATAGGCATCCAGTCAAAGCTACTGTGCAATAAATTCCCCTGAAATTAGAAGTATATGTCTTAAAAATGTCCTTTGTCTTGTTTATATACCAGAAAAGAATCTTGTCAGAACTGGCAGAGCAATAACCTATCGCAGAAAATCTACTCTGAAAATCCAGCACTCAGCAGATGGCGCTATTGAGTTGCCCCTTTGCTTCCCTGGTTGTAATCTACATCATGCGTTGATGATAAACTAGAAGAAATTCATCTCATTTAAAGAAACAATAATTTTGAATATATCCAAGGTATGGTGTTTGTAATCTCATTCTAATTCAGTAAAAAACCACCTTACTAGAATACTTCCTTAGAATAAACTGGCTTATTTGAACTTGTATGTTAAAAGTTCATTATATTACTATTATTATTATTATTATTATCATCATCATCAAAGGTATATTTCTGTGAAGTTACAATATCAATTATTTCTTTGGAAGCAATTAGTTCTTAATGAGCAAAATGGCAGATCCCATTGGTAATTCCTAGTGTTAAGCCTGGGCTGTATCCCATATCAATGTGGACAGTGTGAAAGCTAATGTACACATGAATTCTACTCTTGGAAGGTATAAAAGAATACCTTTTGCTAAGGACCAGATGATGTAGGGACAAGAAGAGGTATGAAAGTACCTATCACAGCTGTCATGGTCAATTTTTAATGAAAGCATATAAAACTGTTGATCCTTCAACATCCTCTAATAAAAATTATTAGCAGCTTTCATATTTATGAAACGTGGAAAAAGCCACACATCCATGGCTTGAACCAGTGTTCACTGAAGTCAAGAGATGTCTCATGCTTGTTTTTTTTTTTAACTTGTTTTGGATTAAAAATCATTTAGATACTGAATTTAGCTGAATAGAGCCTGTAGTACCAGGTTAATCCATATGTTTTGTTATTTCTGTGTATTAACAATCTATCATCTACACTTAATAATGACTTAATTCATTCTTTTCCTGCACACTTTGAACAGTTTTGTAAATTTTTCAAATCGCAATAAACATTCGTGACTATTAACTTTCCATTCTACTAAAAAGTTAAAAGACTTAATTCAAAACTTAACATTAAAGCATAAAACTGGTAGATATTATACAGATAGCTTTTATAAGGAATGACATACATCAACTCACAAGCAAAAAGCATTCAGAACTTTTCAAAATGTTTTGTCAGGAGTGCCACCCAATAACCGTGTCAGTTATCACGCTGCCTAGGTGACAAAGCCATACCAAATGAGAAAGAAGGAAATTCTGGGCATGGACAAATATGGAGGAATACAACCAGGATTTTCTTTCATGAAAACATGTTCTGGTTTTCAGTAACATTCATCTTTACTTCTTATGCCATGCCTTTATTCGTTCCATTATCAGCATAGCCACATAAGTGACCCTTTGTCCTGTATGACAAATACCATTGGCTTACTAATAGAAGTAACCAAACCACAAACGAAAGTCTATTATTTCCTCCTTTATGCTCAATACACAATTCTCCCCAAAAGAAGCATGATCATATTCCAAAGTCCTACAAAGAAAAAACCCACTGCTCTGATTTTTTTATTATCAATTAGCCTTGTTTATTCTTGTCTGAGACCCCAAGAAAACAAATTCAAACTGGTTAGCACAATCATCTAATTAATATCAGTACTTGGACTGGGACATTGTTTCAAAGGCAGAATTTTGAAGAATATCACATCCAAGTGAAATAGAAGTTGCTATGTCTCCCAAACAAAAGAAATCTCCAGGAAACCAATCTTCAGCTTATGAAGACAGTATTTAGACCTGACTTCTTTTATATCACTGGTTTGAGAACACTAGCATCAACACTGAGAGAAGAGGAAGTGAAATTGTATCTGAAGTAGACATTCCCTTTGTTTATATCTATGTTTAGTGTTCTTTAGTGTTCTTGTCTGCAGCAATGTAGTAAATTCAATATTCTTTCTTTAAATTTTCTGCTGTTTGAAACAGAATTTCAACTTCCTGTTTCCCATGAAAGAGAAATCACTAAATTTACTTTTCTTATAGAGGAGTCCAATAACCAATACCATATAAAATTTGACACATCTCTGTATAAAGGAACCTTATCCAACCTGGCACTTATAATCATAAATAGAATGTTCAACAGGTGAATTTCATTTCAGACTATCCATAAGCCTCTATTTGCTTTTCTTCAGTTTGGTTAAATTGTTACATAAATACCCTTACATCAAAACATCACAAAGCTGATAATCTGTTATTCCCACTTCAAAGAGAGAAAGGTATATACAATGATTTCCCCTAGAGATGATGGATATAGGATCTGTCACAGATTAATGGTCTATCTCATGCAGTACATGAAGAAAAATGAGGTAGAAGGCAAGTTAAAGATTAAAAAAAAATCTAGTCTTTAGTGAATTTTAAAAATCAGCTTAGCTGTCCTTACCTTAAATTCATTCTTGTCCTGCAGGTCTGAAGTAAATAACCTTAACTTCCTATCAGAAGCCGCCGTACAAAACCTACACTCAACAGACAAAGAAAGACCACTTAGTTAATTAACACTGCAGTAGTTGACTTTTTATCAGTTTTCCTTCAATTTAAAACTGGAAAGTGACATGCAAAGGAAAATCTCAAGTTTTTAAAAAATCCAAAGCTTCTATCTTAATTTTTCTTATTTGGCAATAAGCAGAGTTACAATTGGAACTTATCTATAAAATTGTACCTATCAAGTTCCTAGAATACTTTTTCATTAAAAGAAACACAAAACATTTTAAAAAACTAAATCTGATTCAACTACCATTTACCTGAAATGTCTCTCACAATTGCAATTGAAACTTCCCTTGGAAAAAGTAGCAGAGCACAAAAAAGAACTCTCATTATCAGTGTATTAAAATACTGAAAAATGAAATGCTAAACCAATTTCTGTCCTAATTTGAACAAAAGGCTGTACAAAAATGCAGCAGTAAGCACGCATTGTAATTTTGAAGAGGCTTATAAGCTGTTGAGAATATTTTAATTCTGAAGTGCGTATTTAATAGTTAACTACCTTTCTAGATTTACACCTCAACACATTACAAATAACATCTGACCTAGTCTGAAACACAGTCCATATTACGCAAGTGGTTACAATAATTCCATCCTTAGTAAAGTTCTTAAAATAATTGCGTCTTCACAGATGTACAAAGAACTAACTACAGATTAGGTCCATTAAAGTAACAAATAAGGGAAAATATATGTACTGCTAATTCACTGGGGTGAGAAGCAAGAGGCACAAGAAGCAGAACAAAAAAACAGCAAGAAAGGAATGACACTCCAGAATCAAAATGTTCTACTGAAGTATCCAGAGACTTTGACAGTAATTTCTAGAGTTACATTTCACTCATAAACTTTTAATTTAGTTCAATGTTGAAGAACTTGGGAAGTAGGTAAAACATATAGATTATTTACATTCATTAAGCACAAATACCGTATTTGGGGAGGTAAAGCATCAAGTCTAGTTTCTGGACTCCATGCTATGGCATCAACTCGGACGTCATGATGAAACTTTCTTAGTGTCTTATATTGCATGCCTTCCACTTCTGCATCTTCCTCCTATGGAAACATTGTATTTAGCTAATACAGAACAACACTGTGATGACTTCTAACAATTCAGATTGATGTGACATTTAAGGCTTTCAAAGTTACGTGTATCTGGGATCTTTTTACATTGTAACATCCTCAAAGTGAAAACCTAGAATACAAAGAACTAACTTGAAATATGTAACTATTTAAAAATACACTCAATGATTGCAGTGTCCAGCCAGAGGTCAACAAAGAGCATAAAAATCTGAACTGAGCTACAAAGACGATCAGCTCATTCTTTGTACAAGTAGTACCTTCACAGATACAACTAAAGCCAGTTATAACAGCATGGTGAGTACATGTTGCAATGAGAAGAAACAACAGGAACAAAAGCAAGCACATCTTGTAAACTATCTTCTCTCCCAGTTGTTTTTACACTATGGAAAAATGCTAGCACTTCCAGAACAACATTCATCAAATAGCAGGAGCTAGAAAGATCCCCTCTGTCATACAACACGATTAAAATTATTAACTTGTCTATTCATCCCACTGGTGAGTACACTGGATGGTGGGAAAGACAAAACAAGACTGGGGCTTGTGGACTCAGTCAATCAATTGACCCATAAAAAACTTTTTTAAAGTTTTCAAAACACCTAATGGAGCACCTCAAATGATATGTCTACAAAACTTTATGTCACAATTTTGCTTTGAAGTAATGAACCACTCTGGATGCCCTCTGCATAATATAGAGGATTGGAACATAGCTGAGGAAGCAGAAAATTATCCAGAGTTCAATGTTTCTTGAAGCAGGGAACAAGAATAGCATTTTCTTACTCTACCTCAATAATCTTACATATGGAAGGGAGGATATGAATATTTACGGAAAAAACTACTTTGTACCAATGGTTGTCAATATCTTAATTAGCTTCAAGGCCTACACTAGAAACAAGACAGAGATCAATATAGATGACAATAGGCTTTTGCGGTTTACATTAGCTTTTCAGAAAACTTCCAACAGTAAGACTTTGGGCAATAATAAGAACACTTATGCTGTATAATAATCCTGTATAATAGTGAAGCGAGTTGAAGAAAAAAAAGGTTTAAAAATAGATTCCAAAGATAACAGTTGTCTCCTATTTTCAAGCATCTAGGCAAAAAAATCCTAATTAAAAAAATTTCAAACTATATGAAAATATACAGTACACAGTATTTAACATTTTAAAAACTTTCACGGTATGATGACTCTAAACTTCAAGGTAAAAAGACATTTTACTGGTTTTAACAGTCTGTGAGAGAGATCCAATAGAAGCAATTGGGAAATAAAAAAAAAAGTATTTATTTTACAGTTCTTCCTTGAAATAAATATCTATAAAATTAATACAGACACTTTAGAACGAAAGTTTAAAGTTCTAATCTTTGCTGTTTCACAGGTTAGCTGAAAGCTTTAGAAGATAATTTCGTCTAAATAGCAAATGTACATAGAATAAAACATAAATGTGTAAAAAGGGAGCCAATTACTCTGTGACAAGAAAGAAAAACATACACTAAATATTAAGTCACACATTTACTAAGTTGCGCACATTAACAAGAGACACCAAAATGGGATTACTCTTCCAGTACAGCACTCCAATTTTCTTTGCGGTCTATTTAGGGAGTGTAGTGAAAGGGCCAAGAGGTAAACTGAAGGAGGGTAGGTTTAGATTACATGTAAGAAAGAAATTCTGCACTCTGAGGGTGTTGAGGCACTGGAATTGGTTGCCCCAAAAGGCTGTGGGTATCTCACTTCTGCATGTTCAAGGCCAGGTAGGACGGGGCTTTGAGTAACCTGGTCCAGTGGAAGATGTCTCTGCCCATGGCAGGGGAGGTTGAAATGATCTTTAAGCTGCTTTCCAACCCAAACCATTCTATTACTCCAAATTTTACACCATCTGGGTGGTAATTTATGCCAATGTGTATTTTTTGCATATACTTACAAATATATTTTCTTGAAGAACAAATATCTCAGTCTTGTTAATGTAATAAATCAGTAACATCCTCCCCTGATTAAATAGGGAGGTGAAAAACCAGCAAATTGACCAATGTCTTTATACAGTAAAGGTGCTGGTGAAGGAAGTTTCAGGAAGTGACTAATAAAAAAAACCAATAACACAAACTAACCTGAAATCTGCATGTTCCAATAACTACGTAATTATTGCCACCATATGCAATGAGGGAACAGGTATCTCCACTATCAAACGGACTGAATGTTACCACGTGCACGTAATCTTCACAATCAAGAGTGTAAGAGGTGTTTCTAGTAGAATCTTGCTTCATTTTCTTTGGACTAAGTCAAGGTATTACCAAAGTGATGTCTTCTCCGGGATGAAAATCTACATTCCTACATTAAAAAAAAAAAGTTTTTAAAAGCATGCATTAGTTATTTGCATGAAGAAAAAATGTAAAAAGTATTTATAGTACAATAAATCAAAATTTGCCATAAGAACACAAATGCTGCACTTAGGTTCATTGTTTTCTGATGCAGCATGTAGTTTCATCAAAAAAAAACCTAAAACTATCCTAACATACAAAGTTGTCTCTATAGACTTCAACAACAACTCCAGATTTTGTGCTACTGTTGCCAACCCAACTCCAAGACAAGAAATTAAATTAAATTTAACCTAATTTTAACATTTTTAACCAAATGACAAGAAATGATACATTAGTACCTTCAAATTCTCTTTACCTGTGTACCTCTTTAAAGAGTCCATGTCTCTAACTAAAAGTAGAGTTAGTCAAAGCTGAAAAATTGTAAATGAGAACATTGTTATGCATATTTTACCATGGTTCACATCTTAAGGTTTAAACTTGTGCCACCTCTGCAGACAGAGCAGCTATACCTCTGTGTACCAAAGAATATGTACTTTGCTCCATTCAATCAGTTTTCAAGAAAATCAGATTCCTGCGCCAGAACACAAGAGTCCGAGATACAGAACTGATTGCAGAATCACTCCTTTTAGTCCCAAGTACAGATTTGACATTAGTTTCAGCCTTTTTGGGAAATCAGACCTTTTAATTAAAAGTCACGTGGAAAGACAGCTTTAAATCTCTGACAAGACTTTGCTGCGTTACTGATCTGAAAGTCTCGGCATCCAAGACTGGATGTTTTGCTTGGGAGCCACCCAGGTTTGACACAGGTTATCGCTGTGAGACAAAGAGGCTCTCCACAGCTGCAATGCTTATTTATTAACCAATACGACAAACCACCTCATTAACATAACAGCTTTAGCAATATCACTTGTACAGCTCTACTTCTAAAGCTAAACGAAATTTCTTTTTTATACCCCACGTGTAGTCTTCTTCCTTTAAAGCCTTCCCACCAGACTAGCTGAAAGCGGCAACACCAAGAACACTGTTAGCTTCATTCTTGTCGAAAACACAAATCGGGCAACCGAGCTCCGTGGGTGCTCGTTCCCTCCCCTGCGCCGCGCTCCTTCTGTCACCTGCTCCCTTCCTTTTTCCCTCCAGGGCCCTGCTGCTACTCCTCAGCCAGTCTGCTTAAAGGGCTGTGCCGATTCCGCGCCGCTGCCGCTCCGCAGGCGCGGGTAAGGGCCTAGGTTCAGCCACACAGAGCCTTGGCCTCGGCTCCTGGATCCCACCAGGTCAACCCCTCACCCCGAGCCGGGAGACCCTTCCCTACTCCCGCCTCACACGCACCTCCTGCTGCCCCACAGTAGCAGCAGCCGCCGCCTTCCCCGCCAACAACACCGCCCACCCCAAGGAGCACGAACCCTGCCTGTGCTTCCGGGTCAACAGCTCTCGCTCTGCAGTTGGACGGCGGCGGGGGATTTAAATGTAAACTGCCGGTGCGGACCGGCAAGCACCACTACTGCGGGGGTCCGGCGGGAGCGGTAAGAGCTATTTCTGAGAGAGATGGAAGTGCCGTGCCAGGCTGGACCGTGGGCGAAGGGCGGCCCTTTGAGGTGGCCACTGCCGGGGGTTTTTAGCCGGAGAAGAGGGGCAGCGGGAATGGTGAAGTCCGCTCTTGAGATATGAGGTTTTGGGGCTTGTTTCTTGGCTTGAGCTATTGGTCTGGGCGCTCGCTGCGAATGACAGGTTGTGTCTCCTGGAAGTCTCTCGGAGTCGGGAGAGGGAGGGAAGGAGGGAGGGAGAATGAGAAGCGCCTCCGGAGGGATTTTCGCCTGCCCCACCCTGACCCTTACCTGCTCACGTTTCATCCTCTGTGGCCCACGTGTTTCCTTCACATCAGCGAAAAATAATGAAGTCGATTGTCCCCTTCAAGCGTTTTTGAGAGTAATTGTAGTTGCTGTTAGTCTTGCTTATTACTTAATGCCTCCCGTTTGCCTTTCATCGTTTTTCCTGATTGTACCAATCACCAAAACAACCCCTGTTGTAGACTGTGCCTTAGCGAGGGGAAAGGCTGTGTTTGTGTTCCGAAAATAAACTATATGGGTGTTGCTTCTGTACTGATATTGCAGTGTTAGGGAACTACGTTTCAGGAAAGAAGTGGTTTAAAGAAGGCAAACTCTTGAAATAGTCTTGTGTACCTGTCTTGATAAATGTGTCTTGATAAATGAAAGGTGAAAAAAGCCAGAGCATGAAGCAGTCAGATTTGAAAATGATAGTGCAACTCATTGCCAAAAGAATTAAGGGAAACCATGACTTATGGAATGGAGAGAAAAAGAAAAGTTATACTGTATAAATAGGTTACTATATAGGTAAAAAAAGCATTTTGGAGCCAACTTTGTTATTAAGACTTAAAAATAAGAAAATCTGTTGTTGTCAGGCTTAAAATATTCTGACAGTGGTCTGTCAGTGTACAGTGCGTGTGGATAGTACAGAAGTTCTCTGAGGTGTTCAGACTGGCTGCTTTCAGAGGTAAAGGGCTGTTACGTTTGTGATAACATTTATTCTCCAATGTACAGGGAAACTGAGGAGTCTTCGTGAAGGCTTGTCATACATAAGCACTTTTAAACTCTTCATAGTTACTCTGTCGTAGTGAGGTGAGTCTCAGTAGAGTTCTGGTGTAGCGTGAAGGGTTTTTTTTTTTTTTCTAGGAACTGGATCTACAAGAAGGTACAATTATTGGAAGGTGATGACACACCACAACCTAGGCATCTTGCATAAATATATTAATTTTAATTTTTCTTAATGATTTCTGTCTTCTACATTAGACAATGACTGCTTTCCAGCAAAAAGTTTTGAACTTGGTCAAGTGTTTCAGAAGACAATGGAATTTATTTTCAAGCTCTGAAAGGACTACTGTATGTGGAGCAGACTGCATGCTGATGGCACTACAACTCTCAATGGCGGAAGTCAATAAACAGGTTGGCATTGTTTCAGTATGTTCTTGATCTTAAACTTGGTTTTCTTACTTGACTGTTTGCTTAGGCATGTACTTGAAATGGCTGTTTTGGTCACTTCATTATTGTTTTAACTGAAAGTCAGGTGCAGCAAGGCACTAAAATTAATATGATTAAACACACTGTTGAATCATGGCTTGGAAAAGGAATTGCAAAACAAGTGGAAGGATGGAAGTGTTTTAAGTGCATAACTGAGTTCTACACTTTAATTTTAAATACTAGTGTGGTTTTTCTGATTGTAAAACTTCTGTTTATTTCCATCAAATATTTCTCTTGTGCTATATATTGAGGTGGGAGAGTGTAGCATTTGAGATGCTGCTTCCTTTTCTCAGCATTCCAAAAATACGAGTATAACTGATTTGGTACAGACTGTGTGAGTTGTACTTGCTGCAGTCTGTTCTTGGCTGTCGTTTTTCCTGAGGTTCATCTGATGAAGATCTATACATGTAAGTTGTGAGCGTGCACCTGCTATCAGTAAGAAGTCTATGGCCCTCTTTGCATGTGTACAAGAAGTGCCTGTTAAATGATGAACAGGAGACGTAACCTTTAAGTGTCTCCATAAGAAGCACTGTGCTTATAACAGCTGGAACATTGGGCATTATCAGTCAGCTGAAACATACCAAAAACTGTTGCAACATATAGTTAGGACTTTGTATTTTTCTGCTTTAGAGAATGATGAGAAAATCTAGAGATACTAGATCACTTAGAAAACCTGAAGATACCTTTAGGTCAGTAAACTTAACCAAGGAAAACATGTTGCTGTGGTTGGAAGAATTGCCCAGGTGTTGTACAGTGAGTTAAACATGTGGTACAAAACTTGAGTTAAAGCCAGAAACCAAACCAAACACCTACAGCATAAAAAAAACCAACAAAAACACACTAAAACCAAATGTTCAAACACATAGAAAAGAGTTTGTACATGCCTACTTGTGATGAGTTATTTTAAAAATTACCACTTGTACTGGAAGAAGCTTATATCTTGGAACAAATCTTTCCAAAACCACTCTTGAACCTAACCGAATTTATTACCAGAAAAATCTTTGACATCTTAAATATGCAGAATGGGGATATCTGTTGTCTAAACATTAAAGATAAAACTGGTCAGTTCATCCCCACAGTAATAAACATTACAGCAGAAATATTAGAATCCCAAGATTCTACATTTGTAGTTCATAGAATGTAACACATTCCAGTTAAGATCCCAGTGCCTCGTGTATATACCTACGTAGGAATTATTGTGCACCCAAATTAAATATTATAGAAGAAATAAAGTTACCTATGGAGGCAGTCACTGTTTGTTTTGTTTGTGATTCTCAAGGGAGAACTACAAATATTTTTCCAAAGCCAACTCTGAAAACTAAAACCTGGTTTTCTGTTGGATGCCAAAAATTACAGATGTGATAAAGATGATCTTTTTATGATTCATTGCTACTTCTTTCCTAATAGCTTATAACAAGATCTTTTCTTTGCCCAGAGATAGTTTATTCCCTTTTCTTCTCCAGCAAAGGTTTCTTGCCTCCAAAAGATTCTTTTCTTTGAGACATGATCTAACAAACAATAATTGTTTTCAGCTAACTTACTTTTGAAGTATGCTGCTTTTACTTCAAATCTGAAGAAAAGCCAAATTCAAAACATTTTTCTTGTTATATTGGTTGATCCAATAAGACAAATTAGCTTTATATACAAGCCTTGTGTTGCACACGCGGATTAAAAGTATTTTAGCCTTTGCATGTCCTGCCTCTGAAGTTCAATTTCTTCAGTTGGTTGTCCATTTTTATGGTTACAGTGTTAATGTAAAATATGGCTTGTCTCTCTTATTCACTGAAACTTCAAACTAAGATGCAGAGTTTTACAGTTGTAGTTGTGTGCCTTGTTAGGTTTCTGATTTACGTACAATAATTTTGTATTAATGTAACACTTGTAGAATAGAAGACTATTATAATAAATTCTATTACTGAAAGAAATATAGCTGTACTAGTAGGCTATTGACCAGGTGGATGGAAAAAAACAAACCTACTACAAAACCCTATTCTTTTAGAGGCCTTGACAATTCTAATGAGTTTGGTGTTTTAACCTTTGTCTATATCTGCAGTGGAAATAAAAAATACAAAGGTTTTGGAGAACTCCAGGAAAGATTAGAAGTCTCATAATTTATTAGTGTTAAATTTCACCATGAATAAGGGTAGCAAATAGTGTGAAAAATATTGATCAAACAGCAAGTATGAAAGGAAAGAGCTCAGAGGCTTTGCATTCTCCTGAAAGCACTTTATTTTGTAGCACAGTTGTAGCCATATGGCATAAAGACAAGTAGCAAATGGTCTGTGGTGGAATTTAATATCTTTTGCCTTGCCTGTTAGCACAGATCTGAAATCCAGGGATACTTTTAAGAATCTATCTTGAGGTTTAAAACAGAAATGACAATTTTTTGAGTTGAGGTTCAATTGAGGGTAATTGCTTTAAGTTGGCTGTGTTTGCACCTGTGGATCAGAAGGGGTAGAAGATAAGTCACTAGGACAAAAAAAATCACTTGTTACTTTCAGACCATGCCTGTTTTAGCCAGTAGCGAGGAAAACTTTTTATATAATGTAAAACATTCAAATTCTCAGAATTGTCTTAAATCTTTGTAAATCTCTCTTTCAGCACTAGGATTGTAAGACTGGAGGAGAAAGTGCTTCATTGTTGATTTTTTTAGAAATGTATTTTCCCTTTAGAAACTTGTGTTTATCTCTGATTCCAGGTGAAATCTGTTCTGGGGTGTGGTCTGCTTCTACCCTGTACTTTCATGAGTGCATCTTGTACACTGCCTGAATATTATGTTCTGTTCAGTATCCAGTATTTCTTGAAATGTTTGCTCAAATGAACTTGTTTCCATGTTGGCAAATAAAGAAAAATGCCAAGTTTTTTTACAGCCTTACTCCTTTAAACTGTTGCATCTGTCTCCCCTTTGGTAACAAGGGATTCCTACCAACTTTGCAGCAATTTTATATGATGTGTTGCTTGTAACACATTGTAACAATGCTTCCAGGGTAAATTGCCTTCAGTATGTTTTATTTTTCACAGAACTGTAGAACTGTTGAGGTTGGATCTCTGGGGGTCATCTTGTCTACCCCCCTTCCTCAAGTAGAGCTACCTAGTGCCAGTTGCCCAGGACCATGTCCAGATGTCTTTCAAATGTTTCTAAGGATGGAGACTGCATAACCTCCGTGAGCAACCTCTGCCAGTGCTCAATCACCCTCAGAGTGAAGAAATATTTCCTGACATTCAGAGGGAACCTCCTGTGTTTCATTCAGCTTGTGGCTGTTCTTGCCGCTGAACAGCTTAAACAGCTTGCCTTCATCCTCTTTGCACTCTCCTTCAGATATTTATATAGATTGATGAGATCATCTCTGAGCATTTTCTTTTCCGGCCTAACCAGTCACAGCTTTCTCAGCCTTTCCTCTTATATGAGATGCTCCTGTTCCTTAATTATCTTTGTGGATGAATTACTGGACTTTGTTGGATTGTCTCCAGTATGCCACTGTGTCTTCCTCATACTGAGGAGCCTAGAACTGGACAAGATACTCAGTTGTGATCACATCTATGCGACGTAGCCTTCTCTACAAGAGATGTGCTCTTTTTCAGGAAAAAAAAAAAAAAAGAGAAGTCTTGTAGAAAAAAGATTGAAGAAATTAATTATTTTATTACTTTTTAAAAAGCAGATGAAATACTGAGAATGTTCTACTGCCTTTCCCATAAGGCATCCTCCCTAGCTTATCAATATGATTTTCTCTTTTCTCTCTAGCTTTCCTTCTGTATATGTGCTGTATATGTATGTGTTACAGATTACTGTTTTAAGAGTGGAAGGGAAAGCAAGAATGTGGTGTGTAGGTTTGTTTTGGTTTGCATTTTGCTTTTTTTTTTAAAGAGTGTGCTAAATTTTCTATTTTGTTTTTATTACCTCTATAGTTGATTGTTGACTTAAGAAAATAATAGGTTGTTGCTTGCATAAGTAAAATTTTAGAGTCTTATTGTTGCAACTACTGACCCATAGAGTATTATAGCTCTCTGTTTCTCCTTAAACAGAGCATACCACCCCACCTCTCAAAGCAACTTCCTGTGCAAGGTATACGGGTATTTCTCTAAGCTTGGGATATTGATCTGTAACTTCACTGTCTTTGCATCTGGTAAATTACAATCTAACAACTAACAGATGCTTACGTCCATACACTTTGGCTTGTACGAGCCAGTTGCTAAATGTCTGCACAGCCCTATCACTGTTCACTGGAATGACAAATGTATCCAAAATGCTGTTTTATACTACTTCAATGTGCTTTATGTGCTGTGATCTGGTAACTTCTGTCTTCTACAAGAGCATACACAAGCAATGGAGGCTCAGCAGGACCAGAGGCAACATGATTGGAGAATTCAACAGCTTGAGGGCAATGCCAGACAACAGTACTGTGCTCTAGGAGTATGCCTGAAAAGACCGAGACAGCACCTGAGCAGTAGCTAAGCTCAGCAGTGACTGTTTATTTGAGGAAGACAGGAGAGAAAATGGTATTGCTGAAATACACATCACAGCATAGGTTTGGGTTTTTTTAATTTTGTCAAAATAGAAACTCCTTTGCAATGCAGGTAACCCTGGAAAGCTTTCAATACCTACCAAATATTAAAAAATGATCTTTAGGCATGGCATGTTGCTACTGAATGTCAGACATTCTAAAATATGACACCAGGGAAACTTAATATACTGTACTATCAAGAAGTGAAGATGCTTTATAGTACTTTACTTCTATACCTATGAAACAAAATATTTGCAATGTATATCACAGAAGGAAAGGAATGTTAACTTCCTTAACCTATTAGTCGGTTAGCATATGCTTAATGCAAAACACCACATGATTTTTTAAAATTAATTTTAAAAACAGAGGATTGACAAATTGACTGTATAAGTAGTAGAATACACTCTCACAGTGGCACCTGATCATGAAGATTTATATCTGGAGGGTAATTTTATTTGGATTTAAAATATTTTTGTAGCACTAATATAAAATTTGCCGATCTCTGAAGCTGTCAGTCTGATAAGGGAAGGTTTTGACTTATTGCATACCATATTGAAGTTGTACTTTAACTTGGTATTCCTGGAGGATGATCTTGTTTCAAAACAAAGTCAGAAAACTAACTTTTTTTTTTTTTCCTTTGACCTACTGCTGTTTTGATCTGTTGAGATTGGGTTGTAGTCTGATTATGTGGGGTTTTTTTTCGGAGGGCTGAAATGGAAAACAAGTACTTTTCAGGAAGCATGTGCCACTTAATTTTCTGGTAATCTGTGAAACAGCTTGGAATTTAATAGTGCTAAATTGGCATGACCCATGTACAAATTAGAAGGCAAAAAAAGTGGTCTGAAAGTCATATGCATAAGCACTCTTTCATTTTTACTCCCACTTATTTGTCTAGGCAGTATTGAAATAGTTGACTTTCAAAACCTTGGAATTTTGTGTTTAACTAGGTCTGTTGGGAAAGTTGTGCTGAGTAGATTGGAACCCTAGGGGAAGAGTCTTTTGAGCTGCAACAACTTAAATTGTGTTGCTCCTGACCTGTTTTTGAGTTTATTTTTGTATTCAGTTGCCAATGATGTTTGTAGGTAATTATTTTTTTCCACATGAAAGTTGCTTAATGTGAAAATGTCATGAAATAAAACCTTTGCAAGATACAGAAGTTTTCTGCCATTATTGATAAAGCAAAGTGTCGGCCAGCTGCAGGACATTTATATCATGTTACATAATTAATTACATGACTGTATAGTA
This sequence comes from Urocolius indicus, assembly GCA_013401255.1. NCBI lineage: Eukaryota > Metazoa > Chordata > Aves > Coliiformes > Coliidae > Urocolius > Urocolius indicus. The sequence goes on along the minus strand of WBNH01010869.1, from coordinate 56,746 downwards.
TTGGTGTTTTTTGTTGCTTTAGTATGCACTCTGTTTCTTTGAAAACTAGAAAATTTGTTACAGTTGCAAAATTGTTTGTTGCATATATTCTGAGGATTAACTGAAACAGAGGGACTTTGGCTGAAAAGGTTTAAAAGCATAAAATAAGGACTGGTATGTAGATCAAAGTGCAGGATGTGGATGAGCAATGAGGAGTCTAGTGAAAGAGGACAGGATAAAAGTAAGTAGCAAGGAGGCTGGAGATTTTAGGGGAAAAAAGAAGTGGAGAGGAAGTTGACATTAGGAGGTAGTAGCAATATGGTAGTATGGAAAGGTCAGCAATAAGCATGGTTATGAGAAAACGGATTGTGATGGATATTGGATAAAACACTAAGATTTGGGAGCAAGGTGAAGAAATACACAGAATATAATGAGGTATGGGTGTGTAGGGAGATGAACAAATCCTAGAAAAAGTTTTGGAAAGATGAAGAACACTACCAAAGTGAAAGTAGTCAAGAGGAAACAAACAAACAGGCTAACAAGTAATTAGTGAATAAAAGACCAAATTTGGAATTAGAGGCCAGAAATATTTGTATAATCCTGTATTTCCAACCTTGTAATTTGTCGCTGTTACCTTGAACTCAATCTCAAGCAGAGTTCTGTTCAACTATGTATTTTTGCTCATAGAAGTAGCATCTTAATGTAATACTTTTTTCATGTGTGTAGCTTGCATTACAGCAATTGAAATTGAATTTTGTTTTTATTTCCTGAGCTTTGCAGTCTTTAATGCAATACACTGACAATACACTCATCTTTATTGGCAGCCACAAGAGACTGGCTCAGATTTCTTGATGTTCCTTGTACCCTTATGCTAAACTGTAAAACTTAATTAAAATGTCTGATGTTCAGTGAGCTGATTTTTTTCTCCCACCCCTTCAAGTGTGAATCACTTGGTTTACAAAACAGTCCTCTACTGAAAGTGAAAAACACAATGTCAGAGGTTGAAGAAATAGGATGATGCCTTGTACCTAATTATTTTTTTTTTCTTGGAGTGCAGCAGGATTTTTAGTGATAATACTGGATGGCTGGCTTGCATCCTACTTCCTTCAGTAATACATCACTTGTTTGACTCAAATAACAGGGGTTTGTCACTTACTTGCCTTGTTTTTAAACTTCTGTGAATTTCAGCTCCCCTGTCTGTTCATATTTGGTGTGACACTTTCACCTTTCTCTTTGCCATTCGTGGCCTGCTGTCATACTTGTAACCTCTCATTGTGCTATGCTGGCTAGCAACTTTGGTTCTTCAGTTACTTCTGCTTCATAAATGGGATTGTTTCTAGTCCTTAATGCTAAATGTAGTCTATATCATTCTTAGTCTTTTCAGTTCTCTCATGAAAAAATCTCTGGAAAAGTTTATTCCCTTTTTTCCTTTCAGTTTAGAACTGCACAACAAAACTGCAAGCTTATTGCTTTATAATTGTTTCACTCTTCTAAGAAATATTTAGGCATGATTAGCTAATATGCCCTTATATATAAATGTGGTAATAGCAGAAGTCCTCACTTTGACGTAAATCCTTTGAAAAAATATGATAAACTAATATGTAAAATAAACAAGATTTTAGGAATTCCTGTTGATATTTTGTATTTCTGTCCACCAAAGATGATAGAGAAATCCTTTAAAGAGCTGGAAAGAAGTAAGAGACTTCTGTGATATAAGCCTCTTAAGTTTATGGTAGATTTGAGTTTTCTTCTTTTTTTGCCTACAATAAGAAAAGATTCTTAGCTGCTAATAATGCTGTTCATTGTTTTGCTAACAGCATTATTTGTTGCCACTTCATCTGCTCTTGGAAATCAACTCTGTTAATCTCAATTCTGCTAATTTTCTGATACACTGTTGTACTTTTGTCCTTTTTGGAACTTAGAGAGAAGTGAGAGTGGCACATGAAATGTAATCAACTTATTTTGGCAGAGTGTGCCAGAGGTTGAGTATAAATTAGTAGCATATATTGTATAGTTAACGTTCGTTATGGTACTAGTAACGATTAGGTGTGCATCTGGTTACTGATAGCAACACTACCAGTATGATGTTTTGGGCATGGCATATGTTTTTCCAGACTACTACCTGAAGCAGAGTAATAGAGCTATATTTATTGCCTTTGGGAGGTAAATGCCTGCCATGCTGAAAACTATTTCTGCAAATAATTAAGTTTATGTAATCAGTGATCATGTGGAAGTCAAAATGTCTTTTCTTACAAGAAAAGTTCAGTATACATACTTGGTATTTCAAAGATCAGGAATAAATATTGCATAAACTTCACTGTAAAGGCAAAACATTGGAAGAACTATAAGTCTTTGTTTATAATAAATGTAAGTATTTTAGATTACAATAGCTTAAAAAGTATTTATATTACACAGCTTGTTCACAGCTTGTTTTAAAGTTATTTTTAAAACTATGTTGAATACAAAACATAGTATTTTTGCTTTTTTTTCTGTTAGCATCATGGAGACTTCACAGTATCACTTAGTGATGTGTTGGAAACTTGGAAATATATGTTACATGACAAACTGGGACTATCATACGAAAACATGAGAGAACCTGAAAATTATGGTGATCTAAAAAAAGCCTATCACACCTTCTTAGCAAGAAGCAGTATGTTAGATCTAATAGACATATGTCAGAAGTGCTACAGTCTTGGACTTGTATCTGAAGATGAGATCATAGAACCTGTAAGTATTATGTTAGTTTGACCTCTGATATTATTTTGACATGTTTTTAATTGCAGTTATGGGTTTGTGACACTTCTAAATATACATAGGATCTCTGATTCAGAGATCTATTGGGGAAGCAGATGAGTTTGAATTACTGCATCATTTAAAGAGATCTTAAATTCATTCAAATTATTTCTTTGTGTTATCCTGTTGTATAGGTGAATCCCACAGCTTTTCAATGAGTATTTCTTGCCAGAAATAGAACTGAAAAATAGACTATGGAGATTTGATAAGACTGGAACAAAGCTTAGTGATTAACACTTGGAGTTCTGTTTTTCTGTTGACATACAGACAAAATATTTTTAATGGTTATCTTGAAAACACCATGTTCTTAAAAGGAAAAAAAATCCCTATACTGGCTGTAGTTCCATGTTGGATTTTTCCAGAAGCCAGAAGAGGTTTCACTTCAGCCAGTCAGTCAGCAGCTCTGTTGCAGTTTATTCCAGCTCAGATGTTATGACAGTACACATGTGAGGCTTCACTCTAAACTAGAGAATTTTGGTGTGTATTCCACCCTTGGATGATGAAAGTCTATGGAAAATGAATTTGAATAATCTTTATGTTGTTGGATAAAAATATATGTGAGTAGCAATTAAGTTTAAATCACAAGCAATCCACGTGATTTTATTTGATTCTGTGTTCTCTAGAGTACAGAAAGGTCAAAAGACAAAGGATTTTGATACTGAAAGGAATGTTGGATGTAGATGCGTGTTTCTAGCTTCTAATGAAAATTTGAGTTGAATTAATTGTCTGCTTTTACTGCTCACACTCAGCATTACAGACTTAAATTACTATATTTCGTCTTCTGAATTTGATGTATGTTTAAGTAGACAGTCACTTTAATGTGAGAAAAAGCTGTATCAGTAACTTAACAATATATGGACTGAAGTATATTATGAATTATACATATATACACACACACACCATGAATTAATAGTTACAGTGTGACTAAAACTGTTTACCTTTAAGTTTTAGTAAGAATGAAAAGCTTTTTTTCCATGAGGGATTGGTCAAATAGCAGAACAGGTTGCACAGAGAGGAAACAAAATCTCATCTTTGTAGATATTAAAAACTTGGCTCAGCATCTCACTGAACAACTTGGTTAAACTGGTCCTGCTTCAAGCATGAGTTTGTACTAGATGATCTCTATAGGTCCTTTTGAATTACTGTATGATTATACAAGTATGCTTTTAAACAGCTTGCATACTGCCTTAAGAGTTCAGAGGACCTACACACAAACACTCTTGTGATCATTAGGCACAAAAGAGATTTTAAGGAAAACTGAAGTTTAGGAAGGACATGGAAACGGCAACTTCAGAAAGAAAATGTTTTGTTTTATTTTTTTATGGGGAAGATGCAAAACAGGAGTAGGTTAATGAGCTGTTCCTAAATATGGTATAATGTATTAAATGTTCTCCAAAACATAAGCAGCTGCTTTTAATGCAAATGTTTTGAGATATGTAAAATTATATCTTGCAATTCATTTCTCTATGAAAACAGTTGTACTTTTATACTAAAGCTAAAAGTATGTTGTAAGGGCTGTGTTAACCTCAAAACACAGCAAACAGGTAGAGACATCATTTCACCAAGTTTTAATGTCACTTTTTCTTTCCAGTCCTCTTCATATTTAAGTTTATTCTAGTATCTTTATTAAAGGTTCAACTGTTGGAATTTCTTTCTGGCCTAATGAATGTACAAGAAAATAATGGTTTGATTCTTTCTACTCCTATACCAGTCAACAGACAGGGTCAAGAGAATGTGAAGGTAAAAATTATTTCTGTGTCTTTTGTAATGTTCTGTATGTATTGAAGAGATGAAATAGAAGTTTCCTTTTCAAAATATTGTTATTAAAGCATTACTGATTTATAGAACCACTACAGATGTATTCAAACTCTGTGTCATTTGAGTATATTGTAGATGTGTGTATGGGGCTAAGTGCAGACAACGTAGACTTAATCTTCCTTGGAATCAGGGAATATATTTTCTCCTCCAAGCACACTATCACTTAACTAAGAGTTAAATGATTTTCCCAATGCCATCAAGTGAAGCGGTAGGTGAAGTAAACTTATTTTCTTAGCTTGTACTCCCTTACATATGGAAGAAATCTGGAAAGCCATGGTAGTGGTAGCTGTAGCAAAGCAAATAATTTTTTCCTACTAGAGGACCTGAGGACTTTCTGGAAATACTGGATTCTTTCTTATTACCCTTTCAATCCCTAAAAGAAGAATCGGAATACTGTATAACAATGCTTAAAATGGTGGAGCTTTAGTAATTTGTAAATTTGCTTTTCTCATTATAAGTGGTAATTTCCATTCACTATTTGGGTACAACAGAATCTTTCTAAACAAGAGAATATCTTCTGAAGTTCTCCCCTAACTGGTACTTTTAGCATAAACATAATGGTATGTTTGCTGTTCTGACTCTTATCATAAAGTTATTCCTTGTTCTTTTTTACTTCTCTTAAATCTATATTTTTCAGACTTTACCATATACATGTTTGTTTTTTTTAATGCCTATATTTTTGTTGTATGCATCCTATTGCATAAGAAATTTCATAGCATACATAGGTTTTTTTCGTTATCTTTCCTTTTGTTAATGGCCTTTTTTGGTCATTACTTTGCTCAACAAAACCATAAGCTCTTCAGTACTGGGACTGTTCTTAAGAGTCCTGAACAGTGCTTTAATATCACAGAATCGTAAGAGCTAGAAGGGACACTGAAAATCATCTAGTCCAACCCCCCTGCCAGAGCAGGACCACCTAGAGTAGGTTATATAGGATCGTGTCCATATGGGTTTTTAATGTCTCCAGAGAAAGAGACTCCACAAGCCATCTGGGCAAGCCCATGTGCTCTATCATCCTCGCAGTGAAGAAGTTTTTCCTTATGTTTCTTTGGAACCTCATATGCTCCAGCTTGTACCCATTGCCCCTTGTCCTATCATTGGACATTATTGAGAAGAGCCTGGCTCCATCCTCCTGATAACCGCTCTTTGTGTATTTGTAAACGTTATTGAGATCACCCCTCAGTCTCCTCTTCTCCAAGCTAAAGAGCCCCACCTCTCTCATCATAAAGGAGGTGTTCTACTCCATTAATCACTTCTGTATCCCTGCACTGAACTCTCTTCGNTCCAGGTCTTGTTGAATGGCAGCACAGCCTTCTGGTGTGCCAGTTTAGTCTCGTCAGTAAACTTGCTGACAGTGCCCTCTGTTCCCTCATTAAGCTCATTAATGGAATGTATGGAACAGTACTGGTTCCAGCACCTTGCCCTGATGGACTTCACTAGATACAGGCCTTGAAGATGATGGAAACTGGTCTGGCAATGACTTCTGCGAGCTCCCTCAGCACCCTTGGGTGCATCCCATCAGGGCCCAATATAAACAATTACAATACTATGTTTTGGCTAGGTGGGTGGAGGTGGGTCACAATTTACGACCAAACTCTCAGTTGGAGTTTCCGAATTCCTCTGGAAGCCAAGGGAAAAATTACTGAATCTGGTGCAAAGCTGGCAAGTTGTTTAAAATCTTATCCTCTTTGAAGTTAATGTCAAATCCTTCTGTGGTTTAATAGTACTAGTATTTTGCCTTGGGATAGCAAAATAATGTTGATGAAGAGATTTCTAAGTAGAAATGGACAGCCAATTTTAATAGCTAGAAATCCAACCCTCAAATATTTTGTGAATGTTCAAGTACAGTTAGTACAGTAACTTTAACATATTAATCGTGCTTTCTTTTGTCAATATTTCCAGAATCTCCATACAAAAGCAGCATTTTGAAATTATGCAAGGTGAAATTTTTACTCTTCAGTATATGTTTAATTAGCTTTACATAAAGGAACATAATTTTGCAGAGGGATGATCACTTTGGTGCTTTCTTTTACAGGTGACAATCCTGGCAAAGAAGTATGTGTGTTCATATTTAAGCCTATTGGTGAATTCTAAAGATGATCTGGCACTAGCTCATATTCTAAATGTTCCTGACAGAGGACTTGGTAGAGAAGCCTTCACTAAACTAAAACATGCCTCTCAGATGAAAAAAATGTCCATCTTCCTGGTATGTGTCTCAAATGAAACTTGCTGCATATCAGACACAATGAAATAGATCTATAAACATAAAATGTTGGTTTAATCTCATATGCAAGAAAAAAGGCAAATGCCACCATAAGTGTTGTTTCTAGGTTTCTATGTGAAAAAGTGGGTACTTGCTTGATCATGGGGGCTAAAGATGCACAGAAAAATAATTTTGTATATATGTACCTATAGAGCTCTAAACTGTCACATCTTGGAAACAGGCACCAAGAATGTTCATTCCAAACTATTACTGAAATCCTGAAAAAAAAAATTACTATCTTAAACATGAATATAAGATATGTTCTTTATTATTGCCTTTAAAATTTATGTTGGTAAACAGTATGAAGTGAGGTCACGGGTATGCATATCAAAGAGAAAAGACAATGGAAGAAAAGATGACATTAGATTAGAAGTTGCTGCTTACCAAATACTTCGAAAATTATCTGTGGAGAGTTGACCCTGGCTAGATACCAAGTGCTCACCAAAGCTACTCTATCAATCCTCCTCCTCAGCTTGACAAGGGACTAAGTATAACAAAAAGCTCATGGATCAAAATAAGAACAAGGAGAGATCATTCAGCAGTTACTATCATGAACAAAACAGACTCAACTTGTGGGAAAATTGTTGCCACTCAATCTGGATTTTCTCTGCCTCTTCCCTGCAGCAGCACTGGGAGACAGGGAATGGAGGTTTCAGTTGATTCATCACATCTTGTTTCTGTTGCTCCCTCCTCCTCTAGGGGAGGAGTCCTCTAACACTTCCACTGCTCTAGTGTGGGGTCCCTCTCATGGGGGACAGTCCTCCATGAACTTCTCCAACATGGGTGTTTTTTCATAGGTTGCAGTTCTTCACCAATTTCTCTAGCGGGGGTTCCTTCCATGGGGTGCAGTCCTTCAGGAATAGACTACTCCAATATGGGTCCCCCACAGGGTCACAAGCCCTGTTAGCAAACCTGCTCCAGTGTGGGCTCCTCTCTTCAGGCATCCACTGGCCCTGCCAGGAATCTGCCCTAGTGTGGCACCCTCTCTGGTACGGGGTACTCCCTGCGCTGCAGCTGGGTCTCTGCTCACCCACGTCCTCCATCACTGCAGCGGCAGGGCCTGCTTTACCACAGGCTGCAGGGGAACTTCCACTCTGGTAGCTGCAGCCCATCTATCCTCCTTCAGACCTTGATGTCTGTGGAGTTTTCTCTCATGTGTACTCACTTCACCCTCTAGCTGCTGTTGCACAGCTCTCACAGACATATTACTGCCATTGCCAATTGGTTTGGCCTTGGCCAGCGGTGGGTCTGTCTTGGAGCCTGCATTGGCTCTTCTAACAGCTTCTCACAGAAGCCACCCTTGTAGCTTCTCTGCTACCAAAACCTTGTCACACAAACCCAACACAGCAATGCAGTTAGATTAAATACCACAAATCATATTAAATAAATCAAATTAAATAAGTTTCACAACTCAGTATTAACAGTAACAAAAACAAGCCACTAACAGCGCATTACAATGCATTTCAGTATTAAAGTTCTGTAAGTGTTTTGGTTAATTAGTAAAAGAGCTTATTTCTGTACATTTGTTAAACTGAGACATCTAAAACCTGAAGTATTCTGTGTAAAAATTGCTTTTCTTGGAGCAACTTGATGAGAAGTGCCTGCCTTTGTCATGTGCACTGGAGCAGAGGCCAAAAGGTAGAAGGGCAATGTTGCATTTTTTTCAGCTTTTATTCAGAATTTGAGGAGAGTAGTTTTCCAGTCATTTGTGGCTTGATCAGTCTTGAAATACTCTTAAAGATGTGGGATATTACTGTGCACTTTATCCTCAAAGGCATAGAACTGCAAAAATACCCTCAAGTCAGTGATTTGCCCTTGTACAGGAGTGTAAAAAGCTACAGCATCAACGTGTGTTTCTCAGAGAGGCTTGTTACTAAAGAGTAATTTGGTATGTGAGGTGCATTTGTATTTACAGTAGTTATAGTCATCTCAAAAATAGTTGGAATAAGATGAGTAAGAATTCTTTCTCCAAAGAACCACTGTAGACCTTCATATTTGAAATAATCAAGTTTTGCGTGCATGGTGGCCTCAGTGCAGACAACAGCAGACTAAGGGAAAACAGTATGGGTATGTAACAGTCACTAAAGCAGCTGCATTCTCAGATTTTTATGGTTGAATAAATATGGAAAATTTGTGAAATCTCAGTTCCAAGATTAATTATTTCAGCTCCTAATGCTCTGTTAACATTGTATAAAAAACCCCTGTGTACTTAGACTGGATTTATTACCTCTTCCTCACAGTTGCCAGAGGGGAAACTTCTCTACTGTGTAAAGAAGTCTTCTTTTTTGGCATCTATGTCTTGTAGAAATCTTGCAGAGCCAGAATATTTTCCTTTGAGAAGGCAAGGTCCTATGAACTGTACTTGATCCACAGGAAATCTTTAACACAAAGGCAGGAATACTGGCAAGTTTACTTTCTTTGCTAGAGTAATTCCAGTCCCAAGAGCTTTATGACTTAGCTGCATACTCTGAAATTGAATTTTTGATGTAGAATTAATAATACTGCATCTGTATCAAGTGTAGTGGATTGTTATCTTTCACCTTTCTGGAGAACTGCTAAACTTTTTATTCCAACTTTTGCCTTAAATTTTGTAGTTGTCCTCTAAAGCATACTGTCCTTGGGACACCTCTTGTTTTTAGTGTCCTTACAGCATATAAAAATATATGGAAACTTTCAGAATTGTGTACCTGTGCTAATAGAAGCCTTAGCTGTCAGAAGTTTTCAGGAGCTTTGAGTATACATTATTTTTATTTGCACATCTGAAAAGAAATATATTAGTGAAGTCAACTTTTACATGCTTACGTTGAAATTGTTCTTGGGTCATAGACAGTCCTCTGAATGTAAGAGTAGTTCTTGTAAGGTCAACAGGAGCACTTGAACAGCCACACCGACAAAAAATCTATACTTTGTGTTAATAAATTTTTTTCTAAGCTGTCAAAAGGCCAATGTAAATATCAAATTATCTGGGTCATTTTTGCTTTGGCTTGTGTATTAGTGGGTTTTTTATTATTACTTCTGCATTATTTATGTATTGATCTTGTAAATATTTCTAGTAATATGTACAAAGCTTGCTATTAAGAGGTATTTTATTGATTTCAGTTAAATTATTTCTGCTATCAACCATTTGTTGTACACTGCTTGCGAGTCTGTAGGAGAGGCTCACTCCATCATGTGTGCATTTTGAATATGTCTGAAAGTTTCATATTATCAATATTTGTTCTAATAGATGGCAACGTCTTTTATCCGAACTGTAGAACTTGGAGGAAGAGGCTGTGCATCTTCATTATTTGATCCTTTAAGAGTCCACGTAAAGGGACTTTCAAACCTTGTTAATTTTATTGACAAGCTGCAAGAAATTGTTGGTGAAGTCTTGAATCCAAGGTAATGTGATGTTTTTGTCCTGTTAAGCACCCTTTTTTTCTTGTGCTTGTCTCTTGGAGGGGAAATAAAATCTAATTGCTTATTTAATAATACAAAGTAAAGAGACTTACACCTCATTAGAAAATATAAACAATTGAAAAACAATTCAGGTAAGTTTATAGATTTTTGAGGTTATTTTTTTTGTATTAAATTTTTACCAAATCAGTGTACATATGGCTATTTGGTTGGTTCCCCAGTTGTAAATGAACTTCCAAAGATTTCAGTGTTGTAGGTCTGATGAGTATATGAACTAATATGTTCTTTACTTCTTGCTTGTTAGTTGCTTCCTTCTCGTCATTTCATTGTATAGACCCTTATAGAAGGAGGCTTTTTTAAAAATTTTGTGATGATAAATGATGCAATTGGTTATTTAGCATTTATATTCTTTTTTATTACATAAGCATAAGAATTCTTTCTTGGAAAGGCTCTTATGAAGTCACAAATTTTGAATGTTTTCAAAGACCTGAAGTCAGTCTTTTGGGCAGGCTTATAAATGGGAGATTAATTAGGGAGAACTCTGTGTGACACAGGAATTGAAGTGCTGGCATAAATACATAGAGAAGACTAGTAAACTTTATAGAAGTCTGTATATTTTTTCTTTTATAACTGATAACTTTTCAATACAAAACTTCAGCAAATCAGCTGAATAGCTCTCTTGATATTGAGGAATCTTTTTAGTTTGAGTCTAATCCATGTAATTGAAAACTAAATTTTATAAGCAAACTATAAGCATTATTTAAGTTACTGTTCAAACTGCATTGAAGATTGAAGTGGGAAGTATTTCTGAACGTTGTTTTGCAGCCTTGTTTAAATTTTTAGTCCTGTTTCAACATCCTGGATGCCAGAAACATGCTGTCTATGCTGATGGTTAAAGAAAACTTTTAATTTGATATCTAATATATATTTTCCTTTATTTAAATAACGTCTGGCACTGTACATTGAGAAAAATCAGAAATGGGAAAATATTTATATGCATAAGCTTACTTTTTAGGATGGAAAGATCACATTTTTTCAGATATGTACAGTTACGCAAAGCGTAACATAAAATGCTACATCTTGTTAATTAGCCTTCTATTTGAGGCAGGTTAGAAAAAGTAACATGGGATAGTTTGCTGTTTATTCTGTTGCTTTCTCTGCTGTACCTGCTGTCCCATTTGTTCTATAGATCTTGTTAATGTCAAATTCTGGCATTTTTATTAGTTTGTATGTATACATGTAGGAGTTGTTGGTTGTATCACTGACCAGGAATCCAAGCTAGATGTACTGTGGGTTTTCTGGCATCTCTTGTACTCTGTATGTAAAGAGCACTTATGATGTAAAATACAAATGTTGTTTTTATATATGTTTCTATATAGTAGCTTAGTGCTGTAGAAATATACCAATCTTCCTTGAAGTTGTCAAAAGTTAACTAGTATACAGCTTAGAAATGGTAAGGGTCCCAATACTGGTGATCAAAAGGATGTTTATTTGCCAAACTTACCAAACACTTAAGAAAAATAAAGGCTATCTATATGTGCTGCCTGTGATGTGGCAGTTACTATGAATTCAAGAGGATGCAGTTTTATGTGAGAAGTCTCTCTAGTTCTGTTACTACAGCAATCTAACCAGCAGAAGAAAAAATGCAACAATATAGCAAAAGTTTCAGTTCCTTGGTCCTCAGGAGCCTGCTGAGAAATCTAAGAGCAAACTAGACAACTTATCTGTGCTATTGCTCCTTCTCCGATGTAGAGATTAACCAAGCTGCGAAACCCAGGGCTCTATTTGCCATGCCACAAGAAAAATGCAGTATTTTTGCTTGTTTACTTAATAATTAGAAGTGTGTTATTTCAGTTTCATCATGTTACAGTAGAGATCTTATGAAACTTGAACTTGTATAAAATATAAAGTAGCCAAATAAATATCAGGTCATTGTGGAATATGTGTTGGGAACCAGCTTCCTTTGTATGTCTGAGTCGAGTTCCTTTGTTTTGGAAACCTAGAAACTGAATTGAAGATGTTGGGCAATGATGGGGTATGCTTCATATTTTGAACATAGTAGGAGATATAGTACAACTAAGTATCTGCTAGCCTGTGGAGAATAACAAAAATGCATTTTTCCCATCCACATTCACTTGGCTAAGAGAGTGGATAGGAGATGAAATGAGGGAAGAGAAAGCTGTCAGGGTGGAAATCTAATGAAACTATGATGATTTGATTCAAGTATGACACAGAGTGTAAGCAGGCCTGATAGCAAGAGAAATAGAAAAGTATATTGAACTTTGGTGGTTTCAGGGTGTATTCACTGAGCAGAACAAACATTCTTGCATGTCTCTCGAGTTTTGAAATAGTTCAAGTTTTCATAGTCTCATTTTCCAGATGTTTTAAGATTAGAAAAAAAAAAATCACTAGTTTTCAAGAACCAGTAGCATGATAATTCCTTAAAGTTTAGGGACGCTGCAAAACTTGTAACTCTAAAGACATTTACATATTCTGTAATATAAGAGTTCAATAATGTTTATGCTGTAGAGAGCTTGGATGTTCTATTTCTTGTGCCTGTTTCTTTACAAGAAACATATCAATGGTGTATTTGTCAGTGAAGCAGGTGACCATACACCTGAGGACCTGGAAACTCTTTTCTGTTGGTATAAATAAAAAAGTGCACTAGTAATCCATCATTCTGAAAATCATTCTCTCTTAAGCCAGGCAACAATGCCTTTTGTGTCTGGAAAGAATTTATTTTGTTTTTGGAGTGACTTTTTGGAGTTTGTAAAAGTTTGTGACTTAAAACTGAACGATAGAAAAACATCTCATTGTTTACTGCACTTCTTGATTCATATATATATATATGTGTGTGTGTGTGTGTGTGTGTGTGTATGCATATGTATATATATACTTGAAAAGTCCCCACAGGTTTTCCAGAGCAGCAAAGTTGGTACATGGGCAATAACTGTTCCGGAGTTGGGCCCTACCTTGGCTGTCAGCAGTGACCACTAGGTGACACTATTGCACAGCTCACGCTGGCAGCAGTTGGACTGACATTTCCCGCATTGTTAATTCAACATATTTGAGCGAGCATGATGCTCTGGAGTGGGTCTTAAGACTGCTGACGGACCTGAAATTCTACAGTCAATTGTAGAAGTTAAATAGCTTGACTTGATCATGCACGTGGATTACTGCATTACAGGATCACAGAATTTCAAGGGCTGGAAGAGACCTCGAAAGATCATCTCGTTCAACACCCCTGCCAGAGCAGGACCTCCTAGAGTAGGTTACACAGGAACTTGTCCAAGTGGGTTTTAAATGTTTCCAGAGATGGAGACTCCACAACCCATCTGAGCAGCCTGTTCCAATGCTCTGCCACCCTCATGGTGAAGAAATTCTTCTTTACGTTTCTTTGGAACCTCTTATATTCCAGCTTATACCCACTGCCCCTTGTCCTATCATTGGACATCATTGAGAACAGCCTGGCTCCATCTTCTTGACACCCACTCTTTACGTATTTGTTAAAAGAAAAAAAAAAAAAAGCATTGAGCTTTCACTTGACAGGGAAGATGTTCTTCCTTATGTGTTGCTTTTGTGAAGCTGTGATTGCATCTGGAAACGCAGTAGTATTTTGAGTGAGAAAGTGTATGAGACTTTATTTGATCTTGTGCTGAACATCAGAGTTAATTGGATAGCACTCACACAATCCTGGAGTTTTGTGGGGAAAAAAAAAAGTTGTGGGAAAAAAAGTTGATGGAAAGTTGTGCAAGTGTGTGCAAGTGCATGCAAAGCATTGTCTTAGGAGTCCTTAAAATTAGGATTGTAGAATAATTCAGGTTGGAAGGAACATAAAGTTTTTGTTCCAACGTCCTCCTCAAAGCAGGGTCAATTATGGGGTCAGCCTAGGTTAATCAGTGCTTTATCCAGGCAAACTTTGTGCAGTCTCCATCCTTGGAGGTTTTCAATCTCCATTTTGGCAACCTGTTCCACTGCTTGAGTGTCTTCATAGTGAAAAAAGTTTTTCTTTCTATTGAGTTGGGACCTCTCGTTTCCATTTATGCCTGTTGTCTCTATTCCTTCCAGTAACTGCCAACACAAGGAATCTGGCTCCCACTTCTTGGTTACTTTCTTGTAGGTATTGGAAAGCTGTTAGTAGATTCCCCCTGAAGCCTCTTCTCCAGAGTGAACAAGCTGTTCCCTTAGTTGCTTCTTCCAGGGCATGTCTCCCTGACCATTTTGGCAGCCCTCTGCTGAACTTGCTCCAGTTTATCAGTGTCTTTCCTGGACTGGGAAGCCCAAAACTTAATGCAGTATTCTGAATTTGGTCCAATGAGTGCTGATTAGAGGGATAATCATATTTCTCAGACTACTGGCTATGCTACTGTCGATGCAGCCAAGGATACTGTTGGCCTTCTTTGCTGCCAAGGCACACTCCTGGCTCACAATTAGCTTGCTGAATATGCACCAACTCCCAGGTTCTTTTACATAGAGCTGCTCCCCAGCCTGTATCATTGCAAGGGGTTATCCCATTCCAAGACTTTGCACGTCCTATTGAATTTCATATGGTTCCTGTCAGCTCATTCCTCCCATCTGTTTAGGTGCAACTCTGCCTTCAAGCGTATTGACTATTCCATCCAATTTGGTGTAATCTGCAAACTTGATCATGTATGTTTATCACTGAGTCACTGCCAAAGATATTTAAAAGAAACAAAATAGTTTCCAGGATAGGCCCCTATGGTACTTCATTTGTTATTGGCCTCCAGATAGAGTACAACAGATTTACTACCTTCTGAGTCTGATTATCCAACCAGTTTGCAAAACATCTCGTTGTACATCCATCCAGACTATAACTTCTATGTTGAGATTATTTTCTGACACTATTGAAAGCCTTACTACACACAAGGTAAAAAGCACCCACCATTCTCCACTGGTCTGCAAAAAACAGTTACTTTATTATAGGAGGTAAACAGATTTGTCAGGCATAATTTACACTTGTAAATCCATGCTCACAGTTACTAGCCACCACCTAACCCTTCACATGTTTTCCCAGAGGAGTTTTTACATTATTTTCTCAGGGAACAAAGTGAGGCTGGTGAACCTGTGGTTTCCCAATGTGTCCTTTTGGTCTTCTTTGCAAACATTTATTTTTCTCCATTTAAGGACCTCCTCTGATCACTATGACTTTTCAAAGGTGGCATAAAGTGGCTTCATGAGGACATCAGTTATATTAGTGCACTTGGATATATCATAGTTAGTTCTATGATCTTATATGGACTCAGTTACCTCACATAAACCCTGCCTTGATCTTTATCCATCACTGTCAGTTCTCTTCTTAGAGGAAAAAGAAAACTTAGAACACTTTCTCCTTAGAAAGCTTTTATCTTAGAGGAGAAATAGTAGTAAGAAAACTTTCTAATCAGAGGCTTGTGAGACCATATTGGTGNCTCCACAACCCATCTGAGCAGCCTGTTCCAATGCTCTGCCACCCTCATGGTGAAGAAATTCTTCTTTACGTTTCTTTGGAACCTCTTATATTCCAGCTTATACCCACTGCCCCTTGTCCTATCATTGGACATCATTGAGAACAGCCTGGCTCCATCTTCTTGACACCCACTCTTTACGTATTTGTTAAAAGAAAAAAAAAAAAAAGCATTGAGCTTTCACTTGACAGGGAAGATGTTCTTCCTTATGTGTTGCTTTTGTGAAGCTGTGATTGCATCTGGAAACGCAGTAGTATTTTGAGTGAGAAAGTGTATGAGACTTTATTTGATCTTGTGCTGAACATCAGAGTTAATTGGATAGCACTCACACAATCCTGGAGTTTTGTGGGGAAAAAAAAAAGTTGTGGGAAAAAAAGTTGATGGAAAGTTGTGCAAGTGTGTGCAAGTGCATGCAAAGCATTGTCTTAGGAGTCCTTAAAATTAGGATTGTAGAATAATTCAGGTTGGAAGGAACATAAAGTTTTTGTTCCAACGTCCTCCTCAAAGCAGGGTCAATTATGGGGTCAGCCTAGGTTAATCAGTGCTTTATCCAGGCAAACTTTGTGCAGTCTCCATCCTTGGAGGTTTTCAATCTCCATTTTGGCAACCTGTTCCACTGCTTGAGTGTCTTCATAGTGAAAAAAGTTTTTCTTTCTATTGAGTTGGGACCTCTCGTTTCCATTTATGCCTGTTGTCTCTATTCCTTCCAGTAACTGCCAACACAAGGAATCTGGCTCCCACTTCTTGGTTACTTTCTTGTAGGTATTGGAAAGCTGTTAGTAGATTCCCCCTGAAGCCTCTTCTCCAGAGTGAACAAGCTGTTCCCTTAGTTGCTTCTTCCAGGGCATGTCTCCCTGACCATTTTGGCAGCCCTCTGCTGAACTTGCTCCAGTTTATCAGTGTCTTTCCTGGACTGGGAAGCCCAAAACTTAATGCAGTATTCTGAATTTGGTCCAATGAGTGCTGATTAGAGGGATAATCATATTTCTCAGACTACTGGCTATGCTACTGTCGATGCAGCCAAGGATACTGTTGGCCTTCTTTGCTGCCAAGGCACACTCCTGGCTCACAATTAGCTTGCTGAATATGCACCAACTCCCAGGTTCTTTTACATAGAGCTGCTCCCCAGCCTGTATCATTGCAAGGGGTTATCCCATTCCAAGACTTTGCACGTCCTATTGAATTTCATATGGTTCCTGTCAGCTCATTCCTCCCATCTGTTTAGGTGCAACTCTGCCTTCAAGCGTATTGACTATTCCATCCAATTTGGTGTAATCTGCAAACTTGATCATGTATGTTTATCACTGAGTCACTGCCAAAGATATTTAAAAGAAACAAAATAGTTTCCAGGATAGGCCCCTATGGTACTTCATTTGTTATTGGCCTCCAGATAGAGTACAACAGATTTACTACCTTCTGAGTCTGATTATCCAACCAGTTTGCAAAACATCTCGTTGTACATCCATCCAGACTATAACTTCTATGTTGAGATTATTTTCTGACACTATTGAAAGCCTTACTACACACAAGGTAAAAAGCACCCACCATTCTCCACTGGTCTGCAAAAAACAGTTACTTTATTATAGGAGGTAAACAGATTTGTCAGGCATAATTTACACTTGTAAATCCATGCTCACAGTTACTAGCCACCACCTAACCCTTCACATGTTTTCCCAGAGGAGTTTTTACATTATTTTCTCAGGGAACAAAGTGAGGCTGGTGAACCTGTGGTTTCCCAATGTGTCCTTTTGGTCTTCTTTGCAAACATTTATTTTTCTCCATTTAAGGACCTCCTCTGATCACTATGACTTTTCAAAGGTGGCATAAAGTGGCTTCATGAGGACATCAGTTATATTAGTGCACTTGGATATATCATAGTTAGTTCTATGATCTTATATGGACTCAGTTACCTCACATAAACCCTGCCTTGATCTTTATCCATCACTGTCAGTTCTCTTCTTAGAGGAAAAAGAAAACTTAGAACACTTTCTCCTTAGAAAGCTTTTATCTTAGAGGAGAAATAGTAGTAAGAAAACTTTCTAATCAGAGGCTTGTGAGACCATATTGGTGAAGACTTAGGCAAAGGTGGCATTCAGTACTTCTGTTTTATCTGTGTCCACTGAAAATCTCCTGCCTTTTCACAGAGGTTCCTCATTTTCTTTGTTTAGCCTTTTAAGACAAAAGCAGCAGGTGAAACTGCTTTAGCATTCATTGCAAGTCTAAACTCCAGCTGAGCTTTTGCTTCCTGACAACATCCCTAAATGCTCAGGTAATGTTTCTAGATTATTTCTGTGTAACCTGTCTCTTCCTACCATCCTATGTAAAATGTTTTTGTATTGAAACTCTGTGTTCACTATTTAGCTAAGTTGGTCTGCTGGTATTTCTACATGTTTTCCTGAGTATGGTGATGGACCGTTCTTGTAATATGCTGTCATTAATAATGTGTCAGCTTTCCTGAGCAACTTTGACTTTTAGAAATTTCTCACGTGGTATTCCATCTACTGGTTCACTGAATAAGCTGAAATCTGTTCTCCTGAAGTCACAGCCTATGCTGTGCTACTTGTTTTCCTTGTTCCCCTAGTCTTGAGCTCCATTGCTTCATGATTACTAAAGCCAAGGCTGCCATTAGTTGGTTTAATTCTTTTTTTTTCTTTTTAAGTACATCCCAGATCAATTGTTTCATTCTTAGTGAATAGCAGATGCAGCTATGTGTAACCCCAGGTATTGTCCATCCAGTATCCCTGACACTCTAGAAACCTTGACTACTTCCATGCCATTGTGGTGCTCTTCCAGTAGATATTAGGGGAGTGGTGATGAAGTGCCCTGTAAAATCTGTGAGTCAGAGCAGCTGAAAGATTTTTGTCTATTTCCTCATGAGTGTTGGGTTGTCTCTAACAAACTGACTCTGGTTCATGAGCTCTTGAGTGTGTTGTCTGTCCAGTAGAAGAGTTTCTGTACACCTCTGAGCTGCTCTTGTATGTAGAGGGCACTCTCATGCTTTGTTTTTCCTGAAGATCTTGCTATGCTCATCCTTTGTAACACTCCAGCTGTCAGGCTGTCCCACGATGTCTTGATTATTGCAATGAAGTTGTTGTTCTGTAACCACAAGGAGCTTATATTCCTTCTAACTTGTTTCATTGTGTTGTACTGGATAAATCTCCTCACTCTGTTTTAGAGTATTTGCAATGTGCTGTTTTAAAGTGAAATACTGAAAACTTGGACACTCTAACTTTATTATCTTGACTCATAACATTAGTAAAATGAAGAATATTTTAGTGTTTAAATATTTACAGTGGAAATTATTGATTATATAGAATGAACCATTCTACTGTGTTAACAAGCACAGTGCTTGTGACTTAATGAAAAATATTCTTGTGTCTTGAAGGAACAAAAACGTCACAAAGGCTTATGTAAGAAAACAATTATTTTATAATGAAAAAAATTTTGAAGCAAACACTTTAAAAAATTTTCCCTGAAAATGCTTACCGCTTCAAAGACTTATGTGCTTTAATGTAATTTTGAAGTAAATTATCTGTTTTACTTACATATTTCTGGAAATATTGATATACTTCAATCTGATTGTCTTCACTTAATGTTGAGAGTGTTTTAAAACATATTTAAAGGTAGATAATTTTAGAAATAATTTGTGTTTTAAACTGGATTTACAAGAAAAGAGGAAACTTTGGTAGCAAAATCTGATCTTTCGAGCTAAAGTCTGACTTGCCATACTTCAGCTGTGGTGTCTTATCTCAATTGCTCCAACTGTAATCTAGATTTGAGGAGCAGTCTAGCAGTTCCTTGCCCTTAATTCCAACCTGGTCAACTTTCAATACATTGCAGGAAAGTGATTATTTCCAAAGGGAAGTTGGATATGTTGTGATGGAACTGCAGCATGGAACATGCATGGCTGCTCATAAAGAATCTTATTCTGAGAAGAATGCTTCTTTGGTTTTATAGTAGCTTCATCCCTAGACTTGAAGAGTATGGCTTCGTATGGAGAATATCCCAAATTAATCTTGAGAGCAGATGTTGACAGATCACCAACTTTGTTTTTTGCAAGTTTTTGCAAATGTACCAGATATTTCAGATGGCAGCACTCCCTAAGGAAGAGTCGCTCTAGTTTCCTCCACCAAGCTAAAAGAGACTTTTTTTTCTTTTTCTTTTTTTCAAACTGGTGGCAGCAACAAGATTCTTTTTTTGCTGTTCTTTTATTGTGGATCTAATAAACTGCAGGGTCTTCATATAATATTTAGTTCCTTGTGGTTTAAAAAAGTAGGGTAATAATGCATGTGTTCATTGTTTAAGGTGGAATTTTTGAGTACTGTGAGTGTTTTGATATATTTTGTTTTACAGATATATTTAAAATCCAAATAAGTTCAGTGATACAATTTTATTGTTCAAATTCTAAAATCTAAATTAACAAGAACTACTAATTTTTCTAAAAAATATGCATAAACACAGTGCTTTTTTCCTAATTAAAGGCACAGTGACTATTCTCTTAAGAGTATTTATATTTTGTATTGCTCTTATATAAATTTTGTCCCCTTCTACTTAGGTAGATCAAGCTCTAGTTGACAACCTACTTTGTTGCATTTGAGAACAGAATTAATTTGCTACTCTCATTACATGGTTCTAAATTTAAAAACTCAATAACTCTTCAATTCTTACCAAATTCTGAAACAGCTTCCTAAATCCCTAACAAAGAAAAAGGCTGTAACCTCTCTCGCCCTGTGATGACTAAGTGTTTGTAGTCTAAGACATTTGTTTCCACTACGTAAGTTAAATGGCTATATATTTGTCATCTATTTTTTACCTCTCTTGGACAAGATGAAATGAATGAATAAAAATGTTGACCTTAGTGAAAGAGAATTTTAAAATCTCTTCTGTTCTTGGAATAGGCTTCGGGAGTCTGTTCTGCTTTTTATCAAGTTTTGAATATTATCCATATCCTCAAATATTTTTTTTCTTCTTTTTTTTATGCTAATTTAGTCTTTTCCACAAAAGCTGTATTTCCAGAAAATAAATAACAGTTTTTCTGAATCATATTAACTTTGCATACTAAGGCCCAAGTTCTGTAAGAAGATCTCTTGTTGATATCATTTGGGTTTTAGGTAAACAAAGGACCTTGTTTATGTGGTAATCTCAGTAGGAGACAGACAAAGCATGCAATTAGTTTCTTAATAAATTAGTTACCTCAGCATAAGAAAATATGATTTCATAAGAAAAAAGAGCTAGAAATAGATAAGACTGGAATACAAACAATGTAAGGCAAAAGGATTCAGTCTGGGCACAAAAAAGAAAGTATTTTTAGTAAAAGCAACCAATGACAGATGATAGGATTTATACAATGCCTAGTTGACATCTAGAATTTTTCATTGTACTGTTTTTTTTAAGTTACCTTTAGAGGCACTGATGCAAATAAGGCATTTTTAGCATGCAATTAATTTTATCTTCATGTAGACATCTGTTTTTCTCTAGTCACAAGATAGGTGACACAAATCCCACCTGAACTATCTTACTCTTATTTTAGTGCTGGTTCGTGCTGGTTCATTCCTTCTGTCAGTTGAGCTAAAATATTTGGGAACTTTTTAATCTTAAAAAAAAAGTTAACTGAATATTGTAAAACTAAACAGTTGGAGGCTGCCAATGAAGTCTTAGTTAAGTTGCCTGAGATGCATGTATAGTCGAACTGGGTATTCACATACTTTTTCCTCACCAGCCCATCTGGATTTTGTGGATCAGAAAAATGAGTGTGAATTGAGATGGTATAATGGAAGCTAGTAGTCTGCGTCGGTTCCTTTCTAGCTGATGAAACAAATGAAGAAAAGGGCAAGCCATCAAAGAAAGAACAGACATGCTGATGGTCATATTTGAACTTGCTGAATCCACTCAGTGGAAGATCGCCACTGTATTTTTGGATCCAGGCTTTTGTGTATGAACATAACATATGCCTGCTAGACAGTGGAAGGTGGTTGTTTCTAAAGAGTAGGGTTTTTTTAGCATTTATAATACTCTGCTGGAGTTTCTTTGGTTATTTCTGTCCTAGATAAAGATTTTCTAGTTGAGGTTTGTTTCAGGTCACATATTTTAAACAAAGAAATATTGTTGCACATAACTGACCAGAAGGTCATATTATTTGCATTTTTTTTTTAATTTAAATTTTAAATTGTCATTTCACAACAGCTGTCATTGTGGTAACTGACATGTTTATTGCTCACTGGATTTGATAAGAATCCTACTTCAATATGATTTAAAAGACCATGAATGTGAGACTGAAGCACTTTATCCTAGAATATTTCATGTAAGTAGCCTAAGATCTCAGTAAAACGTCTGAGGAAGCTTGTCATCAGACACCCTGACTTTAAAGAGACAAGGTCTCTCCAGTTCTCTGTTGCCTTAGACAAATGACATAGATTTGTTTAATGTTTCAGATTTATTCTTGAGTTCAATTAGGTTTCTTGCTCCTCTTTCAAAATGAAGAACTAAAGTTCTTAACTTTTGCTGGTGTAAAAATTACCTGAAGACAGATAACTTTGCCCATGTAATTACAGAATCAAACCAAACCTTTTCTACCATTATAGCTGTTAGGAACTTCAAAAAGGATAATGATATTCGACCTTATCCTGCTCATATAAACGTGTTTTTTTTTTTCTTTCGATTACAATGAGAGATGTTTCAAAGTTCATCTAAGTTTAACTGAATTTTCTACAGAATATAAATGTATAAAAGAGTATTATCAGAGCGATATGGCATGGGGAATCCTTTTTGTAAAATAAAAAATAAAATCAATCAAACAAGAAACTAAACCAAAAAACTTGAAAACAAACCAACTTCCCCAAACACAACCTGCATTTTTACCATATTTTCCTTTTATCTTCATGCTTCTAGTTAATATTTTTAAACACCACTAACAGTGAAGTCCTATTAATGGGTTTGAAGTTACTCAAGTAACTAATTTTATTGTTTTAAATAGAATTATTATGTTTATTGTATTAACGTATAGTTATCCTTCAAGATAGTTTTTTCTTGAATTGTTTTTTGATCCAATGAATTGTCTCTTCTGGGAAAGGGATGATACTCTTTTTACCATAGAAAGGACTCTATAAACATGGGCAGAACACTTTGCCATCTCCATTTGTGCTCTAGATGGCATGTATGAAAATATATGAAAGAATGCCTCCTTTCTGAGTCTGAGTTAACCATAGTTCTCAAAACTGCTAGATATGGTTGGTTAGGCTTTCTGTAGTAAGCTTTGAAGGATTCACAAAATAGTACAAATGAGGTGGATTCTACATTTTATAAATGTGTTCAAGACTAACAAAACAAAACTCATAACTAACGTTGTTATATCATGTCCTGATGTAAAAGGGCATAAGCTATGGCACAGTATTTCAGTACTAATCCACTCACATTAGATCAGCATTTTATGTCTTGGCCTGTTTATATAAATTCTAGTTGCAGTATGAATAAACTTTTCCTTTTCTTTGCTCCAGTTAGTACTGTGTATATCTGATGGGGGATTGGAACGCTTTCCTGGAAAAGAAGAAGGAATATGGAGAAAAAATGAGATTAAATGAACTTTACTTCTAACAGCAAATATCCTTAGTTGCCATTAGGTATTACCGACCAAAAAAAATATAAACATAGAAAATGTTTTTATCACAGTTTTTTTTTCTCAGTGAAAATCTACAGGGTAATTGAGTCACATGCACAGCATGTAAATTAAGGGCATGATTATCTTAATTAAGTAATGCCCAATGCTGTATGTATAATAATACCTTTTCTTCCAGCATGCATACATTTGTATGTATGTGAAATGTGTGGAAATTATAACGAGGTAGGTAAGCTCAGGATAGCTGTAGAAAGGAAGGACTGAACCTGGCTTTCAAAGACAATTTCAGTCAATCCTTTCACCTGCTTATTTGGTTTGGATTCCTTGGTTTGGCACAGTATTTATGGAACAGATACCAGTAATTTTGATACAATGCTTTTCTCATTTTGAGGGTATTATTTTAGAAAGTGTCATTTTAGGGCTGAGGGAAATAAAGCAATTTGGCAAGAAGCATCAGGACTCTTGGCTACAGTTCTTATATGTATCTCTAAAAGAACTTTTTCTTCAGCAGTGCTCTGTTCTTACCTCTTGATGACTTCCACTGGATTATTTTTTTTTTTCCTTATACATATTATTCACTTGTAGTTAGACTGAATCATGGACTTGTGAACTAGAGGTACACCAGAATCTCCCTTGCATACACCCTCCTGTCTCCTTTTTTTTTTTTAATAACTATTCTATTCACAGGCTTTTGACCTGTGTGTAGAGAGAATTCACATATTGACTTTTATTTTGGCTAAGTGCGTACATTGTACTTAGATTTCTGCCTAGGACAAGTTTTTCTATTTAACCAAGCCTAAAAATCTAATGTGGATTGAGTAATCTTTAATCTGTAAAAATTAAAGATGATAATTGTGTGAAAATATTTTCTTTTGACCTGGAAAAGGGCCAAAGGAAAAAAAAAAAGTTTAAAGTTAACTTCAGGTTTTCTTATTTATAGGAGTCATGCTTAGCAAGAATAAGCCAAAACAGCAAGGTCTCTGGCTCAGTTCCTTCTACCTAGTTTAACAGGAAACAGCACACTAATTTTCCCGTCTTGGTTCCTATTATTACCTAGTTTTGCCTACTTATTTTCTGTTTACTGTGAATGTGGGCATACAGAGTTTTGTGGAGATTCTCACAGCTATAGTTTTTAAATTAATCTTCAGAATTTCACGTGGACAAAATATACCTTTATTTCAATTTGCAAACTATGCTTTTAAGATAAGTAGGCAGAAGCATAGGGGAAGACAGTAAACATAGAGCAAGTTGGAAAAATTAATCATAAAGTGATTACGTCAACTGGAGTAATAAAGACATCTCTATAGCTTTGAGTTTCTGACAGAGCTCTGATTTCAACATCACAGATGTATCTAAAAACTCTACCATATGTACCAATAACAGCTCAAGAGTTAAGAGTGTGTGAATAAATATGGAATTGTTTTGTACAGTTCATGATATAGTTAAAACTATTGGTGTCAGAGCTAGACTGACTGATGTTAGATTACACTCAACATGCAGTACTTCTGCCTTGATTTCACCTGAAACTCTAATTCTTAGAGGAAAAGGAAAAAGCTTCAGTAATGCTGCTGTTAAAGGCAAGATTTAACAAGCTACTTTTTTTTTTTTTTAGTGTTGGCCATCCTATCTAATATTAGATGTTGCAGGAAATAGAAAATGTTTCTTAAAGTCTGGAAAAAGAAACTAGGTTAATTGGAAAGGGAAGATGAATTATTGCAATAGATTGTGAAGCAGGTTCACTGCAAGGGAAAAATTCTTAGAGCAGGAGTTCAGAATGAGTAGAATTGATTTTGCTACTTTTACCACTTTTGCCTGGCATACTTAGGCTTTCTAAAGCAAAAAAAAAAAGTCTGCCAGGAAATCAGTCTCATAACTAAACTTAGACTGCAAGCATATCTAACTTAATTAGAATGATTTTTGTCAAATACATGATAACTAGAAGGCTTGATCTTGCTTCTTTTCATTTAATTTTTTGACTCACTACTGTCACCATAGAGAATTTATGTTACCTTAAGGATATGAAATACAACTTTGAAAGACAGGTCCACAAGCACAGGATCTTGTCTCCAACACTGGCAATAAATACATGCACAGAAAATGTTTATGGTACTTCAACCAAGTGATGTCTCAATATCTAATTTCAGTTCAGGGAATTTTATGAAGACAGAGTTCTGCCTGTTTTTCCTGGGAACTGGTTTATTTTAATGAATAGTTCCTTTGTCTCTCTTGTGATATTGTTTATTCTTTATCTTTGTGTGTTATCATCTGGTATTTGCAGGTACGTTAAGAGGGAGAGGGAAGCAATTAAAAACCCTTAGAAATTAAAGGTAAAAATAAAATAGAGGCTACCATACTGAAAAGACTGAGGAAAATAAGCAGAAAAATAATGAGATTGAAGACAAAATGTCACTAGGAAATAATGAAATTCTTATACGTGATGTTAAGCAGAAGATAAATAATTGTTTGGTGAGATGAGGAGAATCTTGATTATGATCACCTTTTTAATCTGGATGATAGATTCCTGTCCTGAGAAGACTGGAGGAATGATAATAAAGTTTCCAAACAGCATACAACTTCAAAAAGCTTTTGGGAAGGTGTAGGAGAGCTGAGTGGAGGTTGTAATGCTTTTTTTTTTTTTTTTCCTCACTTGTTCAAGCTCAAGCAACGGTTAAAATATTCTTTCACTTAATGTTATGTGTAGGTACTGGACAAAATTATTAAACTTTTACCTGAAGGGGTTTATTTTGTCTTTCACTAAATCTTCATTAAAGTAGTCAGGACGCATTTGCTATCTCAGTATAGTTTTGAATCATCTATGAGGTAAGATCTGTGATTCCCTAGCTAATTTACCTAACTTGTTTCATAGTCGTAGCTCATAGTAGTGCTTCATGACTAATGATTCCTACCTTCACACCTCCACGTGGCTTTTGGACCTGCTCACCATACATTACACTTGGAAAATAAGCAATTAATTCCTTAAACTTGGATCTTCTGTTCTTGTGATCAGACAACATTCACTCTCATAATAAACTTCAAGAATTGTATTAATTTTGAGCAACATTGTTCAGGGCAGCACTTTCAGCCTCTGAGTGGAAAGATACACTTATAAATTGCCAGTGGAATTCCTGCAATTGTAACTTTTTATTCACTAAGTTTGGATAAATCAAGGTGTACTGGTGCAAGAACCTCAGTCCTTGTAACCATTTTTCGGACACAGGATCTTGTAATTCTTTAAGAAATGTGGGTTTTTTAAATATTTGTTTTCCTTTCTTACTACTCAAGGTAATGTGGTCTACCTGGCAGCCTCTTATATTTCCATTTTGATAAAAAGTGGATCTTGCAAGTCTGAGGAAGCAAGACAAGGTGTAGTTCTCTAAATACTGCCTGTTAGAGCATCAACTGTACAACTGTAACTACTGAGCACTCATTTTAAGGAGGAGAGACCTGGTAGTTCTAATCCAAAAGTGGTCTATTATATATGCAATATGGATGATTCAAGGTACAGGGCCACAAAACTAAATTAACAGCCTACATATACTTTAGATGCACTCACAAATGCCTTCTTATGCTTCTATAAGAAGAGTTGAAATAAAGGCACTATATCAATCAGATTCAATTATTTATATTTTTTATGTCAAACTGCATGGATATTTCATATCTAAACTACTGAGTTTTTTTTTTGTAGGCTTTTTTTTTTTCTATTTGATTAAGAGATTAATAGTATGTGCCTTTAAGGCAAGCAATAATGTTCATCTAGGTTAATTACTATATATTTAAATAAAATTGAAAGCAGTTTGATATTTTGAAGCACTTCTGTGAAGCACAGCGACTCAAAAATGTAATGGACTGTTAAACTGGAGTGCATGTAAACAAAATGTTTCACTAGAACACTTCACAGCTTATGAGCAAAACAGTAAGTGCAGATTTAAAGAAAGTACTCTTCTTTGAACTTTTATGATGAAGTTAGTTTTCTGTTGTAGCTCAGGGTATTGATAAATTCTGAATTCATTACCTTTCCTTATATTTTTTTTTAAGCAAACTACTATGCTGGACAATGCTTCTACACTGCTGTTTAATTTAAAAGATCAAAGCTGCTCTATGGAGAGTTTTGATTAACTGTGAAGACTGGCTATGTTCAACACTAATAGGTATACTTAAGTGCTGCCAAGATTAATGTGGAGATGACCCTGTGCCTATTTTCAGAATCGCAGGGGGGCGAATTCTGTCAACAATGAAGATGCATTTGATAAAAGGCCGAAGCAATGGGGATCCTCTCTGTCAGGCAATAGAGGAAGTTGTACAAGATTTGGATTTGAAGATTAAAAATATTATTGATTCACAACATGAAGTTTTGACTGCCAGCACTACTGGAGTCAGTCCAGCACGGGTAATGAGACTTCTTTTGTTCTTTGTACTATTTAACTTTACAAGAAAGCAAATGTCTTTTGCCTGTTTTGTTCCTTTTAAAAAATTATTGTTAAAGGACATTATATCGGATATTATCTTTTACTAGCAGTACAGAGAAGTGCAATTTCCTCTACACAGTGGTTTTAAACTTGTTGAAAGGCTTATACTTGAGGATTACAATAGGGATTTCAAAAATCTAGTTTCTTAAAACTAAACTTCTTACCTCAAAATTGTAAAAAAAAAATACTCTTCCAAGTATAATTTGTTTGTGCAGTTATTATAGATATAGAGACTTATACATGTTTACCACAAATTTCAAGACAGTAGATTTATAACAATTTTGTGAACAAGAAAACATGTGAAAGTGCAAATGTGATTCAAAAGCATGTATCTAACTTTGATTAAAACAAATGGGCTTTGATTAGCTTATGTCATGGTTTCTGCCCATCAGGGAACAAAAGACCACGATTAGCCTCAAGTACCGAAGACTAAAGGATTGCTAAAGGGCAGAGAGGGCTTAATTGCCGCTTAAGGTGCAGGACAAAACAGACCAGGCTACTCGGCTTGGGGAAGAAAAACAGAAAACAATTTAATACCAACTAAAACATAAAACCCCAAAAACCAGAACCAAAACAAAACAACACAGAATGGTACAGAGATGAAGAGTCCGACCAGCCCTTTAAGACCACCTGCTCCCCACCCCTCTCCTCTTCCCGGGCTCAGAGCCCTGATCCCGGTGTTTTATACCTCCGTCCCCCCTGAACGGCCCAGGGGGGCAGGGAGTGGGGGTTTCAGTCAGTCCGTTCCTGGTGGCTTCTGCCGTTTGTCTCACCTCAGGGCAAGTGGGTTCCGCACCAGTCCTCCTTGCAAGTCCGTGAGGTACCACACACACATGGCAGCCCTGCACGGGCTGCACCGACGCACATTTGTCCCAAAGCCCTGCACGGGCTGCACCGATGCTCATTTGTCCCAAAAGTTGCTGCTCCTCTCTGCCTCTCGTGTGGGGCTGCTCTGCGGTGCACAGGCTCTCCAGCATGTCCTGTGCCATGACCGCCTCCCCCACACAGTCTCTGGCCCGTCCGGGCACACTCACATGAAGTTGCTGCTGCTGATCCATAGGTTGCAGGGGTACCGGCTGCACTCTCACCACGGCTTGCAGAGGGGTCTCTGGTCTGATGCTCCATCCTTCCTCCTTCTCCGACTGTGGGGTCCGCATGGTCGCCTCCATCTTGTACCACTCTTACACCTCCTGCCTGGCACCTCAAATTCCCGTCCCTAAATAGTGATCGCAGAGGCGCCAGATTGGCCCAGCCGGGCCGGGGGGTGGGTCTGAACCCAGGAGTCGGGGGAGAGTCTAAAAAACTTTTACCGGGTCTTCACTGCAACCCGCTCCCCCTGTTACTAAGCGAAAGCAACTCCTTGCTAAACCATGACAGCTTAGTATCAAGTATTTCGAAAGGTAAGGCATTTAAAATAAGGTTAAATATCACAGAATAATAGAATGGTAGGTTTGGAAGGCACGTTTAAAGATCATCTAGTCCAACTCTCCTGATGAAGCAGGTCCACTTAGATCAGGTCACAAATATGAAAGAAGTCCAAAATATGGTGAAAGTTAAGTGAGAAGGGAAAAAAATTAATACTCTAAATAATCAACATGTACATTTTTTTTCTAGTGTTTCAAGATACTAATGAAACCAAAGAATCAAGCTACTTTAAGTTCTATAAGTCAAGTATAAAGAGCAGAATAGAGGCTTTCTATTTATGATTTCTGTACTTTGAAACTACTCAGATTTCTATTACAATCTTTTTTCTCTTTTTATTTTATGATTTTCTTTTTCTTGTGGCTGAAAAGCTGTCCAGTGGAAAAGAAGCTAGGGCTATTAATTGACGGCTGTCTGAACATGAGCCAGCAGTGTGCCCAGGTGGCCAAAAAGGCAAACAGCATTCTGGCTTGTATCAGAAAGAGTGTGACCAGCAGGACCATGGAAGTGACTGTCCCCCTGTATTCAGTGCTGGTGAGGCTATACCTCGACTGCTGTGTTTAATTTTTGACCTCTAACTACAGTAAAGACATTGAGGTGCTGGAGCGTGTCTAGAGGTGAGCAATGTAGATGGTGAAGGGTCTGAAGAAGACGTTTGATGAGTTTGATGGATGAGCAAGGATCTGCTGGGACAACTCAGGCAGAAAGCAGCCGTCTATGAGAGGTGAAAACAGGATCTGGCTTCTTGGGAAGAGTATAGGAACATTGCCAGGGCACGCAGGGGTGCAACTAGGAGGGCTAGAGCCCTTCTAGAATAAAATTTAGCCAGGGAAGTTAAGGATAGTAATAAGACATTTTGCAAATACATCA
The DNA here is from genome assembly GCA_013401255.1 of Urocolius indicus. Classification (NCBI taxonomy): domain Eukaryota; kingdom Metazoa; phylum Chordata; class Aves; order Coliiformes; family Coliidae; genus Urocolius; species Urocolius indicus. The sequence continues at coordinate 26,662 of WBNH01010869.1, read as the reverse complement.
GCAGCAGAAGGATGATGAGGAGGAATGTGGGCCCGCTGCTAAACGCAGAGGGTGCCCTGGTGGCAGAGGATGCAGAGAAAGCAGAAGTACTGAATGCCTTCTTTGCTTCAGTCTTTACGGCCAAGGTCAGCCCTCGGGAAGCCAGTCCAGCAAGGATAATAGGGTGGCCAGGGCAGCAGAGGACTTGCCCTGGGTGGAAGAGGAAGAGGTTAAAGACTTATTGGCCAAGCTTAAGGCTCATAAGTCAATGGGTCCTGATAGGATGCATCCTAGAGTGCTGAGGGAGCTGGCTGATGTGACTGCTAAGCCTCTCTCCATCATTTTTGAACAATCATTGAGGACAGGTGAGGTGCAGACATTATTGGGACTTGCACCATAGCGTTTAACCTTTTGTAATGGGGTCTGAAGAAAGGCCAATGTCACTCCAGTCTTCAAAAAGGGCAGGAAGGATGACCCAGGAAACTACAGGCTGGTCAGCCTCACCTCCATCCCTGGAAAGATGATGGAACAACTCATCCTCAATGTTATCAGTGAACATATGAAGGAGAAGATGGTTATCGAGGGAGTCAACATG